>JAVIAB010000107.1:24772624-25222624 GCA_032433765.1 Megaustenia siamemsis
TATAAATAAAAATCCCAACTGGTTCAGCCCGGATTTGAACTCACAACCTCTCTGTGATTGAAAATGAAGAGATATAACAGTGGCGTATACCGGTTTTGGGGTCTGATCTACCGCTGACACAATAAATAAACACATACATTATATTAAGTAGGCTAACATGAAGTAATATTCACTAATGACTTCACTACATTTTAAATTACTTACTTTTGTATATGTAAATTCTATCCGTCTTGTTTGGGACGAAAATGTTAGGATGACTTTGTCCTTCAAAGTACTGTTGAATTGGTTTCTAAGTTTATCAATAGAGTTTATTGAGATCTCCACTGTGTTATGTGTAGATGCTTGCTCTGCCATCATATCGTCGGCATTAATGAACAATAAATAATACAAGTTCGCTATGAAGTTATAAATGAATTAGCTATATATATATATATATATATATATATATATATATATATATATATATATATATATATATATATATATATATTAAATCAAAGTAATTTAAAACTTCAAGTTCAACAAAATTATATATGTCCAAAGGAATTTAATATAAAACGGTTTGATAATACACTACATTTGCGTACGGTAAAAATAGAAACTTCTCAGTTTTTGTTTATAAACCGATAGCTAGTAGCACCACTGTTTCTTGACAGTTGAGATGCCTAAGTACCTAAATTTTTTTTTTATTGCACATAACGTTGTTATAAATAGTTAAGGAAGTTCCGGTAATCAGACATAGTTTCACTTTCACTTTATAACGCTTCTAATTGGTTAGAGCTAAAAATATCCTATAAAACCGCATTATTGAGTTATTGAGTTAATTGCGGGTCATCATCATTGCACTCCGAACATGTCCATAGGTGCTCAGATCCCCTCCTCAGTAAGTCCCGCAGTGTCCAGCGACTGACGACTCCAGTTCTATGTTGGTTGATAAGTCTTCTTACACGGCCACTAAGTTTCCCATTTCTGGCTGTGCCCATTTCCATCATCCGAAGAAGTGACGTGGAATGTCGAGCTGTCGAGCACTAAAGGTGACTTAGATGTCGAGCACTAAAGGTGACTTAGATGTCGAGCACTAAAGGTGACTTAGATGTCGAGCACTAAAGGTGACTTAGCTGTCGAGCACTAAAGGTGACTTAGATGTCGAGCACTAAAGGTGACTTAGATGTCGAGCACTAAAGGTGACTTAGATGTCAAGCACTAAAGGTGACTTAGATGTCGAGCACTAAAGGTGACTTAGATGTCGAGCACTTAAGGTAGGTTAGTTGTCGAGCATTTAAGGTGGGTTTGCTGTCGAGCGCTTAAGGCGACTTAGCTGTAGAGCACTTAAAGTGACAGCTGTCGAGCACTAAAGGTGACTTAGATGTTGAGCACTAAAGGTGACTTAGATATCGAGCACTAAAGGTTACTTAGCTGTCGAGCACTAAAGGTGACTTAGATGTCGAGCACTAAAGGTGACTTAGCTGTCGAGCACTAAAGGTGACTTAGATGTCGAGCACTTAAGGTAGGTTAGCTGTCGAGCATTTAAGGTGGGTTTGCTGTCGAGCGCTTAAGGCGACTTAGCTGTAGAGCACTTAAAGTGACAGCTGTCGAGCACTAAAGGTGCCTTAGATGTCAAGCAATTAAGGTGGCTTAGTTGTCAAGCACTAAAGGTGGCTTAGATGTCGAGCACTTAAGGTGGCTTAGCTGTCGAGCACTTAAGGTGGCTTAGCTGTCGAGAATTTAAGATGGCTTATAGGTGTAAAAATGAGATTGTTGGGGCATATTAAAAGACACTGCAGCCTATGTGAAGTAATCTTGGAAGGGAAATAAGACTAACATGGACGAGTAACATCAAAAGATGGACAGGTCAGCCTATGACAACCTGTACCTATCATTGCAAGAGACAAAGTGGAATGGGGCTCCATGGCAATCAGTCTTCGATGCGGAGACGGGACTCAATGATGATGATGAAGGTATCAACATAGTCGTTAGGTGGCGTTCGGTGTTGTATGGGCTAATCTTAAGTGGATTGGCAACTGCACAAGGAAACAATTATTTTAACAAAAGAGGAATATGTAAAAGAGTGCCCAGAAAAGTAACAGAGTAATATATATATATATATCCAAGCAATAAATTCATAAATAATGGTAATGAAATGTAAGTAAGTAAAGTACCCCCGTCACGCCAAGTGACGTATAGGTAATATGGTGTTAGTGACCATACATTTTACAGACCTTCGGCACATGATTTTTGGGGTAATATGGTCGATATTACGCCCGTGCCGCTTTACTTTCCCTGAAAAAAGTCCGGTACCCATTAAAGCCTGGGTGAACTCGGAAGCCGTCTGTTGGGATCGAACCCTACCTCTTGTCCTTTGTAGTCCAGTTCACTAACCACTGCGCTATTGCGGCTACCTAAAGAAATGTGGTAGCGAAGAAAATATCAAGCAAGAATTTGTAAAATAAATGTTCAATATTCTAAATGAATTCGAAGCGTACAGTAGGGTGCCTCGGTACCCTAGTTGGGAAAACCACCCGACTGGACTATCGACGTTCGGACAACCCGTGTTCGATTCCCGCTGGGAGCAGTGTGAATGCTATCGTGGTTAGAAAAAAAAAATACCCCCACAGTCGACCCAGCCGTTGGCAGAAATAGGTATCAGGGTATTACCCTGGGAAGGTGAGGAATGTTGCTTCACATCTGAGTTTCGATGCTTGAGGCGACACTATACACAAATCTCCGAACATTTCTGGATAGGCGGCCGAGCACATATGGGTGTAAACTCGCGTGCTAAGACGCCGGTTCAAGTCTCGTACTTTACCTTTAGTTAAAAATAAGGAGAATGTATATGATGAATAGAAGAAGCAGAAAGTTATACTTTAAAATATGGCAAGAAACAATGTGAACATTATAAAATAAGAAGATAAAAATAGCTTGTCAGTAAATAAATGTTTCTCCAAAAAAAAAAAAAAAAAAAAAAATGTTACTGCAGTGTTAGCTAAAGTATATTCATCTTTTATATAAATGGGCGGAAGTGTCATTTTGACTCGTCACTGACATATGATGACACTAACGCTCCAGCAATTACAGCGAGTTGTTTCATCTTATATATGCATTACACATTTTTAGAGACAGGCATTTTTTTTGTTGAGTTTATTTATGACGTGTCACGTCTCGTTCAACCACAGGTGGAATGTTTCTAGGTTAAGGTATATCATCATCGAGTGCCATCTCCGCAATGAAGGTTGGCTACCATGGAGCGCCATTCTGCTCTGTCTCTTGCTTTGATGGTGAAGGTTGTCATAGGCTGATTTGTCCATCTTTTGATGTTACTCATCCATATTAGTCTTAGTCTGCCTCTGTTAGAATTCCTCTCCATGGCTTCCTCTGGAAAAATACGTGATGAGGCTTCAATCTCTTTCACGTTGGTCTGCCACATTCGTCTTTCCTGTCCTGAACATGCCTCTTGTGTACCTTTGCTGTTTTCGCTTTCTAGGCCGTTGATTTTTGCTGATTCTTCCGCCCCATCCACTGTCACATACTTTTGTACAATTCGGAATGGACATTTCCGTCTGCCTGGGACGACAGTGAACAACAATGACCTATCTACGATAGGTCTATCTCGAATGAAAAGAAGATAAATACCCACTTAACAACGAGAATTTCCATAAGGTATATAGTTACAGTTAAGTCTTCTTCTTTCTTTTCTTGGTTGTCTTTGAGCGTTGATTTTAGTTGGGGGGGGGGGGCGGATATAGATGGCGGTTATTAGCTCTTCTGTTGAACTCTCCTACTAGTTATTCCTAGCTTTTTCTTCTCAATACTTCACTTCGGATCTTATCTACAACTGTTTCCTGACATAACTTGTAACACATTTAATTTCAGGCAGACTCTGAACATTCATTGTCATCAAGTGCCGGGCCAGCTGGCGTAAGTGATCATGTCTCTCCACAACTTACGATCTCGACAGTTATATATCATTTCTGTTCTTAACTTTCTGCCAAGCCATTCTCTTAAGTTGTCTGGTATCTTTTCTCTTTGCTTCCCACTATCACTTCGTCCCTCAATTTTCCCAGTTGTTACAATATATTCCTGCTGTTCTCTTCTCATTACATAGCCAAACAATGATAATTGTTTCTTCCTAATATTGGAAATTAGCTCTCTTTTTGATTTGGCCTCTTTTAGAACGTGTTTATTACTCTTCTTAGCTATCCATGGTTTTCTCAACATTCTTATGTAAAACCACATTTCTACAGACTCCAGTTATTTTTTCTCCATTAGTTTAGCTGCTTTAAAGTTTGTCTTGTCTCTCTATTAATTTAGCCGCTCCGTCATAGTTTGTCTCGTCTCTCCGCTACTTTAGCTGCTGTATAGTTTGTCCTATCTTTCTATTAGTTTAACTGCTTTATAGTTTGTCTCGTCTCTCTATTAGTTTAGCTGCTGTATAGTTTGTCTTATCTTTATATTAGTTTAACTGCTTTATAGTTTGTCTCGTCTCTCTATTAGTTTATCTACTTTATAGTTTGTCTTATATTTCTATTAGTTTAGCTGCTTTATAGTTTGTCTCGTCTCTCTATTAGTTTAGCTGCTTTATAGTTTGTCTTATCTTACTATTAGTTTAGCTGCTTTATAGTATGTCTCGTCTCTCTATTAGTTTAGCTGCTTTATAGTTTGTCTTATCTTTCTATTAGTTTAGCTGCTTTATAGTTTGTCTCGTCTCTCTATTAGTTTAGCTGCTTTATAGTTTGTCTTATCTTTCTATTAGTTTAGCTGCTTTATAGTTTGTTTCGTCTCTCTATTAGTTTAGCTGCTTTATAGTTTGTCTTATCTTTCTATTAGTTTAGCTGCTTTATACCCTTTTGTATTAACATTGTCTTCTGAAACTCTACTGGCGGCTTTGTGTAGTTTTAAATATTGATATTCGTGCTTATCTCTGTAGTTCAGATAGCTGACACGTCACAAACTTTGGGTGATTCCGGGTTTTACCTCTCAGGCCGTAGTAAAAATATAGATGGATGTGGCTAGACACTAGCTTCACCCCCGCGAACACACACACACAACACACACACACACACACACACACACACACACACACACACACACACACACACACACACACACACGTGAACTGTGTTGTTTTAGAATAATAATAGGAAAAATCCACAAAGAGAATCAGAGAGCTGAGAAAATAATGCGTCATCAGAAACAAATTAAAATAATATGTTGTCAGAAACATTATAAAATAATATGTTGTCAGAAACAATATAAAATAATATGTAATCAGAAACAATATAAAATAATATGTCATCAGAAACAATATAAGATAATATGTCATCAGAAACAATGTAAAATAATATGTCATCAGAAACATTATAAAATAATATGTCATCAGAAACAATATAAAATAATATGTCTTCAGAAACAATATAAAATAATTTGTCATCAGAAACAATATAAAATAATATGTCATCAGAAACAATATAAAATAATACGTCATCAGAAACAATATAAAATAATACATCGTCAGAAACATTATAAAATAACATGTCGTCAGAAACAATATGAAATAATACGTCATCAGAAACAATATGAAATAATATGTCATCAGAAACAATATAAAATAATACGTCATCAGAAACAATATAAAATAATATGTTGTCAGAAACATTATAAAATAATACATCGTCAAAAACAATATAAAATAACATGTCGTCAGAAACAATATAAAATAATACATCGTCAGAAACAATATAAAATAATACATCGTCAGAAACAATATAAAATAATACATCGTCAGAAACAATATAAAATAATACATCGTCAGAAACAATATAAAATAATACATCGTCAGAAACAATATAAAATAATACGTCGTCAGAAACAATATAAAATAATACGTCGTCAGAAACAATATAAAATAATACATCGTCAGAAACAATATAAAATAATACATCGTCAGAAACAATATAAAATAATACATCGTCAGAAACAATATAAAATAATATGTCATCAGAAACAATATAAAATAATATGTCATCAGAAACAATATAAAATAATACATCGTCAGAAACAATTTAAATAATATGTCATCAGAAACAATATAAAATAATATGTCATCAGAAACAATATAAAATAATACATCGTCAGAAACAATTTAAATAATATGTCATCAGAAACAATATAAAATAATATGTCATCAGAAACAATATAAAATAATATGTCATCAGAAACAATATAAAATAATATGTCATCAGAAACAATATAAAATAATATGTCATCAGAAACAATATAAAATAATACGTCGTCAGAAACAATATAAAATAATACGTCGTCAGAAACAATATAAAATAATACATCGTCAGAAACAATATAAAATAATATGTCAGCAGAAACAGTAAAAAAAAATATTCAATGTCGGAGGTAATAAAATATTCTCTTCAACAACAAAGAACATTTTATAATTAAAATAATCAATTAAGATACACAATACAGACTTTACCATAAGAACAATTTATTAAGTCTAAAATTTTTACTAGCAGTATTTTTGTTTAAAATAAAAACAGACAAAAGACTCATCGTGATTATACATCCATCATACACAGCTGTTTGTTTTCTACTCGAAGTGGCAATTTTAGTTCTAATCCTTGGAAACGTTACAGCATTTCTCATTGAAGATGTTCTGAGCTCTGTGTACTTTATTCGTAAAAGTTATATTTTAAAGGAAATGGCTTCAATTTGTGACTCCACATGTAGAATGTAAATTCTCTAGTGAAATTAAATATTTATGTATGCATAAGATACAGAAAGATATTGTGTACTCCATTTTTGATAACAGAAGCAAGAAAATGAGTACTTAAATGTTATGTAGAGCCAGTCTTAACATATCGATGTGAATCATAGACAATAGGATAACAGACAAGAAAATCACTGGAAGCTGTAGAAATGTGGTTTTACAGAAGAATGTTGAAGATGCCATGGATAGCTAAGAAGTGCAATGAAAATGTTATGAAAGAGGCCAAAGCAAAGAGAGAGCTCATTTCCAATACTATGAAGAAACAATAACCATTTTCTTAAAATGTAATGAGAAGGGTTAGCGGGGTAGAGTTCTGCCCTACCATAGGAGGAGTAAGGCGTCTCCTTTCCTTGGCTAGTCTTCAGAACACCCATGGGCATGGTTCAGATCTCGTTTAGTCCCCCTATCAGGGTTGCGTGAAGCCAATGGAGTAGGTGGTGGATGGTGTCGTGGGAGCAGCCTGCAAGTAGTGCCAGTTATGGTCCCCACTCCGTGATAGCAGGCAGAGGATCTCTTGTATACAGACAATGGCTGCGATCTCCGACTAGTATAGTCACTGCCAAGATGGAAAGGAATGGCAAACTACCTTCTTAAATTGGGTAGTATAATTATGCCCATACACAACTTAATTTCACTGCAGATAAAAGATTGTGGAAGGACATGATCGCCAGCTCCAACCGGTATGGCACATGATGATGATGATGAATGAGAAGGGTACAGCTGGAATGTATTGTAACAAATGGAACAATTGAGGAACGAAGAGACAGAAGGAAACAAAGAGAAAAGATACCAGACAGCTTTAGAGAATGGCTTGGCAGAAGGTCAACAACAGAAATGATAAATAAATGTCGAGATCGAAAGTTGTGGAGAGACATGATACCTACGCCAGCAGGCATGGTGCTTGATGATAATAATGAGGCATTATATTTTAGTAGTTAATGCTCATGGCATGGAAAACAGTCATCAACAGAACTGAAACGATGCACTGTAGATAGAAGATTGTGGAGGGACATGATCACCTACGCCAACGCTTAGGCACATGATGATGATGATGAGTTAATGCTCGTAATAAAAAAAAAGATCAAAGACTGGCAGATTCTAAGAATTTCTGACAGTGCAGTATTTAATTTCAACCATTAAAGTTTATAGGCTTAAAAATACAGCTTCTTCTAACGTTTTAAATATATAATCATCATCATCATCATCATTGATTGCAGTATCTGCATCGAAGGTCGGCTACCATGGCGCGCCATTCCACTCTGTCTCTTGCTTTGATGGTGCAGATTGTCGTAGGTAGACTTGTCCATATTGTGATATTATTCGTCCATGTTAGTCTTGGTCTGCCTCCGCCCCTTTTATCTTGTATTTTCCCTTCCAATATTACTTTTAGTAGGCTGTTGTGTCTTTTAACATGCCCCACAAATTTCATTTGTCCTGTTCTAATTATGTTTAGTAGTTCTCTATTCATTTTTAGTTTTTTTTAAACTTACTGATGTAAGGTCAGATAACTTTGTCTGGTACTGTGTGCAGTGGGAGCCGCGATAGCTCAGCGGTTAGTGAACTGGACTACAAAGGACAAGAGGTAGGGTTCGATCCTAATCGACGGGTTCCGGTTCCCCCAACCTTTAATGAGCACCTTTTTTTTTCTGGAAAAGTGAAGCGGCACGGGCGTAATACCGATAACGTTACCCCTAAAAATCATGTGCTGAAAGTCTGTAAAATTTATGGTCAATAACACCATATTCCCTATACGCCACTTGGCGTGACGGAGGTACTTTACTTTTTTTTTACTACTGTATGCAGTAGATATTACAACCTGCGGTTGCCCTGCTGCCTTTCTTACTGTGTTACTGATCGTGTGGGTCATGCGATTGTAATTTAATAAGAGCTTAATTGAAGGAAGAGCAGTTTAAACAGAAAAGAGAATAGAAACAATAATTAATTGCATATATTAACAATGGCTGGCCGACCGTATTTCATCTACTACAGACCGAGTATATATAAATGCAGCGGGCTCCTGTCCTACATCATTGTTGGGTACAAGCTATTCTTCTTAGTGACGTCATCACTGTTATAAGGCGGCGGTTGCTGGTTGTAGATGGCATCATATGTAGGGGGCAGCACAGTGATGTCGTTTCTTGTATCCTTGACCCATATTCCAGCCGTGTCGAACTCCGGATACTCATCATCATCATCATCATCCTTGTGTAGCTGACCTTGAGATTTGGATAGACCTTGCAGTTTGGCCACCTTCCTCGTAAGTCGTTCTGCCTTTCGCTCCCATTTCTTCTGTGGCCAGGACAGACAAACCCGGGACTTGAACTAGTGGAAGAAAAGTTCATGAGAATGAGGAAATAGCTAGATAACTTCTTAACAAATAGAATGGGGCTAAATAGTTATTAACAATTAGAAAAACGTTGTTAAATAGTAAATAAAAATTAGAAAATAGTTGTTAAATAGTTATTAAAAATTAGAAAATAGTTGCTAAATATTTATAAAAATATTAGAAATCAGCTAAATAGTTATTGGCAATTAAAAATAGTTGTTAAATAGTTATTAAAATTATTGAAATAGTTGTTAAATCGTTATTACAAATTAGAATATAGTTAAATAGTTATTACAAATTAGAAAGTATTTCTTTGCTTCCCTCTATCTCTTCGTCCCTTAATTTTCCAAGTTGTTACAATATATCCCAACTGATCCCTTCTCATTACAAGGCCAAAAAATTATGATGGTTTCTTCCTGATATTGGAAAATAACACTCTTTTTGCTTTGGCCTCTTTCGGGACGTTTTCCAACCCCACTGCCTTGTGGGTGAGACTTTTTAGTTAAAGGCTAGCGGAGTCAACCGTAAACAAACCGACGGAAGGCAACAGTAGACCTTCGCCGTAACTTCTTTGTATAATTATGGGTCACCAAAATTTTAGAATTCAAAAGATATAAAATTATATAAATATGAAAATAAACTATAATAATAACTCCATTTTAGAATGTAGACCGATTAAACATAAAGGATGGAGAGTGCAGTAACAGAAAAATATTTTCATAATTTGAGCCTATCATAACTGTACGTGGCTAAATTTGAAAAAAAAAAACATTTTAAACTCGATTTATGGGGCTATTCAACAAATACAAATAATATCTGACACTTTAGAAGTCATCATACTTCGCCAAAGCACTGGCCACAATAGAATGTAAAATCACATGTTCATTAAATTCAAAATAGGTACAAACAGCCTATGTCACTGTATACAGGACAATATGACTACAAAACATGTTCTACAGGATTGCCCCCAGCACACAGACCTGAGAAGGGCAATGTGGTCCACACCCACCTCCCTGGAAGAGAAACTATATGGGACAATCGAATCACTTAAACAGACAGCTGACTTCATGAGAGAGTCTGGAATCCTACTCTGATTGAGTCTTGATCGCAGAGAGAGAGAGAGAGAGAGAGAGAGTGTGTGAGAGAGAGAGAGAGAGAGATACCTGAAACTTTGTTGCCAGATAGTCCAGTTTCGCAGCTTTAACATCCAAACGAGAGATCTTTCGTTGCAATTTTGTCATCTTTCTTTCAATCTTCGTTTCTTGATGTGTCCGAATTCTGAAAGTATTTGAACAAAAATAAATAGAGGTATTTTAAAAATATAAAAATACACAAGAACATAATGAGAGTCATATTAGAAAAAAATATAGCACATGCCAAAAGATAGAAAGGTAAGTAAAGTTTTAAATGGGCTGACTATATTTAGAGATGGATTGGATAATCAGTCATAGAGGCCAGTTAAGAAACAGTAGTAAGTTGGAGTTACAAAGTAAAAACTAGAATGTAAAGTGCCTCATGACGTTAAGTAACGTATAGAGAATATGGAGTTAGTGACCATAATTTTGACAGACATTCAGTAAATGATTTTTGGGGTAACCTGGGCAGCATTACGCTCGTGCCGCATTCCTTTCCCAGAAAAAATATTGTTTCAATTTCGGGCTCGGAGAACTTGGAAGCCGTAGATCAGGATCGAACTCGACTTCGCGTCCTTAGTAGTCCAGTTCGCTAACTATTGAGCTATCGCGGCTCCCAGTTACATAGTAACCAACCTTTATATGCAGAGACGGAACATGATGATGATGATGATACACTTTCTGCTCAGTTAACAAGTACTGCAGCAACACAAGCATCAACGATATTAATAGATCATAAATTAACTCGTTGACTCCAGTCCTGTAAGTACCCTCCTACAGCCCCCACAATAGGAAAATGCCGAAAAGATATTAACTCCAGACCAGCGCTCCTAACTACAAAAAAGCGTTATGCTAAAACATTATTTTGCTTCATTATCTTTATTTCGTTATGTGCAATGTTCATTTATAGTTGGACAGGTTCTAATCATCATCAGGCTGCGTGTCCTTTGCAGAATTTTGCATTCACCACAGCCCGTCTGAAAAAAATATGTCTTTAGCCAGATCTCCCACAGAGCATTGCATTCACCACAGCCAGTCTGAAAGAATCTGTCTTTAGCCAGATCTCCCACAGAATATTGCATTCACCACAGTCCGTCTGAAAGAATCTGTCTTTAGCCAGATCTCCCACAGAATATTGCATTCACCACAGCCAGTCTGAAAGAATCTGTCTTTAGCCAGATCTCCCACAGAATATTGAATTCACCACAGCCCGTCTGAAAGAATCTGTATTTAGCCAGGTCTCCCACAGAATATTGCATTCACCACAGCACGTATGAAAGAATCTGTCTTTAGCCAGATCTCGCACAGAATATTGAATTCACCGCAGCCCGTCTGAAAGAATATGTCTCTAGCCAGGTCTCCCACAGAACATTGCAGTCACCGCAGTCCATCTGAAAGAATCTGTATCTAGCCAGGTCTCCCACAGAACATTGCATTCACCGCAGTCCACCTGAAAAAATCTGTCTCTAGCCAGATCTACCACAGAACATTGCATTCACCGCAGTCCATCTGAAAGAATCTGTATCTAGCCAGGTCTCCCACAGAACATTGCATTCACTGCAGTCCACCTGAAAGAATCTGTCTCTAGCCAGGTCTCCCACAGAACATTGCATTCACCGCAGTCCACCTGAAAGAATCTGTCTCTAGCCAGGTCTCCCACAGAACATTGCATTCACCGCAGTCCACCTGAAAGAATCTGTCTCTAGCCAGGTCTCCCACAGAACATTGCATTCACCGCAGTCCACCTGAAAGAATCTGTCTCTAGCCAGGTCTCCCACAGAACATTGCATTCACCGCAGTCCACCTGAAAGAATCTGTCTCTAGCCAGGTCTCCCACAGAACAATGCATTCACCACAGTCCGTCTGAAAGAATCTGTCTCTAGCCAGATCTCCCACAGAACATTGCATTCACCGCAGCCCGTCTGAAAGAATATGTCTCTAGCCAGGTCTCCCACAGAACATTGCAGTCACCGCAGTCCATCTGAAAGAATCTGTATCTAGCCAGGTCTCCCACAGAACATTGCATTCACCGCAGTCCACCTGAAAAAATCTGTCTCTAGCAAGATCTACCACAGAACATTGCATTCACCGCAGTCCATCTGAAAGAATCTGTATCTAGCCAGGTCTCCCACAGAACATTGCATTCACCGCAGTCCACCTGAAAGAATCTGTCTCTAGCCAGGTCTCCCACAGAACATTGCATTCACCGCAGTCCACCTGAAAGAATCTGTCTCTAGCCAGGTCTCCCACAGAACATTGCATTCACCGCAGTCCACCTGAAAGAATCTGTCTCTAGCCAGGTCTCCCACAGAACATTGCATTCACCGCAGTCCACCTGAAAGAATCTGTCTCTAGCCAGGTCTCCCACAGAACATTGCATTCACCGCAGTCCACCTGAAAGAATCTGTCTCTAGCCAGGTCTCCCACAGAACAATGCATTCACCACAGTCCGTCTGAAAGAATCTGTCTCTAGCCAGATCTCCCACAGAACATTGCATTCACCGCAGTCCACCTGAAAGAATCTGTCTCTAGCCAGGTCTCCCACAGAACATTGCATTCACCGCAGTCCACCTGAAAGAATCTGTCTCTAGCCAGGTCTCCCACAGAACAATGCATTCACCACAGTCCGTCTGAAAGAATCTGTCTCTAGCCAGATCTCCCACAGAACATTGCATTCACCACAGTCCGTCTGAAAGAATCTGTCTTTAGCCAGGTCTCCCACATCTTCTGTAGTCATGTTCAATGTCTCTTTATGTCGTGAAACCACCTTCTTCTTGGTCTGTCAGTGATTCATTGTCCAAAAACCATGACTTCCAATATTGTTCTTTCCAGTTCGCTATGTCTTTTGACGTGGCAATAGTATTTTAATTTCCTCTGTAGAACTGTATCTATAAGTCACTTCTTTTTAATGTTTAAGTCTTGTAATGTCTTCATTGTTCTTCTTTCCATTATCCAATGTTTTTACGGATGTCCCTGTATCATTTTGCTTGAAATCAATCGATCTTCTTCTTTGCTATTTGCGAGAAAGTTCTAATCAGGAACACAATGTACATGCCTTGAACCTGATGTCATTAATCCACAATTTAGGTGCATATAATTCAGTGTGAGCCAACAAAAGAATCTCGAAGATAGAGATTATCTACCTGCTTGGCGAGGGCCACATGAGCACTTGACTGCTGATGTGAAAAAGAATAAAAGTGATTTTTGCGCAAAATTCAAACGTCCGAGACTTGGCTTGGGGTATAAGGCTGGTTTATATAAGCAAATAAAAAGTATTTCCCCTGGTCTTTTTCCCCATTAGATCTACCATTTGTTATGTAAAAATGTGGACTTCACAAAAGTATCCCCCAATGCTCCTTAAAGCGTGGAGAGAGAGCCTTTTTAACATGAACGACGTAGCGATATTGTGAAGTTACTATTGCTTATCTGACCACATTACCCACATTATCCACACTACTTATATTACCCACATTATCCACATTACCAATATTACCCACATTACTTACATTAGCCACATTACCGACATTACTTACATTACCCACATTACTCACACTACTTACATTACCTACATTACCCACATCACCCACACCACACACACTACATACATTACTCACATTACTTACATTATCACTCACATTACCCACATCACTCACATTACCCAAATTACTCACATTACCCACACCACCTTCATTACCCACAATACCCACATTAGCCACATTACTCACACTACCCACACCAAACACACTACCCACAATACTTACACTACCTACATTATCACTCACATTTACCTACATCACCCACATAACTCTCAATACCCACATTACTCGCATCACCCACACTACCTCATTACTCACACTACCCACATAACCCACATTACCCACAATACCCACACTCTCTACACTACCCACATTACTCACATTACCCACATCTCACATAACCCACATTGCCCACATCACCCACAATACCCACACTCTCTACACTACCCATATCACTCACATAACCCACACTACCTACATTATCACCACATTACCTACATTACCTCCGTATAACCACTGGAGCCCTGACCACGGTCAAGGGATAAACAGAATATAGCCACTATCATCTGCCACGTAATGTCGCGTGAAGCGACTAAGGAAGCTGAGGTCTAGGTCTTCGCTTGTGTTACGGAGTACGTGCTCGAAAGCTATCTTTAGTGCCTCAGTGATTTCGTTTGTGTGCGACGGGGTTGCTTCATACTGAAAAAAAGGTGCTGAAGATGAGATCTGTGCACCATCGAATCGTTCGTTGTGCGGTGTAGAAGATCTGGCAGCTAAACTAAACCAGACTAGACAAGATACTGCACATATGTGGATTGATAGTCTACAAACAATACAGACAATGACATCATCATCAGTATCATCATCAAGCACCATGCATGCTAGCATAGGTGATCATGTCACTCCACAACTTTCGACATTTATTTGTCATTTATGTTGTTGACCTTCTGCCAAGCCATTCTCTTAAGCTGTCTGGTATCTTTTCTCGTTGCCTCCCTCCATCTTTTCTTCCCTCAATTTTCCCAGTTGTCACAATATATTCCAGCTGTTCCCATCTCATTTTATAGCCTAAAAATGAAGATTGTTTCTTCCTAATATTGGAAATTAATTTTTTTTTTTTGCTTTGGCCCCTTTCAATTGCACCATATCCGCTCTATGGGAGCCGCGATAGCTCAGTGGTTAGTGAACTGGACTACAAAGGACAAGGGGTAGGGTTTGATCCCAACCGACGGCTTCCGGGTTCACCCAGCCTTAAATGGGTACCGGATTTTTTTTATCTGGGAAAGTGAAGCGGCACGGGCGTAATACCGACCACATTACCCCAAAAATCATGTGCAGAAGGTCTGTAAAATTTATGGTCACTAACACCATATTCCCTATACGCCACTTGGCGTGATGGGGGTACTTTGCTTTTTTTTTTTTTTATCCGCTCTATATATACCACAAAACGTTTACAGGTTATTTTTTATTTTTACATTTTTATTTTCTTTAAAATATACTTACAAAAGTAACATATCAAGATAACTAAAATTGGAATGTCAAACCGCAGTATAATATACTAACCTTTCAGCCAGGACACCTCTAATTGAGGGAAACAACCAGCCTCCAAACATGACGGTAACTTGAGTAGTGTGGCCTCAAAGTGGCAACGAGACGAGGTAAGCACAAACTGTGCTCGAGTTGAGCCAGCTATTTAATAATGTATTACTTAATTAACATATACAAGGTGGACGAGTTATGTGGAATGTAACAAAGAGCTGCGTATACTTTGTCATGGAAGGGTTAATTTGACTAAGGGGAGATAAATTACTGTCGTTAAAAGAAGGGAGATAAATTGGTGCTAATGTAATGTCGAGGAGAAGGAAATGACGGTGTGATATTATGCTTTTTATGTGTGAGAGAGGATTGTGGGAATTATGTTAGGGAATATGTGGTTGGTCGAGACAGCTTAAATGTAAGGTAAAGCAGGAGTAGAGTGCGGGAGGATGGGGAGAGGGAGTGAAATTGTGGTATCGAAACGGGGAGGGGGAGTGGAATTGTGGTAGCGAAACGGGGAGGGGGAGTGAAATTGTGGTAGCGAAACGGGGAGGGGAGTGAAATTGTGGTAGCGAAACCGGGAGGGAGAGTGAACTGCGGTTTTGTATGGTTGGTTGGTTGCGTTCGCCCGATGACTAAAGTATTCTAGAGTATCATGGTAGACTAGAATATTCCTCTTCATCATCCGCCCTTACAAGGACGTAGTGGACGTGTCTGCGTTGTGTTGTGGTTTGCAGTATAAATGTTATGTTTGTGCCTTTGGACCCAACACATCCGACTTCAGCACGACATTTTTGAGTCTTCCCTCTTCGATCCCTGCACGCTTGGCCAGACTAGACAGGTTAGTATGTTACTGGAGGCACCGCGGAGAGGTGGAGCAGGGTCTGGATGGTTTTGGTTCACCAATCCTGGCGCAAGCCATCAGATGGTTTTTGTATAAGTGGATAAAAAATTGTCGTACAAATGGTACAGCCTGGCCTAGGATAACAATTATAAAGATAAAAAAAAACAGTCCAGATTATATGTGTTGTTACCTTCAATAAATGAAAAACTCTATCACAGAATCAAACGATTCTAGATTTTCAATTATTATATAATGAAAGTGAATTTGTTTTAAAATAAAAGCGTGCTAAAGACAGACATATGAAATGGTTGGGTGCTAGATAGAGCTCAATATAGCTCGTTTTACGACTTATCAACCAACATAGAACTGGAGTCGTCAGTCGCTGGACACTGAGGGAATTTGCTGCGGAGGGGATCTGAGCACCTATGGACATGTTCGGAGTGCAATGATGATGACCCGCAGATAACTCAATAACTCAATGCAAGGAAAAATAGAGAATGTATTCATGGATAATTATTAGTTTTCACCTCTAAAGAAAGAAACAATAAACACAATAAGGTATCTCAAGAAACACTACGACAACAAAACGTAAAGAGAACGGTCTGAAAAAAAAAAGATGAATAGACAGACAAGTTGAAACAATGAAAACATACGAAAACAAGAAGATAATATTAAGCACTTGTTTTAAAGGTTAGTGAACTGGACTATAAAGGACAAGAGGCCTGGTTCAATCCTGATCGACGGCTTCCGGGTTCACCCAGCCTTAAATGGGTACCGGATTTTTTTTTATGGGAAAGTAAAGCGGCACGGGCGTAATACCGACCACATTACACCAAAAATCATGTGCTGAAGGTCTGTAAAATTTATGGTCACTAACACATAAACCCTATACGCCACTTACCGTGACAGGGGTACTTTACTTTTTTTTTTTATACTTGTTTTAAAAGGGGGTGAAATAAACTCTCTGGCCTGTACACCACGTTTCGACTGCACTTGGCATGCGATCTTCATTATCCCACAGAAAACCCCGGGCTCACCCAAAGAAAGGGATTAAAAAAAACCGTAATGAGGTGGTGGTTTTTAACTTTTTAAATGTAAACATAAAAGAGGAAGACAAGGGGATTCTTGGAGAAGACAGATAGAAGCAGAGATGAAGATGATGGGGAAGACATGGAATGATCTTAAAAGAATGGCAAGAAACGGAACGACTTGGAAAGTGTTTGTTAAAGACATGTCCTCAACAGAGAGTTGAAAGGAGGAAAAAGAGGAAGAATGTAAACACAAACCTTTATTTGTCATTTGTATACATATATTGATTGTCAATTATTTGATCATTCAACATTGAACAGAACTGACAGCACTGTGTGTGATATAATACATATTACCTGTAGTTTTATGTAATTAGGTTCTACAATGTCTTTTTCCCCTTTATAATCTTACATTTGATGCTGTTAAATTTCCCACGTGTTTGCAGTTCGAATCTTGTTATTAATAAGAGGACTCATTCAAATAATAATTATGAGATTTTCGTCTCTTATTTCAGTTACTGTTAACTATAACGATATCAGAGTGAGTCTTTCGTGAAATATTAGCTGAAGTTTTTTTCATGAAATCATTATTCGTGACTGATAATATTTGTATTCGATAGTTTAATAACAATTTGCTACAATATTCTTTAATTTCAGTGCATCTTATTTATTCTACTGAAATATCTGGGGAACTAACTCGATAGGAATAACTGAGGAAATGGGAGACCACTCTTAGTTAATTTGTGTCCGCGTTTGATCTGTTAAAGATCCATAGTTCGCGTAAGACAAGATAAATACTTAAAGTTTAACAAAATTGTTGAGTAAATCAAAAGTCAACTTTCAGTGACGTTTATTATAGGATATTCCATTTAATCAGTTCTATATGAAAATTGAATAAGGCTAAAAATAAAAGTTAAGATGGCGAACTAGATGGATGTACTGTACATACTTCAGTTCCCTACTTGATTAACATGCTGGGCTGGAGTGACTGCGTTTTAATCTCGGTCTGACACTAGCTGACTAATAAGAAAAAATGTACCCAAAAACGTAAAAGTTCTCGACAATATAAAAACGGAGAGTGCATCTGTAGTCGTAGAATATCTGCATGTGTAGCGAGGGACACCTGGGTACAAGCCTGCAGGTGTAAAAAAAAACCAAATAAATATATGAAAAAAGTGATGCTTACACAAGATTCAGTTGCACAGGTCTTTGCTAGAAATATAAATCTGGTGTATGTAAAGAAACAAAACATTTACCAACCTTATTAATCGTATGTAGCATTTTCTGTTTAATTTGATTTATATTCTGACAAAAATATAAGGAAGAAACAATAATCATTTTTGGCCATGTAATGAGATGGGAACAGCTGGAATATATTGTAAAAACTGAGAAAATTGAGGGACGAAGAGATAGAGGGAAGCAAAGAGAAAAGATACCAGATAGCTTAAGAGAATGGTTTGGCAGAAGGTCAACAACAGAAATGATAAATAACTGTCGAAGATCAAAAGTTGTGGAGAGACATGATCACCTACGCCAGCAGGCCTAGTACTTGATGATGATGGCAAATGATTTTAACAGGAATACAAACAGTAACGGAGTTTGATCTTGCGTTTTAATCACAGTTTCAGGTTCGATAATTCAGTTCAAAATGAACACGATTCTGGAAACATAGGAGCTACTACGTCACACGCACTCATGTCATTTTATGTTCTGGACTATTCATCATCATGTGCCATACCAGTTGGAGTAGACGATTATATCCTTACACAAATGTATATCCACAATGCATTGTATCAATTCTGTTACTGACTGTTTTCCGTGCCATAACACTAGGCTCATCCAGTGTATTCCCTCTGTCGTCCGCGACCTTTCTTTCCTGCATTTTGAACAGTTATAACCAGGGTATGAAAACTTTTCTTATCTCATGATGTGCCCAAAAAATGTTGATTGTTTCTTTTTGATGTTTCTTATGAACTCTCTTTTTGTGTTGACTTCTATGAGAGGTCATTCGACTATTAGTGACTTGTAAACAAAAAAGTAACTTTACCAAACAGTTATTGCTTTGTTAGCGTATGATCACTTTGTTATCATTTTCTATTAGAGTTGAATCTGAGACTGCTCATGACATCCATTGAGATTTGAAGAGAAGTTTTTTCATGTGTTTTTTTTTTGGAAATGAGAAAGTGATTTCATTTTAAAATTGATTTTAGCGTGAAAGAGTTGCGCATCATTAGCCTCAGTATCGCACAGATGCTTCGCATGATTCAGTGCACACGAAAAAATCGAGACTGCAGATGTGGTGGATTAATGTAGAGGATGACCAGTGCTCCTTGCCTTGCTTGCCATACTTTTTTTCATGGTGTTGCCTGTAAACGCCGTCCTGACCATTGAAATGGTTCAGCTTTCATGTGTCCACTGCGCCAAATTGAAGCTAGGCAAACCTGGATAGAGAAAATCAAATACCATCCACGTTTAAGAGACATCAATAGCCTCACTAGTACAGATTGAAATCGCTAGTTCAAATGCCAAACGGCTACGCGTGTTTCGACCTTTGTGCATGTTACAGATAATAAATTCAAGAAATTATTTCAAAAATGACTACAGCCATAAACCGAAATCTAGACTTAAACTGCCAGAAACATTTTACACTTGACTCAAATCAACTCCGAAATACAGAATTCGAGTACCCATATTTTGTAACGGTTATGAGCATAACCATTAGGTATTTTCTTATTCAAATCTGCGCTATTGTGGGCTCATTTGGAAACATCGTTACTTTAATCGTTTTACTTCGCTTCAAAGACACGAGTAGCATTTTGTTACTTTCATTGGCGGCTTGTGACTTATTTTACCTCGTTACTCTGTCGGTTCAAAAATTAGATTGGTTCATGACACGTATTGACCCCGTCTTTGCAGAGATTTACAAACCGTACATGGAGAAACATATACGAGGATTTGGCCGTGTATTTATGCTGTTAAGTCTTAATCACCTGGTTATAATCTCTTTTGAGAGATTTCTGGCCGTGTTTTTTCCCTTTAAAGTTTCCCAGTTGATAACCAGGAAGAAAATACTCTTAATACTGATAACTACTTATACTGCCTGGTTGTTGATATTACTTCCCTGGCAAGTGTTTAAATATGATGTATACTGGCATTTTAATAGTGTCTACAACAGAACTTTACCGGTTCTCCAGGAGACTCAATGGTTTCATGAGAACAGTCATGTGCTATACATAATGTCTAATGTTGTTTTGAATAGCTTGACTGCCGTTTTCTCGATACTCGTTGCCACCAACTGTTGTGCGGTAGCCTACAAACTCCATCTTTTTTCAAAGCAACGGAAGTTACTAACATCTAGCAAGTCAGAAACAAACGGAAGTGACGTTAAGACCTCTCGAATGTTGCTGGTTGTTTGTCTCGTATTTAATGTTTGTAATATCCCGGGTTATGTAATCTACGTGTTTTTCTACGTGGACACTACAGTGAAACGTCCCAGTAGATTGTATGACTTGTTAAACGATATAGAAGAACTGTTTCTAGCGGTGAATTCTGCTGCGAATTTCTTCATTTATGTTTTGTTGTCAACAAAGTTCTATAACTCTGTAATTCGTCTTGTCTGCTGCGCGTGTTCAAAATACAAAACAATTGGTCAGAGGAAAATAATCAATTCTGATTAAATATTTATAATTGAAGAACAACGAAATAGGGGTAGCTATGAAAACTATGTATGGCTATAGTTAGTCGAAGGCCCCGGTATCACTGCAAACGAATTAACAACCATAATTGCTCAACCGCCCGTGTCAGTGGATTCATCCGAATTAACATCTCATCGAATATCCACACAAAGAAAGGCAGCTGCAGTCCCCATCGAAGCAGCTGCAGCACACGCCAAAAGACATAAAGCCAAGCGGCACCGAAAGTAAACGTAGTTGAACTCTCCGTCGTCATACAATATTATCATTCTTCGTAAGCAGTCGGGATATCGAAACACGATCCGGATGAAAAATACAGCTCTCAGTGTGCACAGAGCACTAAACTCAGTAGTTAAAGCACCAAGTCGGACTTGGAACATTAGAAAACTGCAACAAGGAATACTTTTCAGATTGAACCTGAATGGTTCATGCTGCTTATTCGCCATATTGACCGGAAGTCTATGAAAACTACGTAGCGAAGCGGTAAAGCTGATGTTAGTTTCTATGAGGTCGAAGACGACACATAGGCCAGAAGTCTCTCTTTTGCGTTCGCTCAATGACTAACTTAAAAGGGCGGTAAGTAGGCATAGATGCGCTGTGTTGCTGTTTGCGTCTTTCGGCCCAGCACATCCGACTTCGGTATGGACCAGAAATCATCATCATCAACATCAAGAACCAAGTCTGCTGGCGTAGTTGATCATGTCTATCCACAACTTTCGATCTCGATAGTTATTTATCATTTATGTTATTGACTTTCTGCCAATCCATTCTCTTAAGCTGTCTGGTATCTTTTCTCTTTGCTTTCCTCTATCTCTTCGTCCCTCAATTTTCCCAGTTGTTACAATATATTCCAGCTGTTCTCTTCTCATTACATGGCCAATAAATGATGATGGTTTTTTCCTAATATTGGAAATTAGCTCTCTTTTTTGCTGTGGCCTCTTTCAGAACATTTTCGTTACTTTTCTTAGCTGTCCATGGTATTCTCACCATTCTTCTGGACCAGAAATACAATTAAATAAAAACTATTGTGTCTGTTGCTTCGATGCTTTAATTCTTTCAGTGCCATCTATTGTAAACAAAGTACTTCATGAGATATTTGTTTCCAAGTGCATCTAATAGTATTTTCTATTTCTTTTGTAGTTTTTCTCAGCTCTCACTAGCATTAGTGTTGATAATAATTTAAATACCATTAGCTTCGTTTTTCTGTTTATGATTTGTAAATTTCCATATCTTCATATATATCTTTAAAGTCATTGCTCCTTTCCATTTCTCATTCCATTTTCTTTCTTAAAACTGGTGTAAATGCTAAATAAAACTACTCAGCTGAAATGGGAGCCGCGATAGCTCAGTGGTTAGTGAACTAGACTACAAAGAACAAGAGGCCGGGTTCGATTCTGATCGACGGCTTCCGGGTTCACCCAGCCGTAAATGGGTGACGTATTTTTCTGGAAAGGTTAAGCGGCACGGGCGTAATACCGACCACATTAACCCAAAAATCACGCGCCGAAGGTCTATACGAAATTATGGTCACTAACACCATATTCCATATAAGCCACTTGGCATGACGAGGTTCTTTACTTTTTTTTTATTACTCAGGTGAAATCACCATCATCATCATCATGCGCCGTACCGGTTGACGTTGGCGATCATGTCCCTCCACAATCTTCTATCCATAGTGCATCGTATGAGTTCTGTTGTTGACTGTTTTCCATACCATGACACCAAGCTATCCAGTATTTTCTCTCTTTATCGTCCGGGATCTCTCTTTCCTTTTATTTTGCCAGTTGTAACTAAGTATTCCAACTTTCCTCTTCACATGATGTGCCCAAAAACATATTGATTGCTTCTTTCGGATGTTTTTTTATGAGCTCCCTTTTTGTATTGACCTCTTTGAGGCTGAAATAGCACAGGTGAAAGAGCACATTAAAAAGAAAATAATTTTGTTATTAAAAGTGATACTATATTTGCGTCTATAGAAAGAGAACAAGAGTAAACTGGACTGAAAACAAAAGATTAACAGAAGAACCTGCGACAACCCACACCGTAAAAGCAAGAGAGGCAGAGTAAAATGACGATCCATGGAAACCAAGCTTCTATGCAGTGACGTCACACGATGATGCTACATTATCTGTGAGATATCACACCGGAAACTGTAGTCAGTACGCTTGAGCCAGATATTTCTCAAATTTGAAT
Source organism: Megaustenia siamemsis (assembly GCA_032433765.1). Lineage (NCBI taxonomy): Eukaryota > Metazoa > Mollusca > Gastropoda > Stylommatophora > Ariophantidae > Megaustenia > Megaustenia siamemsis. The sequence goes on from JAVIAB010000107.1 coordinate 24,795,691, forward strand.
GACAAAGAAATGCAAATATGGTTTGACTTTTGGTAGTCGGTTGAATCACAAGCCAATCTTGCCATAGCACGCGGGTGTAGGAGGTAATGAACGTCCTGACAGACCTGCCAGTTTGGTTGATGTTGTTGAGTGCCTAAGGTCAATGGACGGCTTGGACATTCTGAATTACCTCAGCGACGATAGACGATAAAAGTAAAAAAGAGTAAAGTGCCCCCGTCACACCAAGTGGCGTATAGGGAATATGGTGTTAGTGACCATAAATGTTACAGACCTTCAACAAATAATTTTTGGGTAATTAAAGAAGATAAAAACGACTAAAAAATTACCCAGAATACTCAGCTTTGAATAGATTTCACGAATATTATGTTATGGTGGTAGATGCCAGGCAGGAATGCAAAGAAGACTTGTTAATGAATACAACATCGGTGTCGTTATTCGCTACACTTTTGGTTGGCAATGTACGGTCCGTGGGCCAGAGCCGACTCGTCAAGCTATTTTGATCGGTCCTTGTGCTTGATTTGAGAATTTCTTTCATCTTTTATTTACTACATGTTACAAGTTTAGACTGTAAATTTCATTATCCTTGATGATGACACTATGCCGACGCGCTGTTTATTTAATGTCATTGATTAGTGGACATCAGAAGTGTGGTGAGGCCTTTGTTTTTCGTGTTGCGATAGTCAAAAGTAGGGGCTTTTGGGTGTGGTTGGAGGTATTGTACACACCGGGACTTTTATTCGATGACAATCCTGCGTCAGGTCAAAAGATTGTGTCTTTTTATTTAGCAACGGGTTAGGAAGGGGTTACGAACTGCGGTGTTGTCACCAGTTAGCTACACCTGTTAGTTACATAATAACACTATCAAGCAAAAGGATGAAAGTGGATACATAATTTTGTACTTCTCGACTTTGAATTATTTCTTTATTCTTTATCGCAATGACCCTGTGTGTTCTATCTGTAATGATAATGTGTCTGTTCTTAAAGAATACAACCTGAAACGTCATTTTCAATTAAAAACATGAACATTACAGTTCACTGGAAAGATAAATTGGAAAAGACAAAATAACATATTTAAAGACATCCTTGGTAGGTCAACAGAGTGTGTTTTACAATGTAAATAAATGTTTCGAGAATGTCTGTGTCAGCTTTATTATTAGTGAAAAGAATGAAAAGAGTTTAAAATAATTTTCCGATGGAGAATTGGTAAATAGTGTTTTTCTAGGCAGCTGCTAAAGTGCTTTATCTAGATAAAGGTTACTTATTTCACCTAGTGAGTTTGTCACTCCGGATTGCCGGAAGTGGCATAAATGACACGGGGAAAGATTTGTTTTTTTTTAAGGCTTAAAAGAGAAATCTCTAGGATTCTTAGCACTTTCCGTCAAGGTGAATCAAGTGATATGACAGACACATCACAACTATAGTTCGTTCACAAATTCGTGCCCACAGAGTTGATAAATTATCTCGGAAACTGTTTGATGAATTTCTGTTATTCTTTTTCATGAAATTTTATTTTTTCATCGACCTTAAGATTTTATAACATTTAAATACAAAGGTGTTCTGGATTTTGCACAAATTGTTTTCTGTGATATTATTTTAGGAAAATATTAAACCGTGTGCTCTAAACATTAAATTTTACTGTAAATTACGTTAATTTTCGAACAATACAAGTCAAAGGCGTATCCGTATCACATTGAAGAGGATCACAATTTTTCATTTGATTTTATATCTTCGCCATAGGGCTAGGTAATTGCAAAAGTGCCTGTACAATAACAAAGTTACCTTTTGCATAGCGATGAATTTACACTTCAAACCTTTCATAATTTTAAAAAACCAAGTAGTCACTTCACAATAGCTTACAAATTATCACATAAAGGAATATACATTAATAGTTAATATATTTTTTTCAAAATACGCCTCTGAACCTATTTAACAAGAAATCGGAAATGACAAAAATGGCACGTCATTCAAAATCATGTCGATAAGTGCGAGAAAGTGCTAAGATTGTGTGGATAAACACGTGACATTTTGCCTTTTTAAATGACAATGTTGATTACAACAAATGTAGTTATTGTTAACTCCTAAAAATAGACAAACCAAGAAAATCATATTTTTATATCATCATCAAGTACCGGGTCTGCTGGCGTAGGTGATCATGTCTCTCCACAACTTTCGATCTCGGCAGCTATTTATCATTTCTGTTGTTGACCTTCTGCCAAGCTATTCTCTCAAGCTGTCTGTAATTTTTTTCTCTTTGCTTCCCTCTATCTCTTCGTCCCTCAATTTTTCCAGTTGTTACAATATATTCCAGTTCTCTTCTTATTACATGATTAAAATGATGATTGTTTCTTCCTAATATTAGAAATTAGCTCTCTTTTTGCTTTGACCTCTCTCAGAACATCTTCATTACTCTTCTTATCTGTCCTTGGTACTCTCAACATTCTTCTGTAAAACCACATTTCTACAGACTCCAGTGATTTTCTTGTCTGTTGTCCTATTGTCCATGATTCGCATCCATATGTTAAGACTGGCTCTACGTAACATCTAAGAATTCATTTTCTTGTTTCTATTGTCAAAAATGGATTGCATAGTATCATCCTCATTTTTTGGAAAGCTGTTTTTGCCTGAGCCATTCTGCATCTCAATTCTTTTGTACATCTTCCGTCTGAGGTTAACAAAGTTCCCAAATATTTAAATTCATTTACCTGTTTGATTATTGTTCCACTTGTCTTTATTTTGCACTGAGGTGATGTCTTTTTCTTTGTTGTTACCATTACCTCTGTCTTTTTGCTATTAAGGCTGAGTCCTTTATTTTTGCTTTCCTTCACTATAATGTCCAACATTTCGTGTAACTCATTTTCACTCTTAGCGATTAAGACTGTATCATCAGCATACCTTAGATTATTTATATTATGACCTCCAATTGTTATTCCAGGTATGCCCCTTATGGATCTTAAAATAATCTCACTATAAATATTAAACAATTCTGGTGATAGCACACAACCTTGTCTAACACCCTGTTTTATTTGTTGAAACATTCCCAATTGTAACTCTGCTTTACTTGTATTTGTGCATTTGCTGACAGTTCTTTGATGACTCTTGGTGTTTGTAGACAATTCTCTAGTAGATTATATTTTTCTTACAATTACAAGAGCAATCTGTACAGAATTGCAAGTCTGCTTTACTATTGTGAATTACGCTGGTTAAGTCGAACTTTTCATGGACTTGAAGGGTGGTCAGGTCAAAGGATTATCGGACCCTTAGTGGATCACCCCAGCTAGTGTTTTTGGTTGAAATCTCTCAACATTTTATTGACATAAATCTCAAGTTACAAACACAAGAACAACTGTTACACGAACTTTACGGGCATATCAACACTTTTACAGAAACAAAAAAAAACTAAAACTGTGGGAGAGTGACCTGCGATAAGAAAATACTAAATGTTTTGTAAGATTTGGAGAGCAGAAGAAATCTTTTATTAATTTCATCAACAAAGCTATCGCCATTTATGATATTTACTCAAATTTGTGAAACGTTTAAGAGATTTTGCAGCACAACAAACAGGGTTAGAATGTTTCTCAACACCATTTGATATCGATGTAAATGCTGCTGGGTCAGACATACAAATGAAAGTTATTGACTTGCAAGAACAAAAGATTCTAAAATCAAAGAAAGGGACCTCGAAGAAATATTGGACTTCTATACATCGTATTAGGGAGTTGCAATAGCTCAGTGGTTAGTGAACTGGACTACAAAGGCTTTCAGGTTCACCCAGCCTTAAATGGGTATCAGATTTTTTCTGGGAAAGTAAAGCGGCACTGGCGTAATACCGATCACATTACCCCAAAAAATCATGTGTCGAAGGTCTGTAAAAATTATGGTTACTAACACCATATTCCCCATACGCCACTTGGCGTGACGGGGGCTCTTTACTTTTTTATACATTTTATTTCCCATGTGAACAATATCCAATAATCACATCAAATGTCCAAAAAGTTACTTCATTGTTTGGTAGCACATATGTTAGTGAACACTTTATTTATCAAAATGTAAGTGGACTAAATAGAAACCAAGACATCGATTAATTGATACAGATTTAGCAACTAAACAACACAATGTCGTTAGTCAAACACCACCAAACATGGACAAACACTTGTAAGAGAAGTTCAGGCATAATTCTCTCATTAAACCAGCAAGCTTTCTATTTATAATTTATTGTTGAATTCTCTATCACCCTTTTCTGTCTCACCCCTCTCTCTTTCACTCTCTTACTTTACATTCATGGCTTGTGAATGTCAAGTAGGTAATTTATATAATGGCTTCATTAGGTGATGATATCTGACCCTCGACTTCTTCATAGTTTTCATATCTAACCCTCGACTTCTTCATAGTTTTCATATCTGACCCTCGACTTCTTCATAGTTTTCATATCTAACCCTCGACTTCTTCATAGTTTTCATATCTAACCCTTGACTTCTTCATAGTTTTCATATCTGACCCTCGACTTCTTCATAGATTTCATATCTAACCCTCGACTTCTTCATAGTTTTCTTATCTAACCCTCGACTTCTTCATAGTTTTTATATCTAACCCTCGACTTCTTCATATATTTCAGATGGAGCTCTTAGTTAATGAAAGGTTGCCCCCCCCCTCCTTTTTTTGGGCTCTACACAGTGATGGATATTATTCGGAAAATATGTGAGCACCTATGAAGTTGTCCGATGTGCAACGAGTCCAACAATGTAAACCTTTAGAGATGAGGAGAGATACGGCCACTATAGTGCCACATGAAAGACAACAAGGAAAGGAGAAAGACAATCCTAACAGAAAGTTAGTGATGCATGGATTCCTAAACAAATAATAAATCAAATCTCGACTTAACAACATGTTAGGAACCTACCAGAAAAATATAATCTACTAGAGAAATGTCTACAAACACCAAGAGTCATCAAAGAACTGTCAGTAAATGCAAATTACGTCATAAACCAGAAATATGTACAGAAATATATGAAAAAGTAAAAAAAAAATGAGTAAAGTACCTCCGTCACGCCAAGTGGCGTATAGGAAATATGGTGTTAGTGACCATAAATTTTACAGACCCTCGGCTCATGATTTTTCGGGTAATGTGGTCGGAATTACGCCCGTGCCGCTTTACTTTCCCAGAAAACAATCAGATACCCATTAAAGGCAGGGTATACCAGAAGCTATCATTGTAAAAAGTATTGTTATAGAAACAGAACCATACATTTTAGAAGCAGTGATCTCTGCATTATGTGCCATTTTGGCACGCAAGTATTCTGTTTTTGAGATTGTGGTTCTGCCCCATTTCGAGTCTTCGGTTCGAAAGGACAATAGATAGATAGATACCAGAAGCCGTCGGTTGGAATCGAACCCTACCTCTTGTCCTTTGTAGTCCAGTTCACTAACCACCGAGCTATCGCGGCCCCCAGAAATGTATGAAAGAACAGATACAAATGCAACCAGGCATCAACAACAAACACCACAAGGAAAACAATTGATACTTATCCAGATGACTGGATAGATGTCAACACTAATGGTGTAGCCACAAACACCACTATCAAAGCTGGATATTGGATGATACTACATCATCCACATTGTACAGCCGAATAACTTTATGGTCCGTGTGAGGAAGTCTGCAACAATTATGAAGCAGGAACAACGGCCATAGAAACAGCAGTCTACCATCTGAATAGGGTTTTTTTTTTATACCACAGCATCAAAGAAAAGTAACACAGTCAATTTACTGATTCTAAATCAGCTTTGCAGGCTCTAGGAAGTAAAATAAACAAGTCAAAACTCACACAACTCACCATAGACATAGATAACCTCATTAACACACATGGCATAAGGCTAGTGATGCAATGGATCCCAGGACACTCCAATACACCATGAAATGATAAGGCAAATACATTAGCTAAGAGAGGATCCAGACAAAAACAAATTCACACCGAAACATTGCGTTTTAATTAGATAGAGTTACTATTTCAAGAGATTGCAATAATGGTTTTTCGATAATAAATTAGACAAAGAATAAGCTTCGTCTAGAATAACTCAAGCCGTGTTATAGTACCAGTTGAGTCTTGGCGAGAAGCCACTAGCTGAGTCTTGGCGAGCAGCCACTAGTTGAGTCTTGGCGAGCAGCCACTAGTTTAGTCTTGGCGAGCAGCCGCTAGCTGAGTCCTGGCGAGCAGCCACTAGCTGAGTCTTGGCGAGAAGTCACTAGCTGAGGTAGAAATGTTAACCAATAGTATTAAACTCCAGTCAATAGCCAATGACAATAGAAGTAATAAGTTGAGATCCACACTAGATGACTCAAATAAATATCGGCGATAACCTTCTTGAGCATCGCAAAATTAATTGCATCTGTAATAAACATAATCACATTGTATAGTGATTATAACTACTGAAGCATGTAAAAGTGCAGTGTTAAAAGAACTATGTTTATATACATACATACGTACTCTTTTCGTCTTGTCAGACGGTCTAGTGTTGGCTATTGTGTTATTTTTGTTGTGAGGTTTTGCTTTTGTCGAACAGCTTCTCTCGTGGCTAATTCTACCAATGTTTGACAAACTAACACGGCCACAGAATGAACAAGTCAGTCCCACTGATCCACAGGGTTTTCCATCCTTTTTCTTGAGTCTTTTCTCTTCTAAGTTTTGCCTTAGCACAGTCTCAAATGATGTTATACCATTCCTTATACATGCTCTCCATGTTGTGTGATCACTTGCTAGATGTTCCCAGTCATTTTCACATATGGAGAAATCATTCAGAGATGATTTACAGATATCTGTTTATCGTAGTTTAGGTCTGCCGATTTTTTCGATGTTTATATAACATGCTTTTAAACATACCAAGTCAATGATATAATAAACTTGATATACAACTATATCCTATTAATAGTTAGTGATGATTTAAAATAAATGTTGTTGTTTGAAGTACATTGTGGGGTCTCCTTATCGTCATTATCTTATTTGTGAGCCCCTTCTTGTTTACAACATGCTCTCATAATCAAGTACCGTCCTGCTGGCGTAGGTGATCATGTCTCTCCACAACTTTCGATCACGAAAGTTATTTATCATTTCTGTTGTTGACCTTCCGCCAAACCATTCTCTTAAGCTGTCTGGTATCTTTTCTCATTGCTTCCCTCTATCTCTTCGTCTCTCAATTTTCCCAGTTGTTACAATATATTCCAGCAGTTCTCTTCTCATTACATAGCCAAAAAATTATGATTGTTTCTTCCTAATATTGGAAATTAGCTCTCTTTTTGCTTTGGCCTCTTCCAGAACGTTTTCATTACTCTTCTTAGCTGTCCATGGTATTCTCAACATTCTTCTGTAAGACCACATTTCTACAGACTCCAGTGATTTTCTTCTCTGTTGTCACATTGACCATCATTCACATCCATATATTAAGACTGGCTCTACATAACATTTGAGAACTCTGTTTCTTGTTTCTATTGTCAAAAATGGATTGCATAATATCTTCCTCATTTTTTGGAAAGCTGCTTTTGCCTGAGCCATTCTGCATCTCAGAACATGCTCTAAGAACTTTAAATAGCCAAACAAAAATCATAAACTCCAACAGTAGAGAGGAGTGGCTGAATGGATGGCCAAGGGTTATTCAGGAAGAGAACTTTTAAAATACATGACGAGGCCAAACCCCCACGACAATATTAACAATCTAAAAAAAAAAAAGAGACCAATTTTCGGACTTAGAACAAGTCATTTACCATGAACAAACGCTTCAATAGACTACAGCGAAACCAAACTCCAGCAGGCCCACACTGTGAAAAAGTACATGAAACAGTAGTACATCACTTTTTTTGAATGTTCAAAGCTCCCTAACATCAAATCAACTCTACTTCCTCAAAGACATGATAGATGGAACACCCTAAATGAACAAGGGCTAGTCCCTGCAGGATACCCTGTGTAGTTGACCAGCGAATGGGAGGGTTAAAACACAGGTGGAAGCGTTCTAAAAAATATATGGGGGGGGGGGTATATTGTATAGTTAACCTCAACTATAAAGCCATCGTCAATGTTTACTCGTATCTACGTATATACAGCCGTGTGAGAACACACAGACCTGTATACATACATATATATATATATATATATACAACCACATAAGTATATACACACACCAATATATATATATATATATATATACACTGTATATATATATATATATATATATATATATATATATATATATATATATATATATATATAGTAGACTCCGTCAGTCATAGTTGACTATGGATTTTCAGCGCCCCTAGAAATATTATTTTTTCTTTTCTTTTCTTTCGTCGTGTATTCTCTTTCTCCATGAATCTGTCTGCTTCTTGTTTGAGGTGAACCTTTAGAGTGTGTTTCCAGAGATTGCGGTCTGCAGCTTTGTCTTCCCATGCTGCAGGGTTTATGTTCAGAGTCTTCATGTCGCGTTTACACACATCTACAAATCGGAGTTTTGGGCGCCCCCTAGTTCTTTTACCATATGCCAGTTATATATATATATATATATATATATATATATATATATATATATATATATATATATATATATTCCCATATATACATATACATGTATATATTATATATATATTATATATACATTATATATATAATATATATTATATATATGTATGTATATATTTCCTGTGTGTTACCGGGGTCTCATTATGAGTAAAGAATAGTGACACTGTGACCTTCCAAGCATGTCGTAAGAGGCGACTAAGGAGGTTGATCGATGGCTTGACAAGCTGTCATTGTAAAAACTATTGTTATGGAAACAGAGCCATCGAGGCAGTGATCTCTGCAATATGTGCCATTTTGGCATGCAAGGTTTCTGTTTTTGAGATTCTGGTTCTACCCTATGTGCCGTCTTCGGCTCGAAAGGATAATAGATAGATAGATAGATGTATATATATATATATATATATATATATATATGGCTACACCCATGCGTGTGCGTACACATTACTGTGAAAAAGTGCGCATACAGCATACATATCCAAAAGTGACCACATCTAGGTCCGTGTGCATACATTAAGCACAAATAATAGACCAAAAGAATACAGGTACCCCCGAAAGTAGAAAAGAGTGAGATGTCTCAGACTGGGGTTCACTTGGAACATGTAAAAGGTAAGGTAGCGTGTAGTGCAGGTGGAAATGGTATCACCTTGCACAAAGGTAAGCAGCTCAGACACAAGAGATATAGGGAACAGCTGAAGTGTCGCAGTGTGGTCTAGTAGAGAAGAGCTGCGAATAGCATAGTACGTGCATATACTAATGTGCTCATACATGAACAAAAGAGTAGAATATGCAATAGGGAAGGAGTAGCTACAGGGAGACTATGTGTATGAGTGTGATACATTCATGCCTCGTGGGGTCAGCGAACACGATTGAACTATAAGGCGATTCTCCAAGGCGAACCGGCTGTGGTCGCCGGAGTGGCAAAGGCCAATAAAAATGATACGGATGTTGTTTTTGTTATTTTGGTCTGAGGGATTGAAATGGGACACCAATTGAGTGCCAGTATTATGTTGAAAATCCTGAAGGTGTTCACAAAATCTTTCGGCTAAACGTCTCCAACACTCGGCAATATAAGTCATATGACATCTCCAACACTCGGCAATATAAGTCACATGATATCTCAACACTCGGCAATATAAGTCATATGGCGTAGTAGCGGTATATATTTACATACTTTTGTTTACTTTCACCAAGGAACACAATATTTTCTGCAAAATCCAGATCTTCCTAATGAGCCACTTAATACCGTTTTTGCCAGTACAAACATTCTTCATTATGTCCTCGATGGATGGTCCCGACTACAAAGATGATGCATCCCTGTTTCACTTTCGTTTCGATCTGGAATCACTCAGGCAGTCTTTCCTCTGCGCGAACTGCACATACACAGCCATCGTGTAGATCTGTTATGATGTTAATAACTTTCTGTGCTATTCTGTATTGTTTAAGAACATATAAAGAAATCATGTGTATACCCTCCAATGCCTTCCGAGCCTAAGGCATTAAAGACTAACGATGTTGCTTTCCGACGTGCTCCTACTTATTACATCATTATATATTATGAGGTAATTTGTGAAGGGTAAAGCCCTAGTTTAGTCATATAAATTATTTAAGCGAAACGAGTAATCTCCGCTTAGTTGGCGTTTTAAAAAAAAAAGGGGGGGGGGGCAGGGGAGAGAGAAACTACAGTAGTTCTCAATTACTAAAAAACTTGGTTTATGGTTTAGGGTTTAGAGTTAGGCTTATGACTTTATTTTCGCGTTGTTTCTCTTTTCTTTACAGTTTGTGGTCCGAATAAAGTGCAGTCTGACTCAAGGGGACGTTGCTCTTCCGAAGTTTAATCTATTTGATTAAATTATAACTTTACACTTTGAAGTTACCAGGCTATTGGTGAGAAGGCCAGTGTTTTCTTTGTCTGCTATTACATTTTCCAACTCAGTCGGGTACCCGTTTTTTTAGTTCGGGTGACTATACAGTGTTGACTTAATCACCAAGCTAGAGCCCTAACTACTTCGCAACTACCGCTCTCTCTTTACCTCGTGACTCAATAATTACAATGTATGTGTACTGACATTCATAGCCTTATTGTATCTATCACTTATTATTTGATCTTCAATGTACAACGTCTATTCAACAAGACTGTGCACATTTTCTACCTGTACTTAGTTATAGATCGCTGGATAAGATGTTTCAATGGCCAGTAAGTAATGTATTGATATAACCAGTCTTCAACCTTACGGCAAACGTCTAATAGATAATATTAATATCGACTCTGGTAATTCTATATGTGAGTCGCTATTCTCATGTTACATATCATAGTCTAATTTTTGTGTCTTTGAAATCTGCAATAAGAGGCAAATATTTATACAACCGCATACATTCGGCTCTTTTCGAATGCCAGACTTGTACAAACTTGAACAAAGTATGAATCTATTTAGTGAGATGAATTTAATATTCAGTTTGAAGCTCCGTTAACCACATATAACAAAGCTAAAAATTACTTTTTTTATAATATAAATTCTAACTTAAGTTACAGAAACGATAGAATAAATATAACGACATATTTACATACAAATATTTGTAGAAATTTACATAATAATTAGCCGAATGAGTCTGTTATAAAATATACATCGAAATTAAATGCAACGAATTTTATTGGCTGGAACAACTATTGATGTTATAGACACGAGATTATGAATCACCAATGGTATACTTTGTAACAAGACAAGTTATTGATCATTTCTTAGAAAATAATCCTGCTGTTTTTCCGGTAATTGATCGTGGTTTAAACAGATATTTATGAAAGTTTAGCTAAAATACTTGTTAGCTATTGTTAAGGGTGACACCCGAGTACTCTTTGGAAGACTCATATCTGTTCCGTGGCGTTCCAAATATGATGAATTGTTTTCTTAAAATGCTATTTAAAGTTGGATAAATTTTGCATACGCATATATCTTTAGAGTTTTTCAATGAAAATGAATACTTCTATAGATGTAGTCACAGATGCCACAACAGAGCTCAACTTTCCGAGTTTTGTTTCTATCATTCACATCCTTATCAGCTGTGTCTTCATCCACATTTGTGCTGTTGTAGGCTCTCTCGGGAACATCGTCACGCTAATCGTGCTGTCTCGGAACCGAATCAAAGACACGAGTAACATTTTACTGCTATCAATGGCAGCATGTGACCTGTTTCTTCTCGTAAATCTATCAGGCCGTAAATTGGACTGTATCATAGAGAGATTCGACCCACTCATTGCACAGATTTATCAACCTTACGTTGTGACGTATGTCCGTATGCCTGGCCGTATCTCCATGTTTATCAGCATCAGTCATGTTCTTATAATCTCCTACGAAAGACTCGTGGCTGTCTTTTACCCTCTAAAAATCTCCACGATGATCACCCGAAGAAAAATCCTAACAATACTCGTGGCTACCTACACTTTCTGTATTTGTATTGCTCTCCCTTGGACCGTTTCACGGTATGAAGTACAGTGGGTGTTTAATAGTGTTTACAATAAAACACTTCCATCACTTCGAGAAACAGAATGGTTCATCAAAAACAAAAGAATTCTTGATGTTGCAGGTGACCTAGTTATAAACAATATTAACGTCCTGCTTTCTGTTTTGGTAGCTCTTAATTGTTTAGCTATAGCCTATAAACTCCATCTTGTATCAAAACAAAGACAACTTCTAACGTCCAACAAGACAGACAGAAACGGAAATGACGTCAAAGTCTCCAAAATGTTGTTGATTGTCTGTATCACGTTCTGTATGTGCAGTTTCCCGAGTGTTGCGATCTATTTTTATTTCTACTTGGATCATTCAATGAGACCGCCCAATAAACTGTTCGCATTATTGTGTGATTTGGACGAGCTAGTCCTTGCAGTTAACTCCGCCGCGAATTTCTTCATTTACGTACTGATGTCATCTAAGTTCTATAACTCTGTGATTGCTCTTTTAATGTGCAGTGAAATATCCAAATGAAAGGTTATTTAAGAAATTATTAATCCCCTCTGAACTCCCGTCTGGTGCAAGCGTGGACAACTCTCGCCAAAACCTGAGATGTCTCTTTGGCTTTGATCTCTGTCCGTCATGGACGGTATTTCTGCATGAGTCCCCGCTCGTTCCACCAAGACTTGATTGATAGGGTCTATCCTCTTGTGTTTCTGCAGAATTTTATAATTTTTATATGTGTGGGTCGCTAGCCCAACGCCAAAACCCCAACCTTGAGGACCAGTGTGTGTCTCATTATTTGGCTCCTACCCCTTGACCTGTCTATCTTTGGAGACTCTACTGGTAGCTATGCTAACAGCAGGCATAGATTCTTGTGATATTAAAGGAATACGCTCTCAGAATTTTTACTTAGGCTATTAAACATATGTTTAAATATGTTTGCTATGTTAAAAAAAGACAAATATTGAATGTTTCTTGTTATATATTTGATTTAATAGGAGTAAACAAGAATAATTAAAATATTTGTTTTATTTATCGAATGTGTGTGTGTGGGAAAGAGGCGGGGGGGGGGGGGGTGTGTCTAGAACGAAGGTCGCATGAAAGAAGTGTTGAAATCAGAGGCTTCATAACTGCTCTGATATGACAATATTCTTGAATCTCTGTGGATTGCGAGCCGCGATAGCTCAGTGGTTAGTGAACTGGACTACAAAAAACAAGAGGTAGTGTTCTATCCCAACCGACGGCTTCCGGGTTCACCCAGCCTTAAATGGGTACTGGATTTTTCTCTGTGAAAGTAAACCTGTACGGGCCACATACTATATGTAATACCGACCACATTACCCCAAAAATCATGTGCTGAAGGTCTGTAAAATTTATAGTCACTAACACCATATTCCTTATACGCCACTTGGCGTGACGGGGCTCTTTACTTTTTTTTTTTTAAGACGGCATTTAGGACTCGTAGAGTTTCCCGTCAATTGCTTCTCTTTTCTGGGCGAGCTGTTCAATTCTGAGAAAGTAAATCTAAGCCTGCAAACATTTCTTCCTTTGGTAGAGTTCTTTTCAGTGTTTCACGAGGTCGCCCTCTTTTCCTCTGACCTGATGCTTCCCATTTGAGAACCTGCTTAGTAAATCTCTGACCACTTCGATAAATACGTGCCTGACATGTGCTCATCTTCTCTTCTTAATAAGAGAAGAGATCGATTGTTGCATTGCTATTTCTCTTATTTCAGCATTAGCATAGAATTAATTTCATTTAATGCACAGTATTTTGCTTAGGCATTCGTCTTCAAATGTATTGAGCTTTTTCTCAATCTCCTTTGTCGTTTCTCAACGTTCACAAGCATAAGTGAAGGTGGATAATAAGGATGAGTTGAACATTCTCATTTTTGTTTTTGTACTGAGTATCTTTAATAGTCATATTTGTTCAAGGTTTTTAAAACTTAAAGCCGCCTTTGCTATTCTGATCTCTTTAAAAATTGTGTTCCCTTTTGATATATACTGCTACCAAGGTATATATAGTAGATCTACACTGCTACCAAGCTATTTAAAGTAGCTATACTGCTACCAAGGTATATAAATTAGATATATACTGTTACCAAGGTATATATAGTAGATCTATACTGGTACCAAGGTATATAAATTAGATATATACTGCTACCAAGGTATATATAGTAGATCTATACTGCTACCAAGGTATATATAGTAGATCTATACTGCTACCAAGGTATATAAATTAGATATATACTGCTACCAAGGTATATATAGTAGATATATACTGCTACCAAGGTATATATAGTAGATCTAACTGCTACCAAGGTATATATAGTAGATCTATACTGCTACCAAGGTATATAAATTAGATATATACTGCTACCAAGGTATATATAGTAGATCTATACTGCTACCAAGGTATATATAGTAGATCTATACTGCTACCAAGGTATATATAGTAGATCTATACTGCTACCAATGTATATATAGTAGATCTATACTGCTACCAAGGTATATTTAGTGGTGTCTTGTATCTTATGTATACTATGACTAAGGAGCACAATGTCGTCTGTACAATTCAGATCTTCCAGGTGAGTCCCATTGACGCATCATTACCTCAGTCTGCGACATCTCAATCTTTCCTCCTCTCGGGTGCCCTGTTTTCATCTGGTCTCTCGGGTGCCCTCTTTTCATCTGGTCTCTCGGGTGCCCTCTTTTCTTCTGGTCTGTTCTTTGCGCTTTGTGTATGCACACGGACCTGTTTATGGGAACTTCTGGTTATGCGTGCTGTGTGCGTACATTTTCACTTGGTTGTGCGCAGACGTGCCCCGTGCGCACTAACGTTCATTTTCTTCCAGACCACAGCGCAGTATACAGAGAGGACATTTTATTTTTATTTCCCATTCTAGTTCAAAATTAATATTTTAAAAAATTGTTATTACTTTTATTTTTAAATGCATATCTCTGTGTGGGCAAACACATAGTCTCCGACAGCAATGAATCAGAAATGATCAACGGCCTAGAAAGGGAGAACACTAAAGTGTGTGGTACACATGAGGCATATTCAGGACACGAAAGACGAATATGGCAGACCACCATGAAAGAGATTGGAGCCTCATCACGTAACATTCCAAAGAAAGCCATGGAGAGAAATTCTAACTATTGTTTTAGGAACGAGCTAAAATAACTACATGGAATGTTAGGTAATATTGGAAGGGAAAATACAAGGTAAAAGAGGCAGAGGCAGATCAAAACTAACATGGACGAGTAACATCAAAAGATGGACAAGTCAGCCTATGACAATCTGCACCATCAGAAAGAGTGGAATGGTGCTCCATGGTAGCCAACCTTCGGTGCAGAGACGGCACTGAATGATGATGATGATGATCTCCGTGTGTGTATTGTATGCTGGAGACCTATTCAGCCGAAACGGTGTTCTAATTTGTGTCGTCCCACCTATTACGTAAAGCTTTAACGACACCGTTTTTTTCTATTATATATATATATATATATATATATATATATATATATATATATATATATATATATATATATATATTTGTTGTTGTTAATTTCTTCTGAGTCCCATTGAGTCACTTTATAATGTTTATTTTGTCGTTGTCTCATTATATAATAAATAGATGGTCTAGGCAAGAACGGTGCTAAAATGCATGCCTGTTTTATTCCTGAAACATAGCACCTGCTAATTCATTTATTGCTCCATTCAGCATGTTATCAGAATTATTGTGCTCTTACAGCGTCAATGGAAGGGAAGGTAACAACGGCTGTTATAGAGTGATCTCCCCTGGCTCCAATGCTTCCAGTTTTTATTTCACATTTTTAAAATGGTTTTTCAACAGTAAAACTGGTAATGATTTTTTTTTTTTTTTGTATGTGGGTAAGACAAAAGCAATAAAAATAGAAAACAGTCTGTCGTGGTACAAATTAATTTATCTATGAATGTATCAATGACAATGGGAAAATAACAGCATTAATACCATGTTACATATACTTTACAAGAGAAAGTGTATGTTTTATTACTGTACTGAAATGATGTAGAAGAAACATGGTTTTTGGTAAGAAACATTCAACTAAATCTCGGGCATAAACAAGAAAAATGGTATTCAATCAGAAACATTCAACAAAAGCTCGACGATAAAGAAGAAAAACGGTATTGAATAAGATACGATATATAACTCAAAGATAAATAGTAAAATGATATTCATTAAGAAACACCCTATAGCCCGGACAAAGAATAACGTGTTATTCGATAACTGAGTAAGAAACAGTCTATAGCTCAAATATAAGCAAACCGAACGATACTAAGTAAAATTAGTTAGAGATGGTAGACAAAACAACTTTCTACCCATTGACACATAACAAATCATAAAGTGTCAGCTCACTCAATCATAAAGTGTCAGCTCACTCAATCATAAAGTGTCAGGACCATCACACTAATTCTCTGTCAATATGCATGCATTTTTTTCTGAACATTATGTTATGTTTTGTTACAAATTTTACCTACCTCGGCAGTAAACTGTCCAAACATGGAGACATATCATCAAATGTCATGACACGCATCGCACTAGCATCAGATGGAGACATGACATCAAGAGTTATGACACGCATCGCACTAGCATCAGATGGAGACATGACATCAAAAGTTATGATGACACGCATCGCACTAGCATCAGATGGAGACATGACATCAAAAGTTATGATGACACGCATCGCACTAGCATCAGATGGAGACATGACATCAAGAGTTATGACACGCATCGCACTAGCATCAGATGGAAACATGACATCAAGAGTTATGACACGCATCGCACTAGCATCAGATGGAAACATGACATCAAGAGTTATGACACGCATCGCACTAGCATCAGATGGAGACATGACATCAAAAGTTATGATGACACGCATCGCACTAGCATCAGATGGAGACATGACATCAAAAGTTATGATGACACGCATCGCACTAGCATCAGATGGAGACATGACATCAAAAGTCATAACACGCATCGCACTAGCATCAGATGGAGACATATCATCAAATATCATAACACGCATCGCACTAGCATCAGATGGAGACATATCATCAAATATCATAACACGCATCGCACTAGCATCAGATGGAGACATATCATCAAATATCATAACACGCATCGCACTAGCATCAGATGGAGACATATCATCAAATATCATAACACGCATCGCACTAGCAGCAGATGTAGACATATCATCAAATATCATAACACGCATCGCACTAGCAGCAGATGGAGACATATCAACAAATATCATAACACGCATCGCACTAGCAGCAGATGGAGACATATCATCAAATATCATAACACGCATCGCACTAGCATCAGATGGAGACATGCCATCAAAAGTCATGACACGCATCGCACTAGCATCAGATGGAGACATGACATCAAAAGTCATGACACGCATCGCACTAGCATCAGGTGGAGACATGACATCAAAAGTCATGACACGCATCGCACCAGCATCAGATGGAGACATGACATCAAAAGTTATGATAACACGCATCGCACTAGCATCAGATGGAGACATGACATCAAAAGTTATGATAACACGCATCGCACTAGCATCAGATGGAGACATGACATCAAAAGTCATGACACGCATCGCACCAGCATCAGATGGAGACATGACATCAAAAGTTATGATAACACGCATCGCACTAGCATCAGATGGAGACATGACATCAAAAGTCATGACACGCATCGCACTAGCATCAGATGGAGGCATGACATCAAAAGTTATGACACGCATCGCACTAGCATCAGATGGAGATATATCATCAAATATCATAACACGCATCGCACTAGCATCAGATGGAGACATGACATCAAAAGTCATGACACGCATCGCACTAGCATCAGATGGAGACATGACATCAAAAGTTATGATGACACGCATCGCACTAGCATCAGATGGAGACATGACATCAAAAGTTATGATGACACGCATCGCACTAGCATCAGATGGAGACATGACATCAAAAATTATGATGACACGCATCGCACTAGCATCAGATGGAGACATGACATCAAAAGTTATGATGACACGCATCGCACTAGCATCAGATGGAGACATGACATCAATAATAATGAAAACACGCATCGCACCAGCATCAGATGGAGACATGACATCAAAAGTCATAACACGCATCGCACTAGCATCAGATGGAGACATGACATCAAAAGTTATGATGACACGCATCGCACTAGCATCAGATGGAGACATGACATCAAAAATTATGAAAACACGCATCGCACCAGCATCAGATGGAGACATGACATCAAAAGTCATAACACGCATCACACTAGCATCAGATGGAGACATGACATCAAAAGTCATAACACGCATCGCACTAGCATCAGATGGAGACATGACATCAAAAGTCATGACACGCATCGCACTAGCATAAGATGGAGACATGACATCAAAAGTCATGACACGCATCGCACTAGCATCAGATGGAGACATGACATCAAAAGTTATGATGACACGCATCGCACTAGCATCAGATGGAGACATGACATCAAAAATTATGAAAACACGCATCGCACCAGCATCAGATGGAGACATGACATCAAAAGTCATAACACGCATCACACTAGCATCAGATGGAGACATGACATCAAAAGTCATAACACGCATCGCACTAGCATCAGATGGAGACATGACATCAAAAGTCATGACACGCATCGCACTAGCATAAGATGGAGACATGACATCAAAAGTCATGACACGCATCGCACTAGCATCAGATGGAGACATGACATCAAAAGTCATGACACGCATCGCACTAGCATCAGATGGAGACATGACCTCAAAAGTTATGATGACACGCATCGCACTAGCATCAGATGGAGACATGACATCAAAAGTTATGATGACACGCATCGCACTAGCATCAGATGACGACATGACATCAAACGTTATGATGACACGCATCGCACTAGCATCAGATGGAGACATGACATCAAAAGTTATGATAACACGCATCGCACTAGCATCAGATGGAGACATGACATCAAAAGTTATGATGACACGCATCGCACTAGCATCAGATGGAGGCATGACATCAAAAATTATGATGACACGCATCGCACTAGCATCAGATGGAGACATGACATCAAAAGTTATGATGACACGCATCGCACTAGCATCAGATGGAGACATGACATCAAAAGTTATGATGACACGCATCGCACTAGCATCAGATGGAGACATGACATCAAAAATTATGAAAACACGCATCGCACCAGCATCAGATGGAGACATGACATCAAAAGTCATGACACGCATCGCACCAGCATCAGATGGAGACATGACATCAAAAGTTATGATAACACGCATCGCACTAGCATCAGATGGAGACATGACATCAAAAGTCATAACACGCATCGCACTAGCATCAGATGGAGGCATGACATCAAAAGTTATGACACGCATCGCACTAGCATCAGATGGAGATATATCATCAAATATCATAACACGCATCGCACTAGCATCAGATGGAGACATGACATCAAAAGTCATGACACGCATCGCACTAGCATCAGATGGAGACATGACATCAAAAGTTATGATGACACGCATCGCACTAGCATCAGATGGAGACATGACATCAAAAGTTATGATGACACGCATCGCACTAGCATCAGATGGAGACATGACATCAAAAATTATGATGACACGCATCGCACTAGCATCAGATGGAGACATGACATCAAAAGTTATGATGACACGCATCGCACTAGCATCAGATGGAGACATGACATCAATAATTATGAAAACACGCATCGCACCAGCATCAGATGGAGACATGACATCAAAAGTCATAACACGCATCGCACTAGCATCAGATGGAGACATGACATCAAAAGTTATGATGACACGCATCGCACTAGCATCAGATGGAGACATGACATCAAAAATTATGAAAACACGCATCGCACCAGCATCAGATGGAGACATGACATCAAAAGTCATAACACGCATCACACTAGCATCAGATGGAGACATGACATCAAAAGTCATAACACGCATCGCACTAGCATCAGATGGAGACATGACATCAAAAGTCATGACACGCATCGCACTAGCATAAGATGGAGACATGACATCAAAAGTCATGACACGCATCGCACTAGCATCAGATGGAGACATGACATCAAAAGTTATGATGACACGCATCGCACTAGCATCAGATGGAGACATGACATCAAAAATTATGAAAACACGCATCGCACCAGCATCAGATGGAGACATGACATCAAAAGTCATAACACGCATCACACTAGCATCAGATGGAGACATGACATCAAAAGTCATGACACGCATCGCACTAGCATAAGATGGAGACATGACATCAAAAGTCATGACACGCATCGCACTAGCATCAGATGGAGACATGACATCAAAAGTCATGACACGCATCGCACTAGCATCAGATGGAGACATGACCTCAAAAGTTATGATGACACGCATCGCACTAGCATCAGATGGAGACATGACATCAAAAGTTATGATGACACGCATCGCACTAGCATCAGATGACGACATGACATCAAACGTTATGATGACACGCATCGCACTAGCATCAGATGGAGACATGACATCAAAAGTTATGATAACACGCATCGCACTAGCATCAGATGGAGACATGACATCAAAAGTTATGATGACACGCATCGCACTAGCATCAGATGGAGGCATGACATCAAAAATTATGATGACACGCATCGCACTAGCATCAGATGGAGACATGACATCAAAAGTTATGATGACACGCATCGCACTAGCATCAGATGGAGACATGACATCAAAAGTTATGATGACACGCATCGCACTAGCATCAGATGGAGACATGACATCAAAAATTATGATGACACGCATCGCACTAGCATCAGATGGAGACATGACATCAAAAGTTATGATGACACGCATCGCACTAGCATCAGATGGAGACATGACATCAATAATTATGAAAACACGCATCGCACCAGCATCAGATGGAGACATGACATCAAAAGTCATAACACGCATCGCACTAGCATCAGATGGAGACATGACATCAAAAGTTATGATGACACGCATCGCACTAGCATCAGATGGAGACATGACATCAAAAATTATGAAAACACGCATCGCACCAGCATCAGATGGAGACATGACATCAAAAGTCATAACACGCATCACACTAGCATCAGATGGAGACATGACATCAAAAGTCATAACACGCATCGCACTAGCATCAGATGGAGACATGACATCAAAAGTCATGACACGCATCGCACTAGCATAAGATGGAGACATGACATCAAAAGTCATGACACGCATCGCACTAGCATCAGATGGAGACATGACATCAAAAGTTATGATGACACGCATCGCACTAGCATCAGATGGAGACATGACATCAAAAATTATGAAAACACGCATCGCACCAGCATCAGATGGAGACATGACATCAAAAGTCATAACACGCATCACACTAGCATCAGATGGAGACATGACATCAAAAGTCATGACACGCATCGCACTAGCATAAGATGGAGACATGACATCAAAAGTCATGACACGCATCGCACTAGCATCAGATGGAGACATGACATCAAAAGTCATGACACGCATCGCACTAGCATCAGATGGAGACATGACCTCAAAAGTTATGATGACACGCATCGCACTAGCATCAGATGGAGACATGACATCAAAAGTTATGATGACACGCATCGCACTAGCATCAGATGACGACATGACATCAAACGTTATGATGACACGCATCGCACTAGCATCAGATGGAGACATGACATCAAAAGTTATGATAACACGCATCGCACTAGCATCAGATGGAGACATGACATCAAAAGTTATGATGACACGCATCGCACTAGCATCAGATGGAGGCATGACATCAAAAATTATGATGACACGCATCGCACTAGCATCAGATGGAGACATGACATCAAAAGTTATGATGACACGCATCGCACTAGCATCAGATGGAGACATGACATCAAAAGTTATGATGACACGCATCGCACTAGCATCAGATGGAGACATGACATCAAAAATTATGAAAACACGCATCGCACCAGCATCAGATGGAGACATGACATCAAAAGTCATAACACGCATCGCACTAGCATCAGATGGAGACATGACATCAAAAGTTATGATAACACGCATCGCACCAGCATCAGATGGAGACATGACATCAAAAGTTATGATAACACGCATCGCACCAGCATCAGATGGAGACATGACATCAAAAGTTATGATAACACGCATCGCACTAGCATCAGATGCTTTCAAGAAGCTGACAAATATTCGGAACTCCAAGGCACTCAGTAAACGACTATAATAAGTTAGATTGTTCAACTCCGGTAATATATTAATGCTAACATATGGATTGTGAAAGTTTCAAATCAACCCAGACTTTAGATAATGTCTTTAAAACCTAATGTCTACCTATGATCTCAAACATAAGAACGAACAGACATTATGAAGAAATTGGCAGGAACGGACTGGGGAGCAGATATCAATATCTTGAAACGACTATACGTTGGAAGAGTACGACCAGTCCTAGAGTATGGAGTCACAGCCTGAGCTATGGTTTCCAAATCACACCTTAGAAAAATTAACAGAACACAAAATCAAGCTGCCCGTATCATCACTTGTGCTATGAAATCTACACCTATCAAAACTGTAGAAACAGTAACAGGTTTACAACCCTTGTATGACAGACGGGTCGTTAAAGTATTGCAACAAGCGGGGAAATATAGAAGGCTTCTTAGCCACCCCATGCACCAAAGAATAACTGGTTACGGAATAGTACGACTAAAGAGGAGCAACTTCGCTGCATTCTCCAATGAACTGGCAACTAGGGACCCAGTACTGTCCCAAACAATACCGAAACCCTTGGGCCCGTCTGATATGTCTCCTCATGGGAAGCACAAAACACCAGAACATAAGGAAGATATAATAGGAATCATGAAAAAAGGCACCCAATTAGACACAGAAAGAAAACACGTAGCAGAAAAACACATATACGATATCTACCCACAGGACTCTTGGGCCTACATATACACATATGGCTGTGCTACAAATGTCACCAGAAATGGAGGGGGGAGGTGTGTTCTTGATGCTGAATAATCAGGACGAGATCACCAAGACAATAGCTACTGGGAAATTCTCAAACAACTTTAAAGCAGAAACTGATGCCATCAGAGATGCTACAACACTGGCTACTCAACACAAAAATAACATGCACAATAAATTGGTGATTCTGACTGATGCCCTGTCAGTACTATCAGCTCTAAAAAGCCACAGGAACAATGAACTAGTTGATTTGAGAACAACCCTGGACCAACTATGCAATAACTTCCAGAGAGTAGTCATTCAGTGGATACCATCACACTGTAATATACAGGGAAATGAACGCGCAGACAAATTAGCTAAATGAGGAGGAGGGTGGAGGGTTCTCTACAAGACAAATTAGCTAAATGAGGAGGAGGTGGAGGGTTCTCTACAAGAGAACCATCCGGTCAGTTATAATGAAGCCAAATCCATCCTCAAAGGTCAGTAGCATGAAAAATGGAAACGAGAACACCCAAAACATAATGAGAGTGACGGATACCTCCAACTATCAAGGAGGGATCAGATCATCATACTTCGCCTACGCACTGGCCACAATAGAATGAGAAACCATATGTTCACCAAATTCGAAATAGGTACAACCAGCCTATGCCACTGTACACTGGACAACATTATAACAAAACATGTTCTACAGGATTGCCCCCAGTACACAGACCTGAGAAGAGCAATGTGGTCCACACCCAACAGACAGCTGTCTTCATAAGAGAGTCTGGAATCCTACTCTGATTGAGACTTGATCGCAGAGAGAGAGAGAGAGAGAGAGAGAGAGAGAGAGAGAGAGAGAGAGAGAGAAACATAATCTGGAAAGAATACATTTCAATGAGCAGATAAGAGACGCATCGAAACAAGAAAACATGTCGAGCTTTACAACAAGTAGGCGTTGGAGAATCATCGCTCTTGTCATCATCATCGAGTGCCATCTCCGCAACGAAGGTTGGCTACCATCGAGCGCCATTCTGCTCTGTCTCTTGCTTTAATGGTGCAGGTTGTCATAGGCTGGTTTGTCCACCTTTTGATATTACTCATCCATGTTAGTCTTGGTCTACTTCTGCCTCTTTTACCTTGTATTTTCCCCTCCAGGATTACTCTTAGTAGGCTGTTGTGTCTTTTAACATGGCCCCAAAATCGCATTTGTCTTCTTTGAATTGTGTTTAGTAGTTCTCTTTTCATGTTTAGTTGTTTTAAGACTTCATCGTTTGTTTTCTTTTCCTTCCATCCAATTCTACATATTCTTTTATATATCCACATTTCAAAGGCTTGAATTCTCTGTTCTGTTTTCTTGTCTAATGTCCATGTTTCTGCACCATATAGGAATGTTGAGAAAACATAACATTTTGCTATTCTTAGTTTTAGCCCTGGTGTTATTTGTTTTGATGTTAGTATGTTCTTCATGACATTAACATTACTTTTTGCCATTCCTATTCTTTTGTTTATTTCAGTTGTGCATTTTCCATCACTGGTAATAGTATGTCCAAGGTAGTTGTAGCTCTGAACTGTCTCCAGGTCTATTCCTTCTATTTTGATATCCACTTGTGGGTTTTGAGTATTTTATTTGTTTATGATCATAGTTTTAATCTTTTTGATACCATCCCTCTTGTACTGAGAATAAATGAAGAAAGAATTCCCTTTCATGTATTCACGGGGAAACCATCTGGTAAAAGAAAAGAAGGCACACAAAAGAGAAAGCAGGAAATTGTCAATCGTGGAGAATTATGACTTTCGCCCTATCTATCCTCTGTTGCCTGAAGAGAAAATGAATTCTTCTTCTACTTTCATTCCTCATTTGCCTTTCAGCGTCGAGGGGAGATATTATTTGCGGTCTTTTGCTCTTCTGTTCGCCTCTGCTGCTGTTATGTTTCCTAGTGTTTCTAATATTCCGTCAATCCATCTTTTTCGTGGTTGACCCTTGGGTCTGGTATTCTCACAACGCTTATTGACGGCTCGTTGTGTTGTATTTTGATCACTCTGCCTTGTCACGTGGCCAAACCATTTACCTTTTGTTTCTTTATATATTCGATTATTATTCTTGCATCTAGGGTCCAGGATTGACATTGGTAGCACAACGTTGGGATGAAGATTGTACTGTAGAGTGCCCGTTTTGCCTCTAGAATTATTTCCTTGTTGGACACTAGTGGTGATAGCTGTCAAATGATTTGACAAGCTTTGTTGCATCTTGATTCTATCTCTGCTGTTTGGGAATTGTCGAATGAAAGAAAAATGAATGAATGATGACAATGTTATGTTTGTTTTCCCTGTCATCTTTTTTGGCGTTTTTCTGTTTCATTACTTACATGAATTGTCTAATTGTTCTATCTTTTACCCCGATGCTATGTCTTTATTATGGTGTAAATATCTGGGATTGGAGAGTTGGTGCTCAGTATGTTAATTGGTGGTCGCGATAGCTCAGTGGCTAGTGAACTGGACTACAAAGGAGAAGAGGTAGGGTTCGATCCCAACCGAAGTCTTCCGGGTTCATCCAGCTTTTAATGGGTACCGGATTTTTTTCTGGGAAAGTAAAGCGGCACAGGCGTAATATTGACCACATTGCCCCAAAAATCATGTGCCGAAGGTCTGTAAAATTTATGGTCACTAACACCATATTCCCTATACGTCACTTGGCGTGACGGGGGCTCTTTACTTTTATATGCAAGTTTGGTCATTATCTCTGCACAACGGTGGTGCTCAGATCCCGTCCTCAGCACTTTCCCAAGTATCAAACAAACCCACCACGCCCTGATGAAAACATAAAGATGGCTTCAACTTGCATGCATGCACTACGTAGCATAGACGAAGACCTTGCCCCCTGTGGTTCTATACTTCTTTTCTCCCCCTCTCATCGTGGTCCGGTTCCCCGTAGCCGCTAGGGCGTGACAGGTGGCAGTGTTTTTTTCCCCCCCCCACCCTCCGCATTGTTGTCAGGGCTCCTGTGGACACACCCGAAGTAGATGTAAAGAACAGGAATTAGAAGTAAAGAACCGGAACTAGAAGTAAAGAACCGGAAGTGGAAATAAAGAACCGGAAATAGACGTAAAGAACCGAAGTAGAAGTAAAGAACCGGAAGTAGAAGTAAAGAACCGGAAGTAGAAATAAAGAACCAGAAGTAGAAGGAAAGAATTCCATTTCATTGTTCAATTGCCACAATATTTGGGGGGTGGGGCATGAGGGAAATGTTCTCGTCCACATTGTTGTTTTCTAAATCTATCAGCCCGGGACCACTTTGAGAAATCTAAGCTGGGGCCGATCCAGTGTCAGTGATTGTCCTTTCTAGCGACAACCAAAACTGTACACTACAAAACTGACATCCTCATTATGCACACGTATACTAATTTATGAGCCGCGATAGCTCAGTGGTTTGTGAATTGGACTACAAAGGACAAGAGATAGGGAGCGATCCCAAACGACGGCTTCCGACTTCACCCAGCCTTAAATGAATACCGGATTTTTTTCTATAAAAGTAAGGCGGCATGGGCGTAATATCGACCACATTACCCCAAAATCATGTTCCGAAGGTCTATAAAAGTTATGGCCACTAACACATATTCTCTATACGCCACTTAGCGTGACGGGGCACTTTACATTTTTGTAATATATACTAATTTCTGATGTTCTAAATTAAGCGGTTCTATTCTATTTTATTTACATAGCAGTTTCATTGCATTCTGGGGATTCTCATATCCGCTCCACCGCACGTATCCATGATTTCTCGAAACGTGTGCAGATTAACAGTTCCTGTAAGGTATTAATTACAGATACATATAGTTGTCCCACACAGCACTAACAGTTCCTGTGAGGTATTCATTACAGATATATATAGTTGTCCCACTCAGGAATGACCAGACCCATTTTCCAACTTTAGACTCGTCAGTCTCTCAATGTATAAACACTCTTGTCCCACCCATTCCCCTCCTTTTCACTTAAGGAATTAAGAACAAATGTGGTCATCTTCCCTTTGTACAGAATCAGGACAAACTCGGCGCCAGAATTGCCAGCGAACTCACCGGTTGTGTTATTCCAGTGGACAGTACATCCGGGTTAACGCCTCACTTTACAGTCATCCAGGAGCTCTTTATTAAGTGAGATTCACTTAAGTGGTGGCTTACTGGTTGGCTCGGTGGTAAAGAGAACATGGATTCAATCTCGATTCGACCCAATCTATAAAATAAATATGGGCCTAGCTCATTGGGGTAACAGTAGTGTGGGAAAGCCCTAGCGTCCTTACATCTAAAACCATCATCAAGTTGCATGTCTTTTGCAGAACGTTGCATTCAAAACAGCTCGTCTGAAGGAATCACTGTCTCTAGCCAGATCTCTCACAGAAAGTTGCATTTATACAGACCTTCTAAAGAATTTCTGTTTTTAACCAGATCCCCACGGTCCTTTGCACTCATCATTTACCATGTGAATGAATTTATATTTTCAGTCAGACCTCCACCTCTGTTATCATGTTCAATGTCTCTTTGATGTCGTGAAACCACCTTATTCTTGGTCTGCCCCTTATGGCAGAACTGCTCCTGTTTGATGTTCAGGAACCAAGCATTCCATTTTTTTTTCCTTTCCAGTCTGTTGTGTCTTTTGATGTGAGCAAAGTTTTTTTGTTTTTATTTTCTCTGCTGTAGAATAGAGTTTATAATTTAGTTCTTTTGAAGTTATTATGATGTCTACCTTACTCTTTCTTTCATAGTCCAATGTATTTTATAGATTTTTCTGTAGCATTTCTTCGAATGAATAGATTTCCTTCTTTGCTGTTTACAAGATTGTCCATGATTCGGAACCATATATTGCTGTAGAGAAGATGCATGTCCTCAATAATTTTAATTTTACTGGCAGGTGTTGGGCCACATGTTCTTCCTCTTTTCTCTTTCTCACTGATACCTAAAAGGTGTCGTGGTTTATATCATTTGTCGTTCTTGAGCTGCTCGAACTGTCTGAATTAGTGATTTTCCTTTGTTGTTACATGTCTCTGTCACTGCATCTATCCATCTTCTTCTGGGTCTTCCTCTTGGGCTTTTATCACGCATTCTCGAGAAGAACGCCCTTGATGGTGATTGGTGAGGATTCATTCTGACCAGGTGGCCAAACCATTTAAGTTGTTGTGACTCTATATATTCTTGGCAGGGTTTTATTCCTACCATTTTTCTTATGGTTTCATTTGGTATTCTATCTCTTCTTGTGTTGTTTGTTACTTTTCTCAAACATCGCATCTCACATATATTGATCTTTCGTACTTGTGATTTAGATAGGGTCCATGTTTGACTTCCATAGCACAAGGTTGGTATGAAGATGCTATTTATCATTTGTTGTTTAGTTGCTATAGAAATGTTTGGATGTCTCAGCAATTGTGAATGCTGGTATGAAAGCCTCATGTTCTTAATGACTAATAATTTGTATGTTATCGCTGCTAACCTTCTTTTGATCTATTTCTGGCAGTGTCTATTGCTGGTTACCACAGATCTTCTTGTGAACTCGTTCTGGCAGTGTCTATTGCTGGTTACCACATATCTTCTTGTGAACTCGTTCTGGCAGTGTCTATTGCTGGTTACCACAGATCTTCTTGTGAACTCATTCTGGCAGTGTCTATTGCTGGTTACCACAGATCTTCTTGTGAACTCATTCTGGCAGTGTCTATTGCTGGTTACCACAGATCTTCTTGTGAACTCATTCTGGCAGTGTCTATTGCTGGTTACCACAGATCTTCTTGTGAACTCATTCTGGCAGTGTCTATTGCTAGTTACCACAGATCTTCTTGTGAACTCGTTCTGGCAGTCTCCGTTATTAGTTACATATCCCAGATGTACAGAGTTTGTTACAATTATCAACTAGTAACAATTATTATCTAAACATCTAGTATCAACTTCTTTACTGTTGATACTGATTTTGCGTTGGCTTTTTGTTTTGTCAATGTACATTAACTTGGCTTTATGTACAATCAGATAGAAGTACTCTAAATACAGTGAAGTAGCGACAATTCATTCCTCCTTAAAAACATATCTTATGTTACAGCGTATGCTCTGCTTTTATCTTTCAGCAGATTGTCGATAATACGTGCAGGTTGTTAAATCGATTAATTCAGTTTATGAAACTCTCGTTTACATATATATTATGTTAAATAATATATATATATATATATATATATATATATATATATATATATATATATAATTCGGCTCCCTCACTGAGATAGAGCTGCTTGCACAGAACAGAGACAAATGGCGAGATTTGATAAAATATCTTTAAAAGAATTGAAAACTGCTAGAACAAAAATTCAGATAAGAGAAGGAGTATCTTGGTCTAAGCCCTATGGCCCGGCTACGGCTCGAAAGGTCAATATATATATATATATATATATATATATATATATATATATATATATATACGTACATAATCTGAAGTTAAGCTGTATATAGTCGTGACTAGAAAAATACTATCGTAGCTTTGATACAAATAAACTATTGGGTTATTACAGGTAGTTAAGCTTCTATAATCAATATTGACTTGCTCCGTCTTTCCGTCTTCAAATATTAACCCAAGTAATGATGCTGAGTTATTTCGATCAATTTTTGTTCGTAATTTGTGAGCGCGCCATTTCTGTAAAAATAAATTGAATTTTTGTAAATTTAATATTTTACTGGATGAAATTGTGTACTAAGTTTAGTATCATTGAATAATAGTGTGTTACGTGTCTAGTTAAATTGTTTCTGTATATAAATGTATGCCTGGAATGAGTTGGTAATGTTAAGAGTCTGGGGTAAAAAAAGTGGACGGGATAAGAGGAAATGTATTATTTATTTTGGAGTTGTTAAACATCATTATATACGTGAATGGTGATACTTTAACATAGTAAAAGTTGACTTTAATGTTCATACAAAGGACATGAGAGAACAATGACTGGTATTACTAACGCTTCTACTATATTAGTTTGTCTTAACTAAATCATATCGATGCGAAGAAATTCGCACGTTGTTTTATCTGAAAATTTTCCGTGTTGTGAAATAATAGACTGGCTTTCTGATTTGTAATTCTCCAACAGAGTTTGTTTGGTATATAATGTCTTCATAGACCGATGTAACCGCCCGCAGCCTAGAGGCAACCAGATTTACAGAGTTCGGAGAACGAATCCCGCTGAGCCAGTTTTATTATTATTTTTTTTTTCATTTAAGAAATCTTCTTCTGCTGCGATCATGGCTCATTCAGACAAGGATTCCAGACTCTCTTTTCAAGGCAGGTGTCTGTTTTATTATTCGGTTGCCCCATATAGTTTCTCTTCCAGGGAGATGGGTGTGGACCACATTGTCCCTCTCAGGTCTGTGTACTGTGGGCAATCCTGTAGAACATGTTTTGTTGTCATGTTGTCCAGTGTACAGTGGCATTGGCTGGTAGTTCCTAAAGAAATCACAACACGTGGGATAACCGCTCTCAGAGCTGAGCCAACGATCAGAAGGTAATAACAAACCACTGACGTAAAATTCTTAGAAAATTCATCATCATTATCATGTGCCACACCCGGTTGACGTAAGCGATCATGTCCTTCCACAATCTTATATCCACAGTGCATCGTATCAATTCTGTTAAATGATATCCATGTCATGGCACCAAGCTATACAGTATTTTCTTTCGTTGTTGTCCGCTATCTCTCTTTCCTTCTATTTTGCCAGTTGTAACCAAGTATTCCAAATTTCCTCTTCTCATGATGTGCCAAAAAAAATTTGAATTTTTCTTTCTGATTTTTTTTTTGGAGCTCCTTTTTGTTTTGGCCTCTTTGAGGACTTTCTCATTGGTCTTTTTAGCTGTCCAGGGAACTCAACATTCTTCTGATAAATCTCATTTCTGTAACCTCTAATCGTCTTTTCATTTTTTGTCTACTGTCTATGATTCGCTTTCCACAGGTCATAGAAATTCACACAACAAAAAACATATCTGGATAATGGATGTAGAGACTGGGGTAATAGGAAACGTTCTATGAAAGACACAACACAACTCACGGCTGTCAGAAATAAAATGGATAAACACGCAAAATTTAGTTCCCAGGTTCTAGGGACTTTGTCAGAGGTGAAAGCTGGCGAACGCAATATATATATATATGTGTGTGTGTGTGTGTGTGTGTGTGAGAGAGAGAGTGTGTGTGTGTGTGTGTGTGTATGTGTGTGTGTGTGTGTAAAGACAGTTAGAGGCTACAGAGATGGGATTGATGGGATTTCTCAGAAGAATGTTGATAGTTTCCTGGACAGCTAAAAATGACCAATGAGGAAGTTCTCAAAGAGGCCAACACAAAAAGGGAGCTCCTAAAAACAACAGATAGAAACAATCAACATTTTTCGGGCACATCATAAGAAGAGGAAAGTTGGAATACTTGGTTACAACTGGCAAAATAAAAGGAAAGAGAGATCGCGGACGACAAAGAGAGAAAATGCTGGATAGCTTGGTGTCATGGCATGGAAAACAGTCAACAACAGAACTGATACGATGCACTGTAGATAGAAGATTGTGGATGGACATGATTGTCTACGCTACCGGTATGGCACATGATGATGATATATATATATAAAATGATGGAAGCAGGTTAATGTTAATCTCCTGCAGCCACTGATGTCAAACAACCTTCTTCGCTGTTAATTCAGACAATAATGTAGTTTCTCTGAAACAAAAGACAAAACACGAGCAGAAATAATAATTTTCAACGTCTGACGACTCATTGGAGGTTTTGTTTAGATATAAAGCCATATGTGAGCCTTATCTATTGATTGTTGTTTCTCTCAAGCAACATTTCAGTGGTCTCACTCGACAACCTCCAACCGCTGCACAAATAAAGTGATACAAAATCTACAACAATAGAGAAACAATAGTAGTGTATTGCTGTGATGAAATGACTTGGTTCGGGTTCAAAAACTGGAATAATAAAGTATGTTGGTCATAGCAAATAGCATCAGGAATGAAACTGAGAATAATCAAGTGTTGCTTCTCCGCAATACTCCTATATGGTCCAAAAGCATGAACATTAAATAAGAAAACAGGGGGAAAAAACAGAACCTTGAAATGTGGATTGATGGAACATTGGAAAAGACATGGACGGAGTGAGAAGAAATTAATATTGAAATGTATAAACAACTGAAGATTAAGAAAAAATTAAAATAAATCGAGCGATAAAAATGTCATTTCTAGGAACATAAAAAGACACAAATCACCGAAAGCCATCCTGTAAGGATAAATATAAGATATTGGATGTAGAGGCAGATAGAGATTAAAGTAGATTGACAACATCAAGAGATGAAAAATATAACCTATAATAAAGTCCTCCATCAAGGCAAGAAACAGTGTTAATTGATGAGCCACGAATAACACAAAAAAAGGAGCCCTTAAGAAACATCAGAAAGAAACAATGGACATTTTTTGGGCACATCACGAGAAGAGAAAAGTTGGAATACTTCGTTACAATTGACAAAATACAGGAAAAGAGAGATCGCGGAGGACAAAGAGACAAGACACTAGATAGCTTGGTGTCATGGCATGGAAAACAGTCAACAACATAATTGATACGATACACGGTGTATAGAAGATCGTGGAAGGACATGATCGCATACGCCAACCTGTATGTCATATGATGATGATGATGGTTGCCAACCTGGAATGCGGGTACGGTACACGATGATGATGGTCAACTAGCAAAGAAGCTATGATCCTATTCATTTACTATAACGAGTGCCTCGTTAAGTTTTCTTATTATTTCTTTATTAACAGGTAATCCTTTTAACATCTTAAAGAGCTTCAAGTTTTATTCGATAACAATGAATACATCAACGACAGTTCGAGCAGAAGAGGAATGTTCTTGCTCGTCTTCACGAGGTCCTACGCAGCTCCTTCTCACAGACATCTGTTACCCGCCATTTCTAACTATTATCGACATTGTTATCAGCTGTGTCTTTATCCATATCAGTACCACTGTGGGCTCGTTCGGAAATACCATCACGTTAGTTGTGCTGTGTCGGAGCCAACTCAGAGACACCAGTAGCATATTGTTGCTTTCAATGGCCGCCTGTGATTTAATTTACCTTATCTGTTTGGCCGTCAGGAAATTTGATTGTCTCATAGCCAGATTTGATCCAATCCTGGCAAAATCTTACCTGGCATACTCATTGACCTATTTCCGAGGGCCTGGTCGCACGTGCTTGTTTATAAGTATGACCCATTTATTTATCATCTCATTTGAGAGGTTGCTGGCAGTTTACTACCCTCATAAGGTTTCACAGTTGATTACTAGAAGAACAATATTGACACTTCTTGGAACCATCTACTCGTTCTGGATTTTGTGTTCATTGCCATGGAGTTGTTTCCGTTATTATGTAAAAGTGACGTTTAACGCAATATACAACATATCAATTTCTTCAACGGGAGAATCTGATTGGTTCATTGAAAACAAACCAATCTTAAACTTCATATCGGATATTATTTTAAATATTCTAACCGGGTTGTTGCCTGTCCTGGTTGCAATCAACTGTTGTGCTGTAGCCTACAAACTCTTTCTTGTATTAAAACAACGGCGCTTACTGACATCAAGAAAAGTAGAAAGAAGCGGAAGTGACGTTAAAATCTCAAAAATGTTGTTAGTTGTCTGTGTCGTGTTTTGCTTGTTCAACTTCCCTAGCTCAGTAATATACGTTTTCTTCTACGTTGACCTGTCCCTGCAGCCGCCCAATGAACTATACTCCTTGTTAGATAGTTTGGATGATTTAATTCTGGCAATCAATTGCGCAGCGAATTTCTTCATTTACATTCTCATGTCAAACAAATTCTATAAATCTGTTATTAATTTAATAGACTACAGACGTTGCAAACAGATGTATTAGGTCGCATAGTTTAGTTTTGTTGTGATTGATCAAAGCTGATAACATTTCTTCAAGGCGACTAAGCACCTATGGGTAACCATGAGTGCTGTGATGTCAATGATAAAAACAATGAAAAATTATAAAGGCTTATGTATATTCACAATGCTTATATTATATATTATTTCTGAGCATGTAGGGGGAACTGGGAGCCGCGACAGCTTAGTGGTTAGTGAACTGGACTACACAGGACAAGAGGTAGGGTTCGATCCCAACCGATGGCTTCCGGTTCACCCAGCCTTTAATGGGTACCTGATTTTGTTCTGGGAAAGTAAAGCAGCACGGGCGTAATACCGACCACATTACCCGAAAAATCATGTGCCGAATGTCTGTAAAATGTATGGTCACTAACACCATATTCCCTATACGCCACTTGGCGTGACGGGGGTACTTTACTTTACTTTTATGTAGGGGGACCTTATCTGATGCCGGCCACATCACCTATAAAATATGCTGTTAGTATTTGAGCAATATGGGCACCAACATCATGTTATTCATTCTCTTTAATTCATGAAGATAATACTTACTTACGGCTAACAGCATCAGAGGCGAATAGAAGAGCAAAAGACAGCAAGCATGGCAAAGGACTTCACAAATTGTGTGTAGTGTGTGTAGAGTTAAAGGACTTCAAATATTGTGTGTAGTGTGTTGTAGAGTTAAAGGACTTCAAATATTGTGTGTAGTGTGTGTAGAGTTAAAGGACTTCAAATATTGTGTGTAGTGTGTTGTAGAGTTAAAGGACTTCACAAATTGTGTGTAGAGTTAAAGTACTTCAAAGATTGTGTGTAGTGTGTTGTAGAGTTAAAGGACTTCAAATATTGTGTGTAGTGTGTGTAGAGTTAAAGGACTTCAAATATTGTGTGTAGTGTGTTGTAGAGTTAAAGGACTTCACAAATTGTGTGTAGAGTTAAAGTACTTCAAAGATTGTGTGTAGTGTGTTGTAGAGTTAAAGTACTTCAAAGATTGTGTGTAGTGTGTGGTAGAGTTAAAGCACTTAAAGATTGTGTGTAGTGTGTAGTATACTTAAAGCACTTCAAAGATAGTGTGTAGTGTGTGGTACAGTTAAAGTATTTGAAATTGAGTGTAGAGTGTAGTAGAATTAAAGTATTTCAAAGATTATGTTTAGTATGTGGTAGAGTTAAAGCACTTAAAGATTTTGTGTAGTGTGTAGTATACTTAAAGCACTTCAAAGATAGTGTGTAGTGTGTGGTACAGTTAAAGTATTTGAAATTGAGTGTAGAGTGTAGTAGAATCAAAGTATTTCAAAGATTATGTTTAGTGTGTGGTAGAGTTGGAGTACTTCAAAGATTTTGCGTGTGGTTCATCAATCATGGTGGATGGAGATCACTCATTTCGTCCATTTGCTAGTTTAGTCCATGCTTGTGAATGTGCCTGTGTACGACTGTTACAGGCCTTGAATAATCGAGAACAACATGCAAAAGTTGCCGGGGGTTTAGGAATTACTTCGTGAACCATTCATGCATGTCCTTGCTTGGTTGCTTCTCCTTTGTTTGTCTCACAAGATGTGGATCCACTTCTATGAGACATGCGTCGACAGTTAGCTCTAACTTGTAAAAGTAAAGTAAGTAAAGTACCCCCGTCACACCAAGTGGTGTATAGGAAATATGGTGTTAGTGACCATAAATTTTACAGATCTTCAGCACATGATTTTTGGGGTAATGTGGTCGGAATTATGCCCGTGCAGCTGTACTTTTCCAGAAAAAAATCCGGTACCCATTTAAGGCTGGGTGAACCCGGAAGCCGTCGGTTGGGATCGAACCCTACCTAGTTGTTTCTTGTACCACGTCCGAAATGTCAATATTAATGTTGACGGTCTTTAATGAGATTTGGAGTGTATATTTAAAGCACTTTTAAAAATCTACTTTTAGGACTTTACCTTTCTGCAGCATACCATGTTATGTAATATTTTTGGTAGACGGTAATTTTGCATGCGGAATATATGACCTGCCTAGTGTGTCAGTGCTGGTGATATCAGCTTTATAAAAAGATATCGGTTTTTAGAATCCTGATTTGTAATTTGATGTTAATCAACTTCCAAAGACAAATGATGTGGAGGCGATTTAACGTTTTTGTGTGACGTCTATACACAGTTAAAGCCCCATATGCGTACAACAAAAATGGGAGTACATCCGTCTGTAAACCTTTAGGTTTGTGTGTAAGATGATACCACTATGAAGTCAGACATTGGTATATAGCCTGCCAAGTGTACAGCATGTTTTGACGACCCTGGTATTCACCTCAATATCAACACGTACACTCTCTGCAGGGGTATTCCCAAAGTATGTGAATCTATTTACTATTTTCATTTGCTCGGAGGCTACCTTAATCTTCATCTCAGAAGATTTGCCTAGAGCTGTATGGAGCATGACTTCTGTTTTCTTTGTGTTTTTGGTGAGTCCAAAGTCTGAAGAGGGTTTAGATAATCTGTCCATGTTTTGCAGATCAAGCAGTGAGCAAGCATTGAGAATACAGTCGTCGGGAAACAAAAGTTCTCTGATGGTGTGTGATTTGACATTTGTTTTTGCTTGAAGTTCTCTAAGAGTATGTAACTTTCCTTC
This sequence comes from Megaustenia siamemsis, assembly GCA_032433765.1. Taxonomy (NCBI): domain Eukaryota; kingdom Metazoa; phylum Mollusca; class Gastropoda; order Stylommatophora; family Ariophantidae; genus Megaustenia; species Megaustenia siamemsis. The sequence continues at coordinate 24,832,347 of JAVIAB010000107.1, forward strand.
ATTACGATAACTAAAATTGCTTCCTATGTTCTCGTTTTTACAAACTTCAGTGAGCATTGCTGTAAACATGACGCTCAGCGAAGTAGAATTACAGCATATCTGCTTGACACTATTTGTGACAGAAAAACGGTCTGATATCTTACTTTTGTCTTTAACTTGCGGCTCATCATGTAGTTGCTGGACTGCGGTGAAAGATTCCCTGGGACAACCGTATTTGGCTATGATTTTCCATAGGTTCTCAAATACCTTTGACAATTCGATGAAAGCTGAGAAAAGATAGCAATTCTGTTCTTGACATTTTTCTTTGCAGCTGTCGTTCGGCAAACATAATGTTGGTTATTCCACTGTTTTTTCTGAGTCAACACTAACTTTGTGATAGACGACCTTGGTCAAGCGATACTGTGAAGCAAATCAGCAGGATTCTAGCGAATATCTTCCCTGAGATTGACATTGATTCCCTGTGATTGATGGTTATTGCAGACTTGACAGCAATCTTTACGTTTGGATTGATGTATTATAGACTCGTCTTTGAGGTCTTAGGAGGTAGCTACACTACACCATGTTTGTTGGTAGATCAAGTGGAGTTTGTCTATAACAACTGACCCACTTTCGTTACAAATCTCAAAAGGAATTGGGTCTTTGCTGGAGCTTTGCCCCTGGAAAGTTGATAAACTAATATCTGTGTTTCAAGACAAAACATTTGGACATGAATTCAGGTACTGTGATACAGATAACACGTTTCTAAGATTATGTGTGATGATACACATAACACGCTTCTCATACTATATGTGGTGATATACATAACACGTTTCTAGGAAGTGATACAGCCACATAATTTAAAGACTGTAGTGACACACTAAATCTGAAACAAGTGCAACGTTTGAAATACTTGGGCACAGTGATAACATCAGATGGAAGATGCAACACAGAAATAAAAAGCAGAATAGCTCAGGCCAAAATAGCATTTCAGAAAATTAAAAAAATATCTTATGCAACAAATCTATGTCAATAGAAATGAGAAAGAGAGTTCATCGATGCTATATAGAACCAATTCTGGCATATGGAGGCAAATCATGGACAATAGACAAATAAATGAAAAGACGATTAGAGGCCACAGAGATGGGATTTCTCAGAAGAATGTTGAAAGTTCCCTGGACAGCTAAAACGACCAATGAGAAAGTTCTCAAAGAGGCCAACACAAAAAGGGAGCTCTTAAAAAAACATCAGAAAGAAGCAATCAACATTTTTCGGGCACATCATGAGAAGAGGAAAGTTGGAATACTTGGTTACAACTGGTAAAATAAAAGGAAAGAGAGATCGCGGGCGACAAAGAGAGAAAATACTGGATAGCTTGGTGTCATGGCATGGAAAACAGTCAACAACAGAACTGATACGATGCACTGTAGATAGAAGATTGTGGAGGGACATGATCGCCAGCGCCAACCGGCACGGCACATGATGACGATGATGATGAGTGACACACTGAGAATACTTTAAAGTCTATATGTAGAGATACAGCTAAAAGTCTTATACGACTATGGGAAGTGATAGAGCTAAATATTTATTATATTATATGGAAAGACTGTTAAAAGATTTTGAAAATTATTCATAGAGATACAGTTAATAATAAGCTAACATGTTTGTATGCTCTTGGCCTACTCAAACCTCTTTACCAATGTCAGAAAACAGAGTAGATCAAAGGTCTGAACATTTGGCGTTCAGCTAGTCTTCATCTCTGTAACAAGCTTAGAATGTATAAGTCAAATGTGCGATCCATACTCATACTATATTTCCTGCGCAGAAACGTAGATAATGAATCATATAATCATCATCATCATGTGCCATACCGGTTGGCGTAGGCGATCATGTCCTTCCACAATCTTCTATCTACAGTGCATCGTATCCGTTCTGTTGTTGACTGTTTTCCATGCCATGACACTAAGCTATCTAGTATTTTGTCTCTTTATCGTCCACGATCTCTTTTTTCCTTTTATTTTGCCAGTTGTAACCAAGTATTTTAACTTTCCTCTTCTCATGATGTGCCCGAAAAATGTTGATTGTTTCTTTCTGATGTTTTTTATGAGTTCCCTTTTTGTGTTGGCCTCTGTGAGACTTTCTTCATTGGTCTTTTTAGCTGTCCAGGGAACTTTCAACATTCTTCTGAGAAATCCCATCTTTGTGGCCTCTAATAGCCTTTTCATTTGTTTATCTGCTGCTCATGATTCGCTTCTATAGGTCAGTATTGATTCTATATAGAACCAATGAACTCTCTTTCTCAATTCTACTGACAGAGATTTGTTGCATAAGATATTTTTCATTTTCTGAAATGCTTTTTTGGCCTGAGCTATTCTGCTTTTTATTTATGTGGTGCATCTTCCATCTGATGTTATTATTGTGATCAAGTAGAACCATATAATAGAATGGTGATTTAGATGATTTGAAGGTCGCTGTCTTAAGAAGATACTAAACATCTGTTGGGATCAACACATTACAAACAAAGAAGTTACCAGAAGAGCAGGCATTAATAACATCAATCAAGAAGTGAAAAGAAAACGTTGGAAATGGCTTGGCCATATTTTACGAATTGAACGCAGCATTAACATAGACACCACCCGGGAAACAAAGAAATGGCAGGCCATTGGGGACATAGTGACGAACTATAGATGATGAAATGATAAAGGCAGGCCATTGGGGACATAGTGACGAACTATAGATGATGAAATGATAAAGGCAGGCCATTGGGGACATAGTGACGAACTATAGATGATGAATGATAGAGGCAGGCCATTGGGGACATAGTGACGAACTATAGATGATGAAATGATAAAGGCAGGCCATTGGGGACATAGTGACGAACTATAGATGATGAAATGATAAAGGCAGGCCATTGGGGACATAGTGACGAACTATAGATGATGAAATGATAGAGGCTGGCCATTGGGGACATAGTGACGAACTATAGATGATGAAATGATAGAGGCTGGCCATTGGGGACATAGTGACGAACTATAGATGATGAAATGATAGAGGCTGGCCATTGGGGACATAGTGACGAACTATAGATGATGAAATGATAGAGGCTGGCCATTGGGGACATAGTGACGAACTATAGATGATGAAATGATAGAGGCTGGCCATTGGGGACATAGTGACGAACTATAGATGATGAAATGATAGAGGCTGGCCATTGGGGACATAGTGACGAACTATAGATGATGAAATGATAGAGGCAGGCAGGTCCTGGCGAAAGTTGTCCGTGCTTACTCCAGACCAGAATTGTTCGTGCTTACTCCAGACCAGAGTTGTTCGTGCTTACTCCAGACCAGAATTGTTCGTGCTTACTCCAGACCAAAGTTGTCCGTGCTTACTCCAGACCAGAGTTGTCCGTGCTTACTCCAGACCAAAGTTGTCCGTGCTTACTCCAGACCAGAATTGTCCGTGCTTACTCCAGACCAAAGTTGTCCGTGCTTACTCCAGACCAAAGTTGTCCGTGCTTACTCCAGACCAAAGTTGTCCGTGCTTACTCCAGATCAAAGTTGTCCGTGCTTACTCCAGACCAGAGTTGTCCGTGCTTACTCCTGACCAGAGCTGTCCGTGCTTACTCCAGACCAGAGTTGTCCGTGCTTACTCCAGACCAGAGTTGTCCGTGCTTACTCCAGACCAGAGTTGTCCGTGTTTACTCCAGACCAGAGTTGTCCGTGCTTACTCCAGATCAAAGTTGTCCGTGCTTACTCCAGACCAGAGTTGTCCATGGTTACTCCAGACCAGAGCAGTCCATGCTTACTCCAGACCAGAGTTGTCCGTGCTTACTCCAGACCAGAGTTGTCCATGCTTACTCCAGACCAGAGTTATAGTTTCTCTTCTAGGGAGGTGGGCGTGGACCAAATTGCTCTTCTCAGGTCTGTGTACTGGGGGCAATCCTGTAGAACATGTTTTGTAGTCATATTGTCCAGTGTACAGTGGCATAGGCTGGTTGTACCTATTTTGAATTTGGTGAACATGTGATTTCTCATTCTATTGTGGCCAGTGCGTAGGCGAAGTATGATGACTTTATCCCTCCTTGATTGTTGGTGGTATCTGTCACTCTCGTTATGCTTTGGGTGTTCTCGTTTCCATTTTTCATGCTACTGACCTTTGAGGATGGATTTGGCTTTATCATAACTTAGCGGATGGTTCTCTTATGGTAATCTCCCTCCCTCTTTAGCTAATTTGTCTGCGCGTTCGTTCCCGTGTATATTACAGTGTGATGATATCCACTGAATGACTACTCTCTGGAAGTTATTGCATAGTTGGTCCAGGGTTGTTCTCAAGTCATCTAGTTCATTGTTCTTGATGCTTTTTAGAGCTGATAGTACTGACAGTGCATCAGCCAGAATCACCAATTTATTGTGCATGTTATTTTTGTGTTGAGTAGCCAGTGTTGCAGCATCTCTGATGGCCTCAGTTTCTGCTTTAACTGGTAAATTGAAGGACATCTCGAGACCGTATGATAAGCAATAGTCACGTGACAAAGACGACGAGCCAAACTGGAAGGCTGGACTAATAAGTTTTTGCTGGTACCTTGGACAGACAAAACATAAGGTGAGATCAGGAATTGCGCTGACGAGACAGAAAACATCATACAGAATGGCTGACACCAGGAATTAAATGGAAGAGAGCTAGAATTGAAGTAGAAAGACCAGCCAAACAAGTTACAAGTTAGAAGCAGGAAGTTTAGATACAATGATTTAGAAGCTTGGGTCCATCCTAAACATTTTTAAATAACTTAGAAGCCCTGTCAGAGATAGCCAGTTAAATGCATTTGAGTAACAGTTGCTGATTTGAATTCTTCACTATAGAGTGTGTGTATGATGTGATTTGTGATTGCAGGTCTTTGTAATTGTTGACCTACGTTGTTGCATGCCATTAAACCTGTTGAGGTAATGGTCGGTGAAGCCAGTCTCTTCTAAATATACCACCTTCAATTGTAATATAGAACCAATTCTGACCTATGGAAGCGAATCATGGACAGTAGACAAACAAATGAAAAGACGATTAGATGCCACAAAGATGGGATTTCTCAGAAGAATGTTGAAAGTTCCCTGGGCAGCTAAAAAGACCAATGAAGAAATTCTCAAAGCGGCCAATACAAAAAGGGAACTCATAAAAACATCAGAAAGAAACAATCAGCATTTGTTGGGCACATCATGAGAAGAAGAAAGTTGGAATACTTGGTTACAACTGGTAATATAAAAGGAAAGAGAGATCGCGGATTACAAAGAGAGAAAATACTTGATAGCTTGGTGTCATGGCATGGAAAACAGTCAACAACATAACTCATTCGATGCACTGTAGATAGAAGCTTGTGGAAGGACATGATCGCCTACGCCAACCGGTATGGCACATGATGATGTTGATGAGTTGTTGTTGGTGTTACTGTCCATGAATGTATATTGTTGTCTACGACTGTCCAAGTGTGTAACATCTATGTCAGAATTCAAGGAGAGTTGTTTTGTCTCGAGAGATTTAACCTTACATCACAGCAGACAGACGACCATTTGTCAGACGAGACCTTCTAGATTATGTGGTACCGCGAGAATCATCATCATCATCATCAAGTACCGGGCCTGCTGGCGAAGGTGATCATGTCTCTTCACAACAGTTAGTTATCATTTTTGTTGTTGACCTTCTGCCAAGCCATTCTCTTAAGCTTTCTGGTATCTTTTCTCTTTGCTTCCCTCTATCTCTTCGTTCCTCAATTTTCCCAGTTGTTAGAATATATTCCAGCTGTTCTCTTCTTATTACATGGCCAAAAAATGCTGACTGTTTCATCCTAATATTGGATATTAGCTCTCTTTTTCCTCTTTCAGAACGTTTTCATTACTCTTCTTAGCTGTCCATGGTATTCTCAACATTCTTCTGTAAAACCACATTTGTACAGACTCCAGTGATTTTCCTGTCTGTTGTAATATTGTCCATGATTCACATCCATATGTATACCGTGAGAATACCAGACATTAATAACAGATCTTCGTCATTGCATAACTGGCAATTCCATACTGTTCAGAAGTCCTCATCACGTTTACCTGCTTGAAGGGGTTAAGGCAAAGAAATGCAAATGAAGGCATAAAAATGCGAAGCTGCAGTAAAGCTAAATTTGATTGAGATCTCTTGTGTGCTACCTGTATGAAGCACGCCTAGTGAGTATTTTTTTCTCCTCCACACACAATAGAAAACAAACCAAAACTGGTGGCACTACTGTGATGCGAACGCGCGTTGTCATGGTTTAGAGTACGACAAGTTATCGACTCAGCCACCCACTCTCCTACCAGCTCATTGAGTAGATGAAAACACGTATCAATATTTACATTGCTCACAAGTGGAACAGAATACGACTGCGTGGTACTAAAGTCAAACTTCATTTTCAAATCTGAAACATTGTTTATTCGTTTTAAAAATATAGATAATTCAGCTATCAATATACGGAATTTAGAGCATATGTTGAGGACACTTCACATTCTGCACTCTTACCGTTGATGCATTTATCAGTGAATTTAATTCACATCAAAGAACAGAGAAGTATCATTGTACTTTTAAAAGTAAACCCAGAAAAGGTGATATCAAAATCCCCGATGAATTCCTTACCTAGGAATTCAATATAATTATACAGGAGACGAAAAGAAGACTTGAAAAGGTCGTATCATTGCACGTAAAACAGAGAGTTCGTTAAAGTTGAGTCTCCAGTGTCAAGAGATAAAGAAATTAATAAACAATAATGAGTATACGAACTTCAGTTCACATCGTGGTTGTATAGAATTTTTGTATGAAAATCAATCAAGTGTGGAAGACATAAAAGTCAATATTTAAAAAGTGAATCTATTCATTACGAGATATTTGAAACGATTGAAAGTAGCAGAATTCTTAATGTGTCAGTTCATCATCATCATCAAGTACCATGTCTGCTGGCATAGGTGATGATGTCTCTCCACAACTTTCGATTTCAACAGTTATTTATCATTTCTGTTGTTGACTTCCTGCAAAACCATTCTCTTAAGCTGTCTGGTATCTTTTCTATTTTCTTCACTCTATCTCTTCGTCCCTAAATTTTCTCAATTGTTATACAATATATTCCAACTGTTCCCTTCTCATTGCATGGCCAAAAATGTTGATTGTGTCTTCCTAATAAAATCCTGGAAGTATATGGAAATATGTATATATATATAAAAGATAAAATAATAAGACGATAAGCCATTTTGAAACAAAAAGATATAAAGAGCGTTACAATAGAGTGCATGTTGAAGAGAGAAGATGTAGTGAATGTCTCGTACTACATTTAGCACGTATATTTTTATTTGACAGTTGAAAAATACATCATCATCATCATAAAGTACTGGGCCTGCTGGCGTAGGTGATCATGTCTCTACAAAACTTTCGATCTCGACAGTTATTTATCATTTCTGTTGTCGACCTTCTGCCAATCCATTCTCTTAAGCTATATGGTATCTTTTCTTTTTGCTTCCCTCTATCTCTTCGTCCCTCAATTTTCCCAGTTGTTACAATATATTCCAGTTGTTCTCTTCTCATTACATGGCCAAAAAATGATGATTGTTTCTTCCTAATATTGGAAATTAGCTCTCTTTTGCTTTGGCCTCTTTCAGAACGTTTTCATTACTCTTTCAGCTGTCCATGGTTTAAATAAAATTATATATGGGAAAAATACATATCATTGCTTAATGTAGTACGAGACATTCGCTCCATCTTCTCCTTTCAATAGGAATATGAACTCTATATTCTAGCGCTTTTTATATCTTTTTGTTTCAAAATGTCTTATCGTATTATTTTTATTTTATCTTAACTTGACAGTTGAAAATAGACCAATATAGGTAGTATGCTGTTGCCAAAAAGAAAACAATAAGTATAATATACAAATGTAGTTTATATGAATAAACGTTTTAAATGTCTGTCCAATGGGTAAATCAGTCACCAGTCAAGATGATCGTAGAACTGCATCCAGTATAAAACACTAATATATTACCAAACTACTGATAAATTACGGGAGCCGCGATAGCTTACTGGTTAGTGAACTGGGCTACAAAGGACAAGAGGTAGGGTTCGATCCCAATCGACGCTTCCGGTTCACGCAGCCTTAAATGGGTACCGGATTTTTTTCTGGGAAAGTAAAGCGGCACGGGCGTAATACCGACCACATTACCCTACAAATCTTGTGCCGAAGGCCTGCACAATTTATGGTCACTAACACAATATGCCCTATACGCCACTTGGTGTGACGGGGGCAGTTTACTTTTTACTTACTGAGCCATTTACTGTTTGCATATAAACTGCAATAATGCTAATTACGTTGCTACATAAGTATGTCGATGACGCAAGAAAACAAATGGCACCTTCAAAATTTTTCTCTAGCTAGAATTTGATTTTCACTGACAAATTATAATTGCTTACAACCATCCGTCTGTCAAGACATCAAAGAATATATACAATGTATTTAACTTACTGACAATACCAATGAGACCGTCGCGGGTACTACGAAGCTCATGCACTGCACTGAGATCTTGTAAAATTTGATAAGAGATCGGACAAGTGGGCACTGTCTGACTACATTGATAATCGTTGTTATTCTTCTCAATAAGAAATAAAAATATGATATGACCTTGACATAACGTAAGACAAAAAAAAAAAAAAAGTAAAGTACCCCCGTCACGCCAAGTGGCGTATAGCGAATATGGCGTTAGTGACCATACATTTTACAGACCTTCAGCACATGATTTTTGGGGTAATGTGGTCGGTATTACGCCCGTGCCGCTTTACCTTCCCAGGAAAAAATCTGGTACCCATTAAAGGCTGGGTGCACCGGTAGCGGTCGGTTGGCATCGAACCCCACCTCTTGTCGTTTGTAGCCCAGTTCACTAACTACTGAGCTATCGCGGCTCCCAAAAATTATGGTCACTAACACCATATTCTCTATGCGCCATTTGGCGTGACGGGGTTCTTTACTTTTTTTTTTCTTTATGACATTTTAAAAACTTAAATCATTTCTATTGGTGGTATGCTAGTAGAACTTTGATTGTTAGAGAAAACATTACAAAGACTGGCCAATTTGACAATTTAATGTCTGGAATAATATTCCAAGTTTTGCTAGACATCGCGAATCCATTGCCGTGTGGCGAAATCCACTTTTTCGCTAGTTGAAAAATCCGACGAATGGTGTTCGAAGCCCGAGGTAGACAGAAAGGATTTGTTTCTATCGGGGGTGAAATAAATATCCTGAGTCACGTCGTGGCTATGTCTTTGACCAAGCGGCCCTTATCCCCCTGGTTCTATCGTTGCCCCTTCTGCGGCCCTTATCCCCCTGGTTCTATCGTTGCCCCTTCTGCGGCCCTTATCCCCCTGGTTCTATCGTTGCCCCTTCTGCAGCCCTTATACCTCTGGTTCTATCGTTGCCCCATCTGCGGCCCTTATCCCCCTGGTTCTATCGTTGCCCCATCTGCGGCCCTTATCCCACTGGTTCTATCGTTGCCCCATCTGCGGCCCTTATCCCCCTGGTTCTATCGTTGCACCTTCTGCGGCGCTTATCCCTCTGGTTCTATCGTTGCCCCATCTGCGGCCCTTATCCCTCTGGTTCTATCGTTGCCTTTTCTGCAGCCCTTATACCTCTGGTTCTATCGTTGCCCCATCTGCGGCCCTTATCCCCCTGGTTCTATCGTTGCCTTTTCTGCGGCCCTTATCCCACTGGTTCTATCGTTGCCCCATCTGCGGCCCTTATCCCCCTGGTTCTATCGTTGCCTTTTCTGCGGCGCTTATCCCTCTGGTTCTATCGTTGCCCCATCTGCGGCCCTTATCCATCTGGTTCTATCGTTGCCTTTTCTGCGGCCCTTATCCCACTGGTTCTATCGTTACCCCTTCTGCGGCCCCTTATCCCTCTGGTTCTATCGTTGCCCCTTCTGCGGCCCTTATCCCTCTGGTTCTATCGTTACCCCTTCTACAGCCCTTATCCCTCTGGTTCTATCGTTGCCTCTTCTACAGCCCTTATCCCTCTGGTTCTATCGTTGCCCCTTCTACAGCCCTTATCCCTCTGGTTCTATCGTTGCCCCTTCTACAGCCCTTATCCCTCTGGTTCTATCGTTGCCCCTTCTACAGCCCTTATCCCTCTAGTTTTATCGTTGCCCCTTCTGCAGCCCTTATCCCTCTAGTTTTAACGTTGCCCCTTCTGCAGCCCTTATCCCTCTGGTTCTATCATTGCAACGTTAGATGTATATGGTAAATTGTATCGTTGGATAGTTTTTTAGATGGTTTACTATACATGATGTTAAACTTTAGTTATATCTTTTTTTTAAGAGAAACACCCTTTAGTGCAGTGATAAGAAAAATGACAAATAATCCAAATGTATAATCGATAATCAAAAGAAGAAACTGGATATATATTTTGATCATGTGATGAGAAGGGACAACAAGAGAATCTCAAAGCAAGTCCTTAAAAGGGGTTCCAGAGGGTAAAAGAAAAATAGATCAACTTGAAGAAATACTAAAAAACACTGATGCGAGAAGCAACGACTGTAGGCATTAGTTCTCGTCATGACGTTGAGAGGTTTAAAATACAACACAGATGTGTTGCAACATACGAATTCTGTGCAAGGTACACAATTGAAAAAAAAAGATCGTCGAATATAGAGAATCTAGGATTGTTGGCTAGCTGCTGTCTTCGGAAGAGATAGATTGATAAACCGACAGACAGATAAATAGATAGACAGACCGGTGGCAGGAATAAAAATAAACATACAGACATACAAATACAGGCAGGCAGATAGATAGATAGACAGACCGGTGGCAGGAATAAAAATAAACATACAGACATACAAATACAGGCAGGCAGATAGATAGATAGACAGATGGACAGATAGATAGACAGATAGACAGACAGACAGGCAGGCAGGCAGACAGGTAGGTAGGTAAGTAGATAAGTAGGTAGGTAGATAGGTAGGTAGGTAGGTATGTAAGTAGATAGATAGGTATTTAGTAGGAAGATAAGCGGTTAGGTAGGCAGGTAGGTAGGTAAGTAGATAGATAGGTATGTAGTAGGTAGATAGGTGGATAGATAGTAAGGCAGGTAGGTAGGTAGATAGGCAGGTAGGTAGGCAGGCAGGCCTCTGAGAATTTCCTCGTTGGCCATTTTAGCTGCTGATGGAACTCGCAAATTTGTTTCTAAAAACCCATCTCTGTCGCCTCTAATCGTCTTCTCATTTATTTTTCAAATAGGCCCAGAAATAAACATTCTGCGCGCCCGCACATCACACACTGTAGACTGAATGTTCAGGTCACGATACCCGGGAGGATGGGGGGGGGGGGTGTTTAACAGGCATAAAATTGCATCAAGATGCTGTAAAGCTGATGATAAGAATGACAATTGAATAAAAGGGGACGGGGGGCGCAGGTACGGTTACAGCTTTATGTACGTGAGGAACAGCACAAAAGCTAAAGACTGTTAGTGACTAACTATCTGCCATATATAAACTGCTCGTGACTATAACTATTCCTGGAATAACAATTGGAGGTCATCATATAAATAATCTAAGGTGTGCTGATGATACAGTCTTAATCGCTAAGAGTGAAAATGAGTTACAAGAAATATTGGACATTATAGTGAAGGAAAGTAAAAATAAAGGACGCAGCCTTAATAGCAAAAAGACAGAAGTAATGGTAACAACAAAGAAAAAGACATCACCTCAGAGCAAAATAAAGACAAGTGGGACAATATTAAAACAGGTAAATGAATTTAAATATTTGAGAACTTTGTTAACCTCAGACGGAAGATGTACAAAAGAGGGGAGATGCAGAATGGCTCAGGCAAAAGCAGCTTTCTAAAAAATGAGGAAGATACTATACAATCCATTTTTGGCAATAGAAACAAGAAAAAGAGTACTTAAATGTTATGTAGAGCCAGTCTTAACATATGGATGCGAATCATGGACAATAGGACAACAGACAAGAAAATCACTGGAGTCTGTAGAAATGTGGTTTTACAGAAGAATGTTGAGAGTACCATGGACAGCTAAGAAGAGTAATGAAGATGTTCTGAGAGAGGTCAAAGCAAAAATAGAGCTAATTTCCAATATTAGGAAGAGACAATCATCATTTTTTGGCCATGTAATGAGAAGAGAGCAACTGGAATATATTGTAACAACTGGAAAAATTGAGGGGCGAAGAGATAGAGGGAAGCAAAGAGAAAAATTTAACAGACAGCTTAAGAGAATGGCTTGGCAGAAGGTCAACAACAGAAATGATAAATAGCTGCTGAGAGTTGTGGAGAGACATGATCACCTACGCCAGTAGGCCCGGCACTTGATGATGATGAAGGTGATATATAAACTGCTCATGCCTATATCTATCAGCTATATATAAACTGCTCGTGTCTATATCTATCAGCTATATATAAACTGCTCGTGTCTATATCTATCAGCTATATATAAACTGCTCGTGTCTATATCTATCAGCTATATATAAACTGCTCGTGTCTATATCTATCAGCTATATATAAACTGCTCGTGTCTATATCTATCAGCTATATATAAACTGCTCATGCCTATATCTATCAGCTATATATAAACTGCTCGTGTCTATATCTATCAGCTATATATAAACTGCTCGTGTCTATATCTATCAGCTATATATAAACTGCTCATGCCTATATCTATCAGCTATATATAAACTGCTCATGCCTATATCTATCAGCTATATATAAACTGCTCATGCCTATATCTATCAGCTATATATAAACTGCTCATGCCTATATCTATCAGCTATATATAAACTGCTCGTGTCTATATCTATCAGCTATATATAAACTGCTCGTGTCTATATATATCTGCTATTTATAGACTGTTCGTGACTATATCTATCTGCTATCTATAGACTGCTCGTCACTATATCTATCTGTTATCTATAGACTGTTCCTGACTATATCAATCTGCTATATATAGACTGATAGTGACTATAACCATCTCCTATCTATAGACTATTCATGACTATATCTATCTGCTATCTATAGACTGCTCGTGACTATGTCTTTCTGCTATCGACTGCTCGTGACTATATCTATCTGTAATCTACTTTCTAGTGATAAATTATAGCTTGTTTAATCTATTTTATTAGAAAATTGAACTCAAGAATGAAAGAAGGTAAAAATCTATTCACAGATTAATGTATCAGCTTCAGATATATAATTTAGTAGTACTATGGTAAAGAAAAGTCAAGTAAAGTAAAGTGAATATGATGATGATGATGCGTTCGTCCGATGATTTGAGGTATTCTAACGGATACGAACCGTAGACTTCCTCCTCGTCATCCGCCCTTAAAAGGACGTTAAGTGGACGTAGTTACGTTGTGTTGCAGTTTGCAGTGTAACACTGTGATATCTGCGCCTTTCGGCCCAACACATCCGATTTCAGCCGACGCTTTTTTGTGTACCGGGTTCGTCTTCCCACTTCGATCCCTGCTCGCTTGGCCAGACTAGACAGGTTAGTCTGTTTCTAGAGGCACCACGAAGAGGTGTAGCAGGGTCTGGATGGTTCTGGTTCACCGATCCTGGCGCAAGCCATCAGTTGTGAGTCACTGACGACTTCCAGCTCTGGTGCTGGGGGGGCGCGCCTTCGCCTCCAATATAAAGTAAAGGAAAGTAAAGGTAGACTAAAAGTAAAGGAAAGTAATGGTAGACTAATAGTGGACTAAAAGTAAAGAAAAGTAAAGGTAGATTAAAAGTAAAGAAAAGTAAAGGTAGATTAAAAGTTAAGGAAAGTAAAGGTAGACTAGCAATAAGGGAGAGTAAAGATAGACTAAACGTAAAGGAAAGTAATGGTAGACTAAAAGTAAAGAAAAGTAAAGGTAGATTAAAAGTAAAGAAAAGTAAAGGTAAACTAAAAGTAAAGAAAAGAAATGGTAGACTAAAAGTAAAGAAAAAGTAAAGGTAGATTAAAAGTAAAGAAAAGTAAAGGTAGATTAAAAGTTAAGGAAAGTAAAGGTAGACTAAAAGTAAAGTCAAATAATGATAATAATTAAAATTCTGAAAAAAGTGTCTGAACTCAACCCAGGAATTGATATATCACACTGCCATAATAATGTTTGTAATTGTGCTCCCTTCTTTCAAATAGATTCTCAAATGGATACAAGATACTTCAACTCTTTATTCTCTGAATTAATCAGAACGAAATAGAGAACTAACAACAGTAGTAGGAAACTCTTTGTACAGAGCTTCGCAGCAGGAGGCAATCTGATCATCAGAAGAGGACCCCCGTCGAGCAAGTGAAGAATGTTACAAGACTGCAGTGATGAAACCCATCACCAGACAACAACACGGGATTGTATGTTCGATCTCACGCATTGTCCACAACGATGCCACCTCGTCACAGACATCAACTACCCAGAAATCGTAACTGTCCTGGACAAGATCATCAACTGTTTTCTCATTAACATCATTGCTACTCTCGGCATTTCCGGTAACGTTCTCACATTAATCGTCTTATGTCGTAGTCGATCCCTGGACACAAGTAACATTATTTTACTCTCTATGGCTACGTGTGATTTATTTTTCCTTCTAAATCTCGTATCAAGAAAATTAGACTGTTTAATTGAGCGATACAACCTATTCTTTGCACAAATATACCAAGCACATTCAATTTACCCGCGTCTCTTTGGAGTATATTCTTCACTTGTGAGCATGAATCATATAGCAGTCATCTCATTTGAGCGACTTATAGCTGTATTTTACCCTCTCACAGTCTCCCGATTAATCACTCGAAAGAAAATTGCCATCCTACTAGCTTTTATATACGGATGTTGGGCTTTAGTACTGTTCCCATGGGCGGTTCGTTATCTCGAAATAAGGTGGGGCTTTGATATGCTCCGTAACAGATCAGTTGCTACAGTGCATGAGACAGCGTGGTTTGTTGAGAATAAAGTGGTGTTAGACTTTCTATCTAATATTGTCATGAACTCTCTAACCGGAGTCTGCCCTTTCATAGTGGCCGCCAACTGTTGTGCTGTAGCCTACAGGCTTCATAGAGTATCAAGACACCGGAAGTTACTGACGTTCAATAAAGTAGACAAAAGCGGAAATGACGCAAAGGTCTCCAAAATGTTATTGGTTGTGTGTGTGGTGTTTTGCTTGTTCAACATTCCAAGCTCTGCTATCTACATTTATTTCTACTTAGACCCGTCAATGAAGCCACCTAACAAACTAAATTCATTATTAAGAGATTTAGACGAGCTAATTCTGTCAGTGAATTCTGCAGCCAATTTCTTTATTTATATCCTGATGTCTTCCAAGTTCTATAACTCTGTCGTTAATTTATTTGGCTTTAACATTAACAGTTGTAGCACTTTAAGGCAGAGAGTATTAGAGTATTACAGAGATTTAAAAATATATCATTGCTCAAAAAACATGAATTGTTGATCGCCACAGAATGGTGGGGTGTCTTTACGATCGCTACAGTATTGTGGGGTGTCTTTACGATCGCGACAGTATGGTGGGGTGTCTTTAAGATCGCCACAGAATGGTGGGGTGTCTTTAAGATCGCCACAGTATGGTGGATTGTCTTAAGATCGCCACGAAATGGTGAGGTGTTTTTAAGATCGCAAAAAAAATGTAAACGTAATAACATGAACAATTTTCACTTATAACTATAAGTTATAAATAGCCTCAGGGTTCTCAAAGCTCGCCAGAACTAATTATTGACCTCAGTAATCTGATGCATGTTCAGAAATGTGCGATGTTTCGTGGATCGAATAGTCCCAATGATTGGCCAGAAGCGACACGTCACAAATGATACCATCAGTAGACGCTGAGATCGATTAGTCAGATTCTCTAGAAGGTTGGTAAGGAAGAACGGAGTTTGAAAAGATGCATCTCTAACTATGTTCCTAATCAAATGATGCAAAATGAATTTAAATATCTGGGAAAAATGTTAACCTCAGACGGTAGATGTACAACAGAGGTGAGATGGAGAGTGGCTCAGGCAGAAGCAGCTTTCAGAGAGCTAATTTCCAATATTAGGACGAAACAATCATCATTTTTTGGCCATGTAATGAGAAGAGAACAACTGGAATATATTGTAACAACTGGAAAAATTGAGGGACGAAGAGATAGAGGGAAAGCAAAGAGAAATATACAGACAGCTTAAGAGAATGGCTTGGCAGAAGGTCAACAACAGAAATGATAAAGAAATGTCAAGATCGAAAGTTGTGGAGAGACATGATCACCTACGCCAGTACGCCCGGTACTTGATGATGATGATGATTATGATGTTAAGAGATTCTTTTTTTTTTCATTTTTAGCTGATACAAAAACATTCATTGTTTATCTTCTTTTCCTTCCACCCAATTCACCCCACCTTTTATAGATCCTCATTTCAAATGTTGATTTTGTTTGCTCTGTTTTCTTATTTAATGCATATGTATGTGATATATATGTACCATACAGGAATGTTAAGTAAATGGAATATTTTATAATTTGCAGTTAGTTCTGATGTTATCTATTTGTTTTGATGTGAGTATATTTGTCTTTATCTTGCAACTGCTTTTTCCCAATCCTACTTTGTTTATTTCTGTTGTAATTTAATTCTTTTTTTTTATTATTTATTATAAAAAGTAAAAAGTAAAGTACCCCCGTCACGCCAAGTGGCGTATAGGGAAATATATTATTCATTATGATATGTCCAAAATAGCTATATTCTTGAATTTTGTCTACGTTCTTTCCATCTACTTCCATATCCACTTGTATATGTTGTGTGTTTTCTCTGTCTATAATCATAGTTTCAGCCTTTTTAACATTTATATCCAAGCCGTATGTGTTGTTTGTCTTGTTTATTTTGTTTACTAGTTGTTGTGAGCCTTCTGGATTTTCTGCCATTAATGCGGTATCATTGATAGATTTACGGAACAAACATGGTAGAATCAGAAAAACAACATGATAGAATCAGGAAAACAACATGATAGAATCAGGAAAACAACATGATAGAATTAGGAAAACAACATGATAGAATCAGGAAAACAACATGATAGAATTAGGAAAACAACATGATAGAATCAGGAAAACAACATGATAGAATCAGGAAAACAACACGATAAGGCGTCAAAGGTGCAAACAAGGATGTCGGTAACACAATAATAGAATCACTGGACCAATGTAATAGAGTCACGGGACAAAAATGATAGAACCACTAAACTAAAATGTTAGAGTCACGGGACCAAAATGATAGAATCACGGGACCAACATAATAGGCTGTCAAAGGTGCACACAAGGGTATCGGCACCAAAATGATAGAATCACAGGACCAAAATCATAGAGCCACGGGACTAAAATGTTAGAGTCACGGGACCAAAATGATAGAATCACAGGACCAAAATCATAGAGCCACGGGACCAAAATGTTAGAGCCACGGTACCAAGATGATAGAGTCACGCGACAGAAATGATAGAACCACTAGACCAAAATGATAGAACCACTAGACCAAAATGATAGAACCACGGGACCAAAATGATAGAATCACCGGACTAAAATAATAGGAAGAAATTGTTAGACTTGCACTTGCAGCACCAAATTGACTGGAAGTTGATTTCATGTGATGTGCGCTCATGACACTTAGGCGATTGCTTGACATGTATTTGATAGTGGTTACGGCACCCACTCCAAGAATAGTCGGGTATCTGGTAGTCTAGGGACAATCTTAGTCAAACTGTCTGCTTATCAGACGATCAAGAAGATACAGACCTGCATTAATGGATGCTTACTCAGAATAAAAGGATGGAAATGGCGGGATAAAATCACTAACATAGAACTGTGATAAAGTACCAGTCAAATACTAGTGGACAAAGGGATGTAATGAAGACGATGGCGCTGGATAAAACACACTGCATGCCAACTGAGAGTATACACGACAGTCCTTTTTTTGGAATTCCCAGGGGAAGAGACAAAGAGGAAGACAAATAAATTCTTAGGGAAGACAGGTGAAGACAGAGATGAAGATGATGGGAAAGACATGGAACGATCTTAAAAGAATGACAAGAAACAGAACGGTTTGGAAAATTTGTGTTGAAGGCGAACGCACCACAGTGAGCTAAAGGGAAGAAGAGAAGAAGAAGTTTTGGTACATTCGTACATCACGACTTAGTAGATCAACTACTGATCGTATCACGAATGAAACAATTCGCAAAACAAGACAAGAAGCAATCGTAGAGTATAGTGATTTTCTTTTCACTTCTGTGAAAAAACGCAAAGTGAAATGGTTTGACAAGTGTTTTGATCATCTAACTTAGCAAAGTGAAATGGTTTGACAAGTGTTTTGATCATCTAACTTAGCAAGGACGATTGTGCCAGAAAATGTGGAAGGAGGAAGAAGAAGATCTAGACAGAGAAAGAAACGGGAAGATAACATCAGCGTATGGACAGACATTCGCAAAGAAGCAGAGTGGAGTGCCAAAGAGTAAATGAAGGAGATTAATAGAGAAGATTGATGAAGAAGGTAGTTGATAAGGTTGTTTTATTGAGAAACATTAAGTTTTAGAAATGTTTGACGTCACTGCAGGCTGGACAATCCCATATCTGCTACGTCACTGTTTCAGCGACCAATAAAATGCTCATACTGATCGCTTGCTATTGTAGTGAACGCATCGCGTTCTGGGAAAAGATGCTCAATCTCATGGTGCACTCTTCCTGGCCGTTGTACCGGACGTCGTCGATAGCACATTCTTTATGCGCATGCGCCGAATTCGAGTAAACTTCGTGGTCAGTGACCGTGCCCCCAAGGAACGTTGTCACAACAAATGAAGTCAGAAACATTCGATCCGATCGCAGTCCAGATAGTGATGAATGAACAGTTGAATGCAGATTACACAACAAATGCTAAGTCCCAGGAAAAAACTATGGCCTGGCACCGTTTCAAATCAATCAACGGTCGTTGCCTGCAGCACGTTTCTCCATGCGCTGGTGCAAAAATCGTGTTGACTTCGTGGTCAGATGAATGCGACCGGACTATCGCTATTTCTACAAATTAAATTCCAGACAAGAAAACATAATTTGAATGCACATTGCAGAATAACGTTAAGAGAAGAATGTTGAAATGAACATGCATTAAAGAACCAGTAATGTTGAAATGAACATGCATTAAAGAACCAGTAATGTTGAAATGAACATGCATTAAAGAACCAGTAATGTTGAAAACTTCCAAAGGTAGTACAGAATAGCAACGTTCTATACACTTTCCCTCATGAGAACCCAATTCTAAGACATTTCACTTTTTCCTCTTGTTGGGTGCCCCAACATATTCTTTATATTTATATTATTTCTAGACTATTCTTTATGTTTTGTATGTGCACACTGTGTGGGCACTCGTAGGCCTGTATGTGTATGTAGACTTGTATGCCTACGTTCATACATATACGACCCTTTCTCTGCGTTATTTTAGAATACCCGTCAGTGACAGTTCTGCCTGCTCTTGTGCCCTTCCGTCAAGCTGGTCATCTCACCGCTCTCCGAGCTAGGCCATTTTTCTTTTCCGGATCTGGCTACAGCAGCTGGAAGTTGAGTCCTTTCATTATAATTTCATATATAATTTAGTTTTGATATCTATCGATATTATTAATTATCTACGTAGTATTTATTTTATTTACATACATATATGTGTGTGTGTAAAAAAAAAAAAATGTACCCCCGTCACGCCAAGTGGTGTATAAGGAATATGGTGTTAGTGATCATACATTTTACAGACCTTCGGCACATGATTTTTGGGGTAATTTGGTCGGTATTACGCCCGTGCCGCTTTACTTTCCCAGAAAAAAAAAATCCGGTACCCATTAAAGGCTGGGCGAACCGGAGCCTTCAGTTGGGATCGAGCCTTACCTCATGTCCTTTGTTGTCCAGTTTATGTGTGTGTGTGTGTGTGCTGTTTATTATTCCTACCACAAAGCTAATCAGCGGTAAACGTCGTTCGATTTTGTGCTGTCAGTTTCTCACGTAAAGCTGTACCCATACCATTTTTTTATAATTGTTTTTTTTTTCATTTCTTGTAGAAAATTTTCCATCTCATCCATTTTTATATAACGTTTTTGGATATTTGACTTCCGGTGCGTGACTGTGCTGGCAACACGATGCAATTTTCGATGGGAGTCTAATTTAAGTTATAAGTGAATTTCAATGGCCGAAGTAAAAGAAATTCAAACGTTCTTGTGATCAGAATGAATCCGCACCAATCACCATCAAGGGTGTTCTTCTCGAGAATGCATGGAAAAAGACAAAGAGGAAGACCCAGAAAAAGATGGATAGATGCAGTGACAGAGACATGAAACAACAAAGTAAAATCACTAATTCAGACAGTTCGAGCAGCTCAAGAACGACAAATGATATAAACCACGACACCTTTTAGGTATTAGTGAAAAGAGAAAAGAAGAAAAAGGGGAAGATAACGACAACTGCCGCTGTTTAAATACAAGATGATGATTGTAGGTCACAACAAGAGAACACTGTCAAAGTGGGGCTGCTTTTATTTCTATCTTTCTATTGACCTTTCAAGCCGTAGCCGCCCATAGGACATAGACCCAGATACTCTTATCTAAATTTTATTCTAGCAGTTTTCAATCCTTGTAGTAGAGAGGCCTTTTATCAAATCTTGCCATTTCACATCAGTTCTGTGCAAGCAACTCTATCTCACTGAGTGAGCCGATTCCTGCTGCTCTTGCCTCTCTGATCAGAGCTTTTATTTAGATGGTCACAAATATTTGATGATCAATGCTCCAACCAATTTCGTTAAAAGTAGTGACTGTTGTGAGGTGTATTTGATGAAATGTCCCCTTTACTGGGTTATAACATCCGGTATGTGACACGAAAGGCATAGTCCATTCAGTATAAAATATAAAGACAATACTTATTTTCTTTCCATTGATAGTTATGTAGACCCACAGAGGGTAAAATACAACCACAAATCTACAGCAAAATATGTCAAATGTATGGATCATGTTTATTAACACGAGTATGACCGGAACATCGACATAACGATTTGTGAAAGGTTCGTAAATTTGGACAAGTGTTGAATGAAAATTGTCCATAACGTATTCCAATTTATGAAATTTGAAATTGACAACGTTTATTAAAGCACACATGGTTATGTGCAGCGACATAACAGCGATTAACAGATTATTAACTGCCTCAAAGATAACACATTTAACGAGACGATGTTTTCATAGAAATTCTCAATATCACAATAGCACAAAAATGAATAAGAAAATCAATTCTTTGTTCATTGTTGACCATTTATCATAATAAAGTCCGTTTTTTGACGAATCAAGTGTTGTGAGTGAGACATTCCTCCGTCTAGACTAGATCTGTGCTTTACGTCACATTAGTGCTGTTCAAGACCGTTATTGGGATTCTTTGACGCAAGTTATTTCCACGTTACACATTAATGTAAACTACTTCGTCAGTCGCAGTTTTGTCTCTTTGGGGAAGTTGCTTCGTGTTTTGTTCGTCGTAGACTGTTTACACTTGAGTAATCAGACATAAGTCTAAAGGTATCGAGATTATGAGTTTGGCGACATTGTGTCCTACGTCATCGTATTGGTTCCCTAAACCGGCCGTGCGCAAATCTTACGGTCTGCTGTTTGATGTGCAACAAGAATAATTTGACGACTAACTGTGTGTCTATATGTTCGGAATTGGAGTCATCAACGATGGCCTAACATCATCAAGTGCTACGATGATCATCATTTTCAAGAGGACGTGACTTACCGGTATATGGGGATAGGCGGCGGGAACAAATGAAGGCTATGCATGAAATGTGTTCCTTGTTGCAGTTTCCTCATATTACAAGTCGCATGTCTGTGTTAGTCACCTCTAGTGACTCGGGCAGATGGTGCTCGTAAACCTGGGAAGGCCGACCATCTAAGGGCAGAATCCCCCGACAGAAAAGATCAACTGCTGCCTTGCAGGAAGATTGGGGACAATCAAAGGCTAAGGAAAGCAAACCTGAAAAAATGCTGGCTGAAATCGGATGCACTGGGCCACTGGCGCAGAACACAGTGCAACGTATTAACGGGTGTTCAGTCAGAGTGGATCTGACAGACTCTAATTGTGATGTTCTGTCTGTGGGGGCGATCAACACACTTAGCCTGACAGCTGACTTCATATGAGAGTCTGGAATCCTTACTCTGATTGAGTCCTGAACGCAGAGAGAGAGAGAGAGAGAATAAGAAAATAGATGATTTTTTTTGGGACTATCGTCATCATCAAGTACCGGGCCTGCTGACGTAGGTGATCATGTCTCTCCACAACTTTCGATTTCAACAGTTATTTATCATTTCTGTTGTTGACTTTCTGCAAAACCATTCTCTTAAGCTGTCAGGTATCTTTTCTCTTTGTTTCTCTCTATCTCTTCGTCCCTCAATTTCCCCAGTTGTTACAATATATTCTAGTTGTTCTCTTCTCATTACATGGCCAAAAAATGATGATTGTTTCTTCCTAATATTGGAAATTAGCTCTCTTTTTGCTTTGGCCTCTTTCAGAACGTTTTCATTACTCTTCTTAGCTGTCCATGGTATTCTCAACATTCTTCTATAAAACCACATTTCTACAATCTATTGGGACTATAGTAATTATATAAATGGATATTCTATTTTAGTAGAAGAAAACTAAATTTTATGAAAAGTTGAATATTCGAATATTGTTCGTAAGATATTTAGAGATAACTGTTATTAATGTATATGGTTCCTTCTGTTATCAAATCAATTCTTTGTTCATTGTTGACCATTTATCATAATAAAGAAGTACCTAAACAGTATAAACATATTATAGAGATAACTGGGGGGTTTGGGTGGTCTCGAGGCAACTTGTCTATCGGGACAGAGAGGTTGTGAGTTCAAATTCTAGATGCACCAGTTGGGACATTTTTTTTAAATAATTTCTTCTCCTGCAACCACTCTTGGTCTCAGCAGCGAGGCCTAGCTTGAAATGCCAATTACTCATCGACGGAAAAAAATATGAGTACATCCGAAGTCGGAGTTATCTACCTGTGCAGCAAAGGACACATGTACATAAGCTGCCAGAGAAAAGACGGATTAACCCCCAAAATTCAGCTCCTAGTCTCAAGGAAATTCGCCCGAGGTAAAAGCTGTGGAACGAAGAACAAAAAACAAAAAAGAGGAAAAAGTATATTTATAATTAAATTAATATTATTTGTGGTTTTATTTCTTCTATTGTACGATACGCTACTTTGTTTCTTCATTCATTATTTAAAGAAGTGAATTCTCTTTTTGATTCTAATCTTATTTAACTCATTTCGTACGGAAGATTTTTATCAATGCAAGGGAAGATATTTCAGAGACAACATCTTTAATGGTTTTAAGAATCAATCTTCACATTTATATTTATCTAACACATTACACAGTATATGTGAAATTTTAGATAATTGAACAAGGAATTAGATTTCACCAATACCAAGATAATACAAGACATGTAAAATTAATATGGTTTGATGACTGTTCACACTAATCAAATTGAGAGTGACCCACTATGCGGCGAAACGTACCCGCCCGAAATCGGCGTGACACACAGTATGGCGAAACGTAAGGAAAGAGTTAATATTAGAAACACTAGGAAACATAAACAGAGCAGAGGCTAACAGAAGAGTAGAAAACTATAAACTGCACCTCCTCTCGGCGCTGAAAAGCAAATTAGCAAGGAAAAAAGAAAAGGAAAATGTGATCGTTAATACACATAGGGTCAAAGGAAAGAAATGCATAAAAATGCGAATCTGCAGTAATAGACCTTCCTGCTGAAGACCTATTGAGCCGAAACGTTGTTCTAATTTGTGTCGTCCACTTATTATGTAAAGCTTTAACCATACCTTTTTTTCTATTAAAAAAAGTAAAGTGCCCCCGTCACGCCAAGTGCCGTACAGGTAATATGGTGTTAGTGACCATACATTTTACAGACCTTCGGCACATGATTTTTGGGGTAATGTGGTCGGTATTACGCCTGTGCCGCTTTACTTTCCCAGAAAAAATCCAGTACCCGTTAAAGGCTGGGTGAACCCGGAAGCCGTCGGTTGGGATCGAACCTTACCTCTTGTCCTTTGTAGTCCAGTTCACTAACCACTGAGCTATCGCAGCTCCCTTACATTATTAATGTAACTGATTCAAATGTTCCAGAAATTGATTAAATCAAATGCACGTTTCTTTAAATTCGTCATTATGCAGATAAAAACTGGAGTGTTCTCTTTCTTAAAACAAAACCACATAACTAACTGGACCTGCGCTCTTTGTTAAAATAAAACCACATAACTAACTCGACCTGCGCTCTTTATTAAAACAAAACCACAAAACTAACTGGAATTGCTCTCTTTGTTAAAACAAAACCACAAAACTAAATGGACCTGTTCTTTTTGTTAAAACAAAACCACAAAACTAACTGGAACCTGCGCTCTTTGTTAAAACAAAACCACAAAACTAACTGGACCTGCGCTCTTTGTTAAAATAAAACCACAAAACTAACTGGACCTGCGCTCTTTGTTAAAATAAAACCACAAAACTAACTGGACCTGCGCTCTTTGTTAAAATAAAACCACATAACTAACTGGACCTGCGCTCTTTTGTTAAAATAAAACCACATAAATAACTGGGCTTGTTCTCTTTGTTAAAATAAAACCACATAACTAACTGGACCTGTTCTCCTTTTTAAAATAAAACCACATAACTAACTGAACCTGCGCTCTTTGTTAAAACAAAACCACATAACTAACTGGACCTGCGCTCTATGTAAAAATAAAACCACATAACTAACTGGACCTGTTCTCTTTGTTAAAATAAAACCACATAACTAACTGGACCTGTTCTCTTTGTTAAAATAAAACCACAAAACTAACTGACCTGTTCTCTTTGTTAAAATAAAACCACATAACTAACTGGACTTGTTCTCTTTGTTAAAATAAAACCACATAACTAACTAAACCTGCGCTCTTTGTTAAAACAAAACCACATACCAAACTGGACCTGCGCTCTATGTTAAAATAAAACCACCTAACTAACTGGACCTATTCTCTTTGTTAAACTGAAACCACAAAACTAACTGGACCTATTCTCTTTGTTAAACTGAAACCACAAAACTAACTGGACCTGCGCTCTATGTTAAAATAAAACCACATAACTAACTGGACCTGCGCTCATTGTTAAAATAAAACCACAAAACTAACTGGACCTGTTCTCTTTGTTAAACTGAAACCACAAAACTAACTGGACCTGTTCTATTTGCTAAAATGAAACCACAAAACTAACTGGACCTGTTCTCTTTGTTAAAATAAAACCACAAAACTAACAGGACCTGTTCTCTTTGTTAAACTGAAACCACAAAACTAACTGGACCTGTTCTATTTGCTAAAATGAAACCACAAAACTAACATCCCTAACTTTCATTAGATCGAGTTTTATATTAAAACCCTTTACTACTTTTTGTTCAATCACGTTTGGGGGAGCAGAAAACGCCCGCGACCTGCGGTCGCAATAGCAGGGTCGGCGCACCATTAGCTGACCAAGACCTAGCAGTTCTACCTCCTCATGGTCTCACCTGGCAATAGTCCACGTCAAAACAGGCTGGCTAACAGAAGCTAGGATCGCCGTATTCCCTGTAGTGGTGGCTGTTGCTGATATAGAAGACCTGATATAGAAGTAGTATAGAAGATACTGATATAGTATTGCAGTACCTCTGAGCTGGACTAGTAGTCTCCCAGCATAGCTTGGGATAGACGAACTCCAACTTCTCCAGTAAGATCTGCGAATGTCAAGAACGCCATTACGACCCGCCACATCAATGAGTCAAAGGGCACCCTGTCCACATCGACTTGTGGTATTACGTCAACTCAACAGTTCAAGCACGTTGACTGGACTCTCACGTAAACCTCCAGTCTAACACATTCTGCAAGTCTTTTTCTTTTGTAGGAGCGATGTTCTTCTCTCTATGAATTAATCCGGAACACTGAGGACAATAATATATGGGGAGGCCATCTACAGGCTGTTGATATGATAGCACCAGATGATCTTCTAGTATAGCTTGTTATTTGTTTCAGCCTTCTCATCTATCTTATAGTTCTCTTTAGATTCCAGAAAGGGGTTCTGTGGCGATGATGATAAGATGCTCGCTTTATAACCAGATGGTAATCTGCCTAGTTCAAACATTTGGGAGGATCACGATTTTTCAAGTTCCAGTGACCACTGATAAAAGAAAACTTGCAATAGCAAAAGAAATTCAATGCCACGAAGAGCATTGAGTTATTGCGTTATTTGTGGGTCATCATCATTGCAACTAAGAGCAAAAACCAAAACAAATGTTGCCCTACTTAAAGAATTTTTATTTGCTGACGATGCAGCCCTAGTCGCTCATAGTGATGCCACCCTACAGTCGCTGATCAACAACCTGGATAAAGCATACGACCTTTTTTCACTGTCAATTAATGTTCAGAAGACAGTAATACTAAATCAAGGTGACTTCAAACCTCTATCTATTACTCTAAAAGACTGCCCACTAGAATCAGTACAGAAATTTACATATCTTGGATCCACAGTTACGCAAACCATCTCTCTTGATGAAGAAATAAACTGTCGAATTGGTAAGGCAGCTACGACCTTCGGCAAACTCACAAAAAGGGCATGGAACAACACGAAACTAACTCGAAAGACTAAACTCCTAATATATCAAACATGTGTGCTTAGCACACTACTATATGGATCCGAAACCTGGACAACATACTCAAACCAGGAAAAAAGACTAAATGTCTTCCACATGCGATGTCTCCGCAAAATAATGCACATCAAATGGCAAGACAAAATAACTAACTTAACTGTCCTGCAACGTGCTAAGACCCTAACAATCATGTCGATGCTCAGAAGTCGAAGGCTAAGATGGCTAGGGCATGTCCAACGGATGGAAGAAAAACGCATTCCTAGGCAAATACTATATGGTGAGCTAAAACACGGAAAAAGACAAATCGGCAGACCTAAACTACGATATAGAGATATCTGCAAATCATCTCTGAAAGACTTCTCCATCTATGAAAACGACTGGCAACATCTGGCAAGTGATCGCACATCATGGAGAGCATGTATAAGGAACGGTATAACAACATTTGAGACTGTGCTAAGACAGGACTTAGAAGAGAAGAGACTCATGAAAAAGGATGGTAAACCCTGTGGATCAGCGAGCCTGACCTGTTCATTATGTAACCGCGTGTGTTTGTCAAACATTGGTAGAATTAGCCACGAGAGAAGCTGTTCGGCAAAAACAATACCTCAAAAAAATACACAATAGCCTCCACTAGACCGTCTGACAAGACGAAAAGGGCCATATATATCATCATTGCACTCCGAACATGTCCATAGGTGCTCATATCCCCTCCTCAGCAAGTCCCACAGTGTCCAGCGACTGACGACTTCAGTTCTATGTTGGTTGATAAGTCTTCTTACACCCCCACTAAGTGTCTCATTTCTGGCTGTGCCCATCTTAACACGAAGAACATATTAAAGGTAAAGGTAAAGTATGAGACTAGCAGGCGAGTTTTCGCCCTGATGTGCTCGGTTGCCTATTCAGAAGTGTTCGGAGACTTCTGGATAGTGTCGCTGCAAGCATCCAAATTCCGGGGATATTTTCTTTTCCAACCACAAGTACAACTTACAAACTGCTTCCAGCGGGAATCGAGCACGGTTTGTCCGAACGTCGGGAGGCCATGCCGGGTGGTTTCCCAACTAGACTACTGAGGCCCCCGAAAACATACTGCACAGCGCCAGTAAGGTAGTAAATTTAAAATGGCTGAAGGTATATGATTTCTCAATACCAGTAAATATGGCTGTGAACCATGGATAATCTTGCAAAAAAAAACAAAAAAAAAAAAAAACAAGGAAGAAGATTTGATCATTTGAAACAAATTGTTAAAGAAATGTACTTACGATACTTCGGATAATTAAAATGAAATTAAAAGAATTGAACAATGAGCGGGACTGGCTGAATAACATCTTACAGTTGCGTTCACTTTCGGTGCGATTATGCCTAATGTCTTTTGGCGTGTGCTGTAGCTGCTATGATAAGGACTGCAGCTACCTTTCTTTATTTGAATCCTTCAAAGAGATGAGATGTTAATTCAGATGATTCCACTGGCACGGGCGGTTTAGCAATTATGTATTTTAGTTCGTTTACAGTGATACCAGGAAGTTCTACTAACTACAACAAATACAATCTTGCAGGGAGAAATTAAAATTCTACGGCCACATTAAGTGACACAGTGTGCTGGAAAAAAACCAATAATAGAAGGCATTGTTTCAAAACGACGAGACGAGGACAATCAAAGAAGAAGGTGGTTTCAAGACATAAAAGAGACTTTGAACTTGAATGCAGAAGAAATGGGAGTTCTGGCTAAAGACATAGATTCTTTCTGATGGGCTGTGATGACTGCAACGTTCTGTGGGAGATCTGGCCAGATACAGAGATTCTTTTTGACGGGCTGTGATGAATGGAACGTTCTGTGGGAGATCTAACTAGAAACATAGACTCTTTCTGACGGTCTGTGATGACTGCAACGTTCTGTGGGAGATCTGGCCAGATACAGAGATTCTTTTTGACGGTCTGTGATGAATGGAACGTTCTGTGGGAGATCTAACTAGAAACATAGACTCTTTCTGACTGTCTGTGATGAATGGAACGTTCTGTGGGAGATCTAACTAGAAACATAGACTCTTTCTGACTGTCTGTGATGAATGGAACGTTCTGTGGGAGATCTAACTAGAAACATAGACTCTTTCTGACGGACTGTGATGAATTTAAAGTTCTGTAGGATTTCTGGCTAAAGACAGATTTTCTCAGGCGGGCTGTGATGAGTGCAACGTTCCACAAAGGACATACGATCTTATGAAGATGGTTGAGAGAACTGAATGTTTTGTATTAACGTTTTTAATCAAATAGTGAACAAACGGAAAATATAAATCCATAAATTAAAGTTGATACTATAAACGTCACTCTCTCTTCTTAGCGGTCACCCATTATGTGGGCGTTGATGCGTTTGTGTCGTTAGTTTATGGCAGAGTCGTAATATTGGATATTTGTTAATGGAAGGCTCCCGCATCACTGCAAACGAATTAAAATCCATAATTGCTCAACCGCCCATGCCAGTGGAATCATCCGAATTACTAACTCATTTCCCAAACAAAGAAAGGTAGCTGTAGTCCCCATCATAGCAGTCTCAGCACACGCCAAAAGACATAAGGCGAAACCGCACAGAAAGTGAACACAGCCAACTGTTCCCTGCCATACGATATCATCATTCGTCGTAAACAACTGGAATATCGAAACATGATCAAAAAACGGATGAAACACACAGCTCACGGTGTGCACAGAGCACTTAACTCAGTAGCTCCTGCAACAAGCACTGTCTGCCCCTTTAGGCAGGCCCGACACATATGTCTTCGGCATGGGTAGTTTTGATTAACAATATTTGCTTAGGCAGCGGCCATTTGTGATGTACAACTATATTTATGAACTTTATATATTTTACATAATTTTGACACTTTATAATACTTGTTCCTACCACTTTTAAACATTCATCATCATCATGTGCCATAGCGGTTGGCGTAGGCGATCATGTCCTTCCACAATCTTCTATCTACAGTGCATCGTATCAGTTCTGTTGTTGACTCTTTTCCATACCATGACACCAAGTTATCCAACATTTTCTCTCTTTGTCGTCCGCGATCTCTCTTTCCTTTTATCTTGCCAGTTGTAACCAAATATTCCAACTTTCATCTTCTCATGATGTACCAGAAAAATGTTGATTGTTTCTTTTTGATGTTTTTAGAAGCTCCCTCTTTGTGCCAGCCTCTTTGAGAATTTCCCCATTGGTCTTTTTAGCTGTCCATGGAACTTTCAACATTCTTCTGAGAAATCCCATCTCTGTGGCCTCTAATCGTCTTTTCATTTTAAACATTACTATTAGGTAAATATATTGCATTTTAATTTTATGTTATTTTTCATATAATTTGATTCCTTTTGCCTCGTGACTCTACATTATTTGGAAAACCGATTTATTCGAAATAAAATGGTACAGGAAAATCCGTAAGCTACCTGGATAATAGGGAACCGCGATAGCTCAGTGCTTAGTCAACTGGACTACAAAGGACAAGAGGTAGGGTTCGATCCCAACCGACGGTTTCTGGGTACACCCAGCCGTAAATGGTTACCGGATTTTTTTTTATGGGAAAGTAAAGCGGCACGGGCGTAATACCGACCACATTACCTCAAAAATCATGTGCTGAAGGTCTGTAAAATGTATGGTCACTAACACCATATTACCTATACGCCACGTGGCGTGACGGGGGTACTTTACTATTTACTCTACATTATTTATTTATAAAGTTGGACTAAGAATCGGAAGATTATCATCTAGAGAAGATTTGGCATTTCTCGGCCACAGGAAGAGAAGAAGTGCCCAGACTCATTAAGCAGGAGTTCAAGTGTAAAACAGCAGTAAATATAAAAAGGGGCCCATCTGGACAGGCAGTGAGAAAAGAGGTTAAGATAGAAGGTATCGACTTCCTAGTAAGTTTAGAGAATTCAATACGAGACCTGATGTTAGGTGCTACTATTTGAATGTAAGATGTAACATTAGTTTTTATTATATGCACGTAACAATAATATTACGTATTTTAGGTTTATTCTCTTAGATATTAATTCATGTGGAACACGATCTATAGTAGAATTACCTATGAAAAGAGATTACGTTTAGAAGTTTCTATAATAGGAGATTATAATAAAACAGTAGTTATCCAACTGTGAAATATACGTGTCCTTTGCCGAACTATTATCACACCATAATCACCTGCCTTATTTGGCTAGTGGGTAAATTAAGGTGTAAAGATAGCTAGCGAATGATATGAAACTTATCGCGTAGCGTTATCTGAACAAATATTGAACACGTTATATAGACTTATCTTGACTGTTAAGTACATGAAAAATATCGATGATGTCAACGTTACTTGAATTTGTGAGAAAATGATAATTAGTTGTAAGTTTTTAAATGGAACTAATTTTATGATACTTCCGTTTAAAGAGTTTGCGAAGTAACGAAGTATTAGTAATAAAAATGCTAAGGTAATTATCTTTTCGTTTACAATGACTGTGCACGGTTAGATAATAGTGCACTTATATTTAGAGTATAGTTCTCAACCTACATATGACTCTTTGAAATAATACGTTAGAAAAAAAAGCGTGCGTTAACGTTTTCATTGTTATCAGATTACTAGATTAATCCTGTGATATGGTAAGGCACCGATCACCATCAAATGACGCAACAATTCTCCATGAGTTTCCTCATTCATAGCCATCTATAGATTTATATGCAGCATAAAAATATACAGGATAAATTTGAAACAAGTGCAACGCGTCAAATACTTAGGCACAATAATAACATCGGATGGAAGATGCACCGCGGAAATAAAAGGCAGAATAGCTGAGGCCAAAATAGTATTTCAGAAAATGAAAAATATCTTATGCACCAAATCTATGTCAATAGAAATGAGAAAGATAGTTCATCGGTGCTATTATAAATCCAATTCTGACCTATGGAAGCGAATCATGGACAGTAGACAAACAAATGAAAAAACGATTAGAGGCCACAGAGATGGGATTTCTCAGAAGAATGTTGAAAGTTCCATGGACAGCTAAAAAGACCAATGAGGAAGTTCTCAAAGAGGCCAACACAAAAAGGGAGCTCCTGAAAAAACATAAAAAAGAAACAATCAACATTTTTCGGCACATCATGAGAAGAGGAAAGTTGGAATAGTTGGTTACAACTGGCAAAATAAAAGGAAAGAGAGATCGCGGACGACAAAGAGAGAAAATACTGGATAGCTTAGTGTCATGGCATGGAAAACAGTCAACAACAGAACTGATACGATGCACTGTAGATAGAAGATTGTGGAAGGACATGATCGCCTACGCCAACCGCTATGGCACATGCTGATGATGATGTTAGATTTATAAAGGCCCATTGGCTGAAAATAAACTCAGAAATCTCTCCAACTATCGTGACGTTATCAGCTATAGCAGCTATAGACGGTTGACCTCACTCTACCCAACAACCGTCCAGCGCCCACTTTATCTCAAGCGCCCATTTTATCTCCAGCGCCCACTTTATCTCAAGTCCGCGGGCTGAGAGGGATCACGAAAAGCTTGTGACGTTGTCAGCATTGTGAGCAGGGGCGGTTGTAGGCAAAATGACGTCAGCCATCTACTGCTCACGAAGCTGTAAACGTCACAAGCTTTGTGTTTTTTCGAGAAAACCCTCTCAGATCGCGGGCTTGAGATATAGTGGGCGCTGAGCCGACCCTGCTAGCAAAGTTGAAAACGTCACTTCAGTTTAGTGACCTACTTACGGTTGACCGAGTCCTGGTTTATAGCCAAGACCAGGACCAATGAGCCAAACTTAAGGCTATCGTCATCAATGCATGGCCCTTTCGTCTTTTCAGACGGTCTAGTAGAGGCTATTGTGTATTGTTTTGAAGTTTTGTTTTTGTCAAGCAGCTTCTCTCGTGGCTAATTCTACCAATGTTTGACAAACACACACGGTCACAGAATGAACAAGTGAGGCCCAC
Source organism: Megaustenia siamemsis (assembly GCA_032433765.1). Classification (NCBI taxonomy): domain Eukaryota; kingdom Metazoa; phylum Mollusca; class Gastropoda; order Stylommatophora; family Ariophantidae; genus Megaustenia; species Megaustenia siamemsis. Next base: position 24,865,002 of record JAVIAB010000107.1, read on the forward strand.
TGGTCCACATGATTTCCCATCCTTAATCATGAGAAAACAACAGAAGAGAGGAAGAAATAAATGAAATACTATTTGCAGACGACCAAGTTCTGATACATGAAACAACTGAGGACCTACAAGAACATATCAACAGGCTAAACAACACTTGTAAACAATACAACATGAAGATCAACATAAGCAAAACCGAAGTAATGGCAATAGCGAGAAAGGAAGAAAAACTAAACATCATAATAGATAATACATCTTTGAAGCAAGTTGACAATTTTAAATATCTGGGTAGCACGCTAACACAAGACAATAACCAAGAAACAGAGATAGATATAAGGTGTAACAAAGCATGCCAAGTTATAGGCCAAGTATCAACACTATTGAAAAACAAAGCAATAACTACGGAAGCAAAAAGGGCAATATACAAATCAATTTTTCTACCAACTCTGTGCTATCAGTGCCAGAATTGGACGCTGGACTCTAGAACAATAAGAAAGATAACGACCACAGAAATGAAATGTGTCAGAAGAATGACAGGAAACGGCTTAAGGGACAGAGTAAGAAACACTGACCTGAGGAAGAAACTCGAAATTGAACCAGCCATCGAATACATAAAGAAACAACAGATAAATTGGTTCGGCCACATAACAAGACAGAAAGAACTAACAATGAATCAAAGAGCCATAAACAAACGCTACGAAAACGTCAGATTAAGAGGAAGACCGAGAAAGAGATGGATAAATGGAATTCTAGAGTCACTAGGAGGAATAATATCAGAAGAAGCCAACAGAAGAGCAAAGAATCGCAGATTGTTTCTCCCCTCGACGCCAACGGCAACAGAGGAAGGATAGAAGAAGAAGAAGAATCATGAGTCTTTTCTCTTCTAAGTCTTGCTTTGGTACAGTCATCAAAGGATGTTATGGGGGACTGGTTGGTCTCATGGCAAGACACTGCCTCGAGACAGAGAGGTTGTGGGTTTAAATCCCGGCTACACCGTTTGGAATTTTTATTTATGATTTCTCTCTGCGGCAACCACCCCTGGTCTCAACAGCGAGGCCCGGCTTGAAACGTCAATTACTCATGGACGGAAAAAATATGAGTACCTCCGAAGTCGAAGTTATCTGCCTGTGCAGCTAGGGACCCCTGTGCACACGGCTGCCAGGGAAAAAAATGGATTAACACGCAAAATTCAGTTCCTGGTCTCTAGGGACTTCGTCAGATGTAAAAGCTGGCGAACGAAAAAAAAAAGATGTTATACCATTCCTTATACATGCTCTCCACGATGTGCGATCACTTGCCAGATGTTCCCAGTCATATTCACATATTGAGAAGTCATTCAGAGATGTTTTACAGATATCTCTATATCGTAGTTTAGGTCTGCCGATTTGTCTTTTTCCGTGTATTAGTTCACCAAATAGTATTTGTCTGGGGATGCGTTTTTCTTCTATTCACTGGACAAGCCCCAGCCATCTTAGTCTTCGACATCTGAGCATCGACATCAATAACGTTATGTGATTTAGTAATTGACACTGAGAAGAACATTGATGAGAGAGGCAAGAACAGCAGGATTCGGCTCCCTCAATGAGATAGAGCTGCTTGCACAGAACAGAGACAAATGGCGAGATTTGATAAAATATATTTAAAAGAATTGAAAACTGCTAGAACAAAAATTCGGATAAGAGGAGTATCTTGGTCTACGCCCTATGGGCCGGCTACGGCTCGAAAGGTCAATAGAATAGATTTAGTAATATATAAATAATGCTGTGACGACACATTTTATCGATTGTAACTATCTTTACAGCCAACATTGTAATTGCTGGTGTATGTCGGGCGGGGGGGGGGGGGAGCTCACAACAGGACTAGAGGGATAAAGGCCGCTTGGTCAAAGCAGTCGCCACGACGTGTGAGACTCATTACTTAGCCAAACATTGATGATTGTTTCTTCCTAATATTGGAAATTAGCTCTTTTTTTGCTTTGGCCTCTTCTGGGACGTTTTCATTACTCTTCTTAGCTGCCCATGGTATTCTAAACATTCTTCTGTAAAACCACATTTCTACAGCCTCCAGTTTTTTTCTTGTCTTTTGTCCTACTGTCCATGATTCACACCCATAGGTTACAACTGACTCTACATAACATCCAAGAACTCTTTTTTTCTTGTTTCTATTGTCAAAAATGGATTGTATAGTATCTTCCTCAAGTTTTGGAAAGCTGCTTTTGCCTGAGCCATTCTGTATCTCACCTCTGTTGTACATCTACCATTCGAGGTTAACATTGTTCCCATATATTTAAATTCATTTACCTGATAACATAGTTAACATCAGATGGTAAATTTCAAATTTACCTTTATACTATTTTATTAACCGACTGAAACTTTGGTTTTTATTTCTAGATGTTTAATATAGTTTTTTTTTTTCTGTGAACTCTTAAAGGGACAAGCAGAGGGGACAGACAGTTCAGATCTGGCCCGCTGGCCACCATTTGGCCACCACTGCGATTCTAGTTGTAGGATTTTCCGGTTTCATTTTCTATCTTTGGGTCTTTGTTAATCTATAGATGGCTAAGTCTCATTATTCTCGGTGCTAAATTTAGATTTGGAAAATCCAGTTCTGTTTTTATTTTGGTGCTGTCATTGTAGCTTTTCCTTTCTTTGACTTCGTGCCTAATTCATTGCACAATTCTGCACCGGATCGTTGTTACCTGATCTCAATAGCTTGGTACCTGATCTCAATAGCTTGATACGTGATCTCAATAGCTTGATGCTTGATCTCAATAGCTTGATGCTTGATCTCAATAGCTTGATACTTGATCTCACTAGCTTGATACTTGATCTCAATAGCTTGATGCTTGATCTCAATAGCTTGATACCTGATCTCAATAACTTGATACTTGATCTCAGTCGCTTGATACTTGATCTCAATAGCTTGATACTTGATATCAATAGCTTGATGCTTGATCTCAATAGCTTGGTGCTTGATCTCAATAGCTTGATGCCTGATCTCAATAGCTTGATACTTGATCTCAATAGCTTGATACCTGATCCCAATAGCTTGATGCCTGATATAAATAGCGTTGATACCTGATCCCAATAGATTGATACTTGATCCCAATAGCGTTGATACCTGATCTCAATAGCTTGATAAATGATCTCAATAGCGTTGATACCTGATCTCAATAGCGTTGATACCTGATCTCAATAGCGTTGATACCTGATATAAATAGCGTTGATACCTGATCTCAATAGCTTGATACCTGATATAAATAGCGTTGATACCTGATCTCAATAGCTTGATACCTGATATAAATAGCGTTGATACCTGATATAAATAGCGTTGATACCTGATATAAATAGCGTTGATACCTGATCTCAATAGCTTGATACCTGATCCCAAAAGCTTCATACCTGATATAAATAGCGTTGATACCTGATCTCAATAGCTTGATACCTGATATAAATAGCGTTGATACCTGATCTCAATAGCTTGATACCTGATCCCAATAGCTTGATACCTGATCTCAATAGCTTGATACCTGATCCCAATAGCTTGATACCTGATCTCAATAGCTTGATACCTGATCCCAATAGCTTGATACCTGATCTCAATAGCTTGATACCTGATCCCAATAACTTGATACTTGATCTCAGTCGCTTGATACTTGATCTCAATAGCTTGATACTTGATATCAATAGCTTGATGCTTGATCTCAATAGCTTGATGCTTGATCTCAATAGCTTGATACCTGATCTCAATAACTTGATACTTGATCTCAATAACTTGATACTTGATCTCAGTAGCTTGATACCTGATCTCAATAGCATGATACTTGATCTCAATAACTTGATACTTGATCTCAATAGCTTGATACCTGATCTCAATAGCTTGATACCTGATATAAATAGCGTTGATACCTGATATAAATAGCGTTGATACCTGATCTCAATAGCGTTGATACCTGATCTCAATAGCTTGATACCTGATCCCAATAGCTTGATACCTGATATAAATAGCGTTGATACCTGATCTCAATAGCTTGATACCTGATATAAATAGCGTTGATACCTGATATAAATAGCGTTGATACCTGATATAAATAGCGTTGATACCTGATCTCAATAGCTTGATACCTGATCCCAAAAGCTTCATACCTGATATAAATAGCGTTGATACCTGATCTCAATAGCTTGATACCTGATATAAATAGCGTTGATACCTGATCTCAATAGCTTGATACCTGGTCCCAATAGCTTGATACCTGATATAAATAGCGTTGATACCTGATCTCAATAGCTTGATACCTGATCCCAATAGCTTGATACCTGATCTCAATAGCTTGATACCTGATCCCAATAGCTTGATACCTGATCTCAATAGCTTGATACCTGATCCCAATAGCTTGATACCTGATCTCAATAGCTTGATACCTGATCCCAATAGCTTGATACCTGATATAAATAGCTTGATACCTGATATAAATAGCGTTGATGCCTGATCTCAATAGCTTGATATCTGATCTCAATAGCTTGATACCTGATCCCAATAGCTTGATGCCTGATATAAATAGCGTTGATACCTGATCCCAATAGATTGATACTTGATCCCAATAGCGTTGATACCAGATCTCAATAGCTTGATAAATGATCTCAATAGCGTTGATACCTGATCTCAATAGCGTTGATACCTGATCTCAATAGCGTTGATACCTGATATAAATAGCGTTGATACCTGATCTCAATAGCTTGATACCTGATATAAATAGCGTTGATACCTGATCCCAATAGCGTTGATACATGATCCCAATAGCGTTGATACCTGATTCCAATAGCGTTGATACCTGATCCCAATAGCGTTGATACCTGATCCCAATAACGTTGATACCTGATCCCAATAGCTTGATACCTGATATAAAAAGCGTTGATACCTGATCCCAATAGCTTGATACTTGATCCCAATAGCGTTGATACCTGATCCCAATAGCTTGATATTTGATCCCAATAGCTTGATACCTGATCCCAATAGCTTGATACCTGATCCCAATAGCTTGATATTTGATCCCAATGGCTTGATACCTGATCCCAATAGCTTGATATTTGACCCCAATAGCTTGATACCTGATCTCAATAGCTTGATACCTGATCTCAACAGCTTGATACAAGCCCGGGTCGTTATAACTTTCTATTCATCACGAACTTGACAAAATCCTTCTTACGATTAATTTTCTGCCGAATTACAAAAAAAATAAATACAAGACAGTATTTTGTGATTGTCTAGGTTTTGTTTTAATGTTCCACTTTCCGTCCAGTCCCTTCTGGTCTATTTTGTTATTGTTAGATTAGAGTCACGGACGATACGCCGTATTGAAGTTAGATTATAATATGATTCAAAGTTTGAAGTCAAGGATATTAGTTTCATCCTTAAGGTACAGTCTAATACAGAAGTACATCATTTCTAGTTACAGTAAAGTACAATTGATCTAGTTAAAGTCAAGGGTACTAGGTCTAGTTACGAATAGATTCGTAATAAACAAATTTAATTACGAACAGATTAGAGTCTGATACCCTTAATGACAAGTGATTTAGTTGTAGACACGGGGAAGCTAGTGAGTTTGAGTCAAACATAAATAAGTCATTATGGCAACCTGATGGGGGAGCCAACGAGGATGTGACGAGATAGATAAACAAAACCAGAACAGCTTTTGTTAGACTAAGAAACAGTTAGAGATCCAACAGGCGGTACAACAACAGCAGAAACAACAACAAAATAAAAAGAACAACAACAATAGGATAGCAAACAAATAACCAGAACAACAACGGAAAAGACTACACATTAATAAGAACAACAGGACAGCAACAAAATAACAAGAAAAAATAGGACAGCAACAAAACAACAACAGAACAGCAACAAAATAACAAGAACAACAAAATAACAAAAACAGCAACAAAATAAAAAAAACAGGATAGCAACAAAATAACAACAACAACAACAGGATAGCAACAAAACAACAACAGGAAAGCAACAAAATAAACAAGACCAAGAACAACAGTACAATAACAAAATAACAACAACAACAACTGTACAGTAACAAAATAATAAGAACAACAACAACAGGACAACAACAGAATAGCAAGAAAAGTAACAGAAAAACAGCAACAAAATAACAAGAACAACAATAACAGGACAGTAACAAAATGACAAGAACAACAACAATAGTACAACAACAAAGACAGCAACCAACTGCAATAACAAACCAACAATGGAAACAACAAAGACAACAACAGCATCAACAACAACAAAAAAAACAAAAACAACAAAGGTAAAAACAACAACAGTTAGAACAGCAAACCCATTAAATTAAAGCACCAACAAAAATGGCAAAAGAAAGACAACAAAAGCAAAACAACAACAACAACAAAAAAGAACAAATGCAACAAAAACTACACCTAAAGATATATTAAGTTTGATTATTTTCAAGTACATTATACAGGTCTCTTCTTTCATTCTCTTGCTCACTTTTCGCATACAAAAGAAATTATTACTCCTTTTCGCCATTCCTCCATAAATTGGCGTACATTTGGCGCAGATGTGTTGTAGTTAGTTGTGTATAAAATACACATTTGAAGCCGACTGTAGTAACACAGGACACAGTCATGCTTTCTGTGTGTTTTTCACTGTGCTCCCTTGAGGTCCACTAATTAGTAGACACAGAACTGTTTACGTGATAGTGTTTCTGTTTAATGTTTAATTTGTCCGGACGTAAATATATTTGTAGAAGAATGGAAGAGCTGGATTGACATAGAAAAATACAATAAATAATGACGTGTTAAAACAGCTTTGAAAAATGAAGAAAGGACTCTTTCATAAAATTTTGGAAAATAAATATACATTTTGGATTAAATAATTAATCGTGGAAAGAATACATTTCAAATGAACTGACAATAGACGATTCAAAACAAGACTACTTGTCGAGCTTTATAACAAGAGGTAGGGTTCGATCGCAACCGACAGCTTCCGGGTTCACCCAGCCTTTAATGGGTACTGGATTTTTTTTCTTGGAAAGTAAACGGCACGGGCGTAATACCGACCACATTACCCCAAAAATCATGTGCCGAAGGTCTGTAAAATGTATGGTCACTAACACCATATTCCCTATACGCCACTTGGCGGGTCTGGGGCACTTTACTTTACCTTTTTTTTACTTTATAACACGAAGGCGTTGAAAATAAATGAAGAAAGACTTCCCCAACAGACATTCATGTGGAAACCATCTAGTGAAAGAAAACAAGAGAGACCAAGAGAATCGCTACTCGGAAAAATTAATAGGAAAGGCTCAACCATGGGACTAAGAAACAAACCTAGAACTACAAGAACAAGCAGCAAATCCTCAATCTTGGAAATTTTTTACTTTCACCCTATTTGCCGTCTTAGGCCTAAAAGAAAAACGAATGAATGAATGAATGAGTGATATATACTAAAGTAATTAAAGTGGTTTGTATAAATAGGTATACGGTAATAGTGGCAGATGCAAAAAGTGAGCTGGACTGAAACTATCAAGAGGACAACCTATAACAATATGTACTATGAAGGCAAGAGAGAGAGAGAGAGAGAGAGAGAGAAATGACACCAAAGCCAGCCTTCAATACGGGGACTACACAATATAGTGATGAAACTTAAAAAAATGTATATATAATTTGAAGTGTCGATCATCATCATCATGTGCCATACCGGTTGGCGTAGGTGATCATGTTCTTTCACAATTTTCTATCTACAGTGCATCGTCTCAATTCTGTTGTTGACCATTTTCCATGTCATGACACCAAGTTATCCAGTATTTTCTCTCTTTGTCGTCGGCGATCTCTCATTACTTTTATTTTGTCAGTTATAACCAAGTATTCCAACTTTTCTCTTCTCATAATGTGCCCGGAAATTGTTGATTGTTTCTTTCTGATGTTTTTTAGTAGCTAATTTTTGTGTGTGGGCCTCTTTGAGAATTTTCATCATGTGTGTCGATAGCTGAATCATAATAACTGAATTACTTAGTATGCAGGCATGGGTGTAGTCTTGGGACTCTAACCAGATGAATGCCTTGGTCACTTTCCTCACCTGCATCGTCATGCTATTCGTGGTCATACCGTATGCACCGCTGTCTTCTTTGACAATTCTGCCTGCCGAGCGTGCTGTAAATGCCCATGCACTCCTTTGGTGTCGTATTACAGATCCGTCAGTATAGAAGTCTGCATCTGCCTCATCGGTGTTATCTCAGATGAGACCATTGACCTCTGCATTGACCACGACTGAGTTCTGCTCCCTACACTTAATTTCGAGTGTGACAGTACACGAGAATACTCCCTTGATTGACGTAGGCACCGGTATCCACTCGTCGCCAGTGATATTAGTTAGCCCACAGACCTGTTTGATGGTTGGTGAGGAGTGGATACCGGTGATTACGTCATTCAAGGGGACTTTCTCGTGTATTGTCACACTCGACAGGAAAAGTAGGGAACATAACCCGGTCATGGTTAATGCTGAGGTCAACGGTCTCATCTGCGATAACACCGATGAGAAAGATGCAGTCGGATCTGTAAGACGACACCAAAGAAGTGCATGGGCATTTACAGCACGCTCCGCAGGCAGAATAGTCTACGAAGACAGTGGTGCACACGTCATGACCACGAGTAGCATGACAATGGAGGCGATGACAGTGACCAAGGCATTCAAATGGTTAGAGTCACAAGACTACACCCACACATGTATACTGAGTGATTCGATGAGCATGATAAAAAAAAGTGGAGGCGGCCCCTGTACGCATGCAATGGGTAGAGTCGTTGCAGAAATCCAAAATACGTAAGGTCACCTTTGTCTATGTCCCTGGTCATGCGGGAGTACGAGGAAATGCGGGAGAGGTGGACGGGTTGGCTAGCTGCGCTGTCGTTGAGGACGGGAAACCAATGGTTCGGGCGGACATCATCAATGCCCTCCGAGATGTGGGAAGAGCACAGGACATCGACAAACACAGATCCATGTCACTTCTTCGAATGATGGAAATGTGAGTTAAGATGGGCACTGCCAGAAATGAGAAACTTAGTGGCCGTGTAAGAAGACTTATCAACCAACATAGAACTGGAGTCGTCAGTCGCTGGACACTGAGGGAATTTCTGAGGAAGGGATCTGAGCGCCTATGGACATGTTGTTCGGAGTGCAATGATGATGACACGCAAAAAACTCAATAACCTGTTTGATGACATCTTCTGCTCTGCCCACCAATGTTTTACCTGAATGACGTTAACACCGGTATCCACTCTTTGTCAGCGTTGATATTGGTAAGCCCACATACCTGTTTCAGGACATCTTCTGTTCAGATCACCCATGATTTGACTTTTTTTAGCCTGTCACCTTTCCCTGTTGAATATTTGGTGCATAGGATGCTCTTTATCAGAACTTATCTTCAGGTATACTCGTGCCCTTCAGATCTTGATCCTGTCATCCATGTTTGGAAAGTCAAGAAATCACCTTCTTAGATTACTATGAGTAATCATGTTTCTTTGTGTGAAAAAAAAAATTATCTTGTTCCAATTGTGTGAAATAATTATTTCTTCATTTCCAGTTCTTTGAAAACTTTATTTATTCTCTGTCCACCTGAATCAATCAATTATCAATTAATCAATCAATCAATTAATCAACTAATCAATCAATCAGTCTTTTAGACCCCTCATAGGAGTAAAGACCAAAAAGGGGGGGGGGGTGGGCGCTCATTAACAAAACCACCCGACTGGGCTACCGACGTTCCTACAAACGGTGCTCGATTCCCACTGGAATCAGTGTGAGATGTACTCATGGTTGAAAAAAAATACCCCCGCGGTCGACCCAGCCGCTGGCAGGAATTGATACCAGGGTAGTACTCTGGAAAGGTGAGGATTACCGCCTCGCATTGAAAGTTTTGATGCTTGAAGCGACACTATCCAGAAGTCTCCAAACACTTTTAGATAGACTGTCGAGCGCATATGGGTGGAAACTCGAGTGCTAAGACGCCGATTCAAGCCTCACACATTGCCTTTGTGAGCCGCGATAGCTCAGTGGTTAGTGAACTCGACTACAAAGGACAAGGGGTAGGGTTCGATCCCAACCGACGGCCCCGGTTCACCCAGCCTTTAAATGGTACCGGATTTTTTTCTGGGAAAGTAAAGCGGCACGGGCGTAATATCGACCACATTACCCCAAAAATCATGTGCCGAAGGTCTGTAATATTTATGGTCACTAACACCATATTCCCTATACGCCACTTGGTGTGACGGGGGTACTTTACTTCATTACTTTTACATTTCCTTAATTTTGATCACGGACAAGGTTTCTCTTTCCATCCTTATTCTTGGAGATATTCTATACTTCTCTATAGTTAAGGCCTTTTGAACGTTTCCTAGATTTCTCTACTTCAAGCATTCATGCGCCTCTTTGAGAGTTTACTCGTTGGTCTTTTTGTCCAGTGAACTTTCATCACTAAAAAAGTTTTAATAGAACTACCATTTTCGTGCCTGGTCGGCATACAGTGACATATTTCACCATAAGTATGCGTTCTTTCCTAGAATGGCACACGCGGTTTAAATGCTCGTGTGTATCAACAAATAAAGACACATTTGACTGGTCATTGAGCTGGTAAAGCACCAGGTCGCCATATTTTCCAAGACAAAAAATTTCAGATAACCATATTTTTATGCTGGGTGAACCTACGAAGCTGAATTGCTGTAGCATGCAAACTATTTTACTCTTTATACTCTGGATATGTTAGACTATCTCACTTTTTATACTCTGGATTAATTAGACTATTTTACTCTTTATACTCTGGATATGTTAGACTATTTTACTCTGTATACTCTGGATATGTTAGACTATCTCACTTTTTATACTCTGGATATGTTAGACTATCTCACTTTTTATACTCTGGATGAATTAGACTATTATACTCTTTATACTCTGGATATGTTAGACTATCTCACTCTTTATACTCTGGATATGTTAGACTATTTTACTCTTTATACTCTGGATTAATTAGACTATTCTACTATTCATACTCTGAATATATTATACTCTTTCATTCTATTATACTCTTTCATTCTATTATACTCTGAATCAGATAGGCTATAGCGTGATGACTGTTGCCAGTACGATGGTCTTCTGACTTAATCTTAGAATTTTTTTTTCCCTATTGATCATTTCCTTTCTTCGCATTAACTTGAACTCTCAAATTTGATCTTTAGCTTGCCGTCTTTGACAAGAATCTTAGGTAGATAGCGTAATTTACTTCTTCACAGCGTCTTCCTTGTTTGTGATCTTTTTATTTTGCTTTTGTACAAGTGTGTATTTACAAGTGGAGTGGAAATTGATACGATGCACTATGGATAGAAAATTATGGAAGGACATGATCGCCTACGCCAACCGGTATGGCACATGATGATGGTATGATACTTATCCTCATTTCAACATCTGAAACTTTGATCATCTGCAAAGGTTTTGACTCACTTATTCATATCCCTTGAGTTCACTTCATATTTTACGCTGTTGCGATCGATTCACTTATCATGAACTATTAATTACTGCCAGGATTAGATAACTGCCATTGATCTTTAAATATCGCTCTTAAAAAATTGTTTGTATCAAGGTCCCAATGGCTTTCAAGAGCCTGTAAATTATAATTACAAAACAGGTGAAACTCATAATGATCGTGGCTATCGTAGAAGATCAAGAACGCAAAGTCTTACTTTTCATTTAGATGGTCATGACATTAAAATCAAAATAGACAGTTCTGTAAAGTTGAATCCCTGGTAAAAAAAAAAAAAGTATAGTGCCCCTGTCACACCAAGTGGCATATAGGAAATAAGGTCTTAGTAACCATACATTTTACAGACCTTCAGCACATATTTTTCTGGGTAATGGGGTCGGTATTACGCCCGTGCTGTTTTACTTTCCCAGAAAAATCCAGTACCCATTTAAGGCTGGGTTAATCCGGAAGCCGTCGGTTGGGTTCGAACCCTACCTCTTTGTAGTCCAGTTCACTAACCACTGAGCTATCGCGGCTCCCCGAATCCCTGGTACTAAGAGGTAATGAGGTCAACAAACGTGACAACTAACACGAGTGTATGATGTTTGGATTATGATCAATGGATTAAATCGTAAATGAACAAGCAGAAAATATCTCTATTAAAATAATGATCACATTATTGCGAACATTAGTAAACTGCGAAATATGAAATCTTTGTTGATCCTGAATATAGAATGCTGGTTCTAAAATAGTTAATACAGAAAGATCTTGTGCATATCTGTTATATACCATATGACCAATGAGGAAGTGTGTAGCAAAATATCTGGATCCAGAGGACCAATAAAAGATTCGCTGTCAGAAGTAAAAGTGAGAAAGAAGGTTACAAATGTAACGGCCGTGTTACAAAATCAAGAGGCAGGTTAAGATCATTCTGTAGGTAACGGTCTCATTCATTCATTCATTCATTCATTCATTCATTCATCATCTGCCATACCGGTTGGTGTAGGCGATCATGTCCCTCCACAGTCTTCTATCTACAGTGCATCGTGTCAGTTCTGTTGTTGACTGTTTTCCATGCCATGACACCAAGCTCTCCAGTATTTTCTCTCTTTGTCGTCGGCGATCTCTTTCCTTTTATTTTGCCAGTTGTAACGGTCTCATACATCAACAGATAAGACAGACAAGTGTATACCAGGACAACACTAGAGAATGGACATGATTATCCTTCGCCGTATCTTAGAAAGCAGATCGCCATTTTGAAGGCTAGAAAGGAAGGGACCGTTAAGAGTGTTCCAACGATCGCCAAGTTTATGCGACCAGTGAAGAAATAAGAAATGGATTATTTTGTTGAGAAAAATGGTCTAGTCATAACGATTATATTTATATACCATAACATAAATCAATGGATTCTTACAGATTTGTTTGAAACAATTGAAAGAAAAATCACTTTAATGCAATCAGCTTTCATAAAAGAAAATCATTAGAAGAACAAACAAACCAGTCTATTGACAAAACGTTGTGGTCAAAAGGTACCTTACACCGGAGCCTACACACGAGACTCGGTGTCTACAATAAGTTAAAACATAGAGTCCTTCGGCACATCATTTTTGGGTAATGTGGTCGGTATTACGCCCGTGCCGCTTCACTTTCCCTGAAAAAATCAGGTGCCCATTAAAGACTGGGTGAACCCGGAAGCCGTCGGTTGGGATCGAACCCTACCTCTTGTCCTTTGTCGTCCAGTTCGCTAACCACTGAGCTATCCCATAGCTCGGTATGATGCCCAAATAAATTTAGAATGAATCAGAACACTAATTAATTAATATTAAAAAAAAGTAAAGTACCCCCGTCACGCCAAGTAGCTTATAGGGAATATGGTGCTAGTGACCATAAATTTTACAGACCTTCGGCACATAATTTTCGGGGTAATGTGGTCGGTATTACGCCCGTGCCGCTTTACTTTCCCAGGAACAAATCCGGTGCCCATTGAAGGCTGGGTGAACCGGAGGCCATCGGGTAAAATCGAACCTAACCTCTTGTCCTTTGTAGTCCAGTTCACTAACCACTGAGCTATCGCGGCTCCCTAATTAATTAATAACTGAAGGTAATCCCTGTGACGGGAGCCTCGGTAGCCTAGTTGGGAAAACCACTTAACTGGACTACTGACGTTCTGACAACCGGTGCTCGATTCCCGCTGGAAACAGTGTGAGTTGTACTCGTGGTTGGAAAAAAAAAACCTGCAGTCGACACCAGTCACTGGCAGAAATGGGTACCAGGGTAGTATTTTGGGAAGGTTAGGGATGCCGCCATGCATCGTGAGTTTCGATGCTTGAAGCGACACTATCCAGAAGTCTCCGAACACTCCTGGATAGGCGGCCGAGAATATATGGGTTGAAAACTCGCGTGCTAAGACGCCGATTCAGGTCTCGTACTTTACCTTTATCCCTATGACACAGAGGGCCATTTAATCGACACATTTTCAAGAGTGCATGGTTTGAATCTCATTCAACGCGGCATGATTTATTTTTCCATTGATCCTGATCTCAGGGTAAGTGAAAGTTAATGACTAGTTTTATGAGAGAGACGGAAAATAAAACATAGATCTAGACTTCAGTTTGAAACACCCTTGACAAAATGAAACTCAAGAAATGGAACTTTTTTTTTTAAAAATAGAGAAACGGGAGTCCCTGGTTTATTCGCGGTGTCACCATCTCCTGGTTTCTGGGTAGTGAGAAAGAACGTTAAAGAACCCTTGGCAGTTACCATAGAGAAACATGAGTCCCTGGTTTATTCGTGGTGTCACCATCTCCTGGTTTCTGGGTAGTGAGAAAGAACGTTAAAGAACCCTTGGCAGTTACCATAGAGAAACATGAGTCCCTGGTTTATTCGTGGTGTCACCATCTCCTGGTTTCTGGGTAGTGAGAAAGAACGTTAAAGAACCCTTGGCAGTTACCATAGAGAAACATGAGTCCCTGGTTTATTCGCGGTGTCACCATCTCCTGGTTTCTGGGTAGTGAGAAAGAACGTTAAAGAACCCTTGGCAGTTACCATAGAGAAACATGAGTTCCTGTTTTATTCGTGGTGTCACCATCTCCTGGTTTCTGGGTAGTGAGAAAGAACGTTAAATAACTCTTGGCAGTTACCATCGAGAAGAGTAGGCTGTACACTTGGCAGCCTCCCGGTAAGAAATTGTCAGCAAAAACCTGGCGGAGTTTAGACTGTGCTACAGAGTTCCTTGATTCCCCTACGATTTTCTCTCGATTCATATCATAACACCTATGAATTCGAACGGTATGCTATGATGGTGTCCCTAATACAAACATACCAGCAACTCGATCAAATCAGACTGCATGTTATTAATGGAACGAAAAGTATTTTCATAAAATAATTCTTGTTCTACCATTACTAAATCTCGTCATTTAGGAAGTACCCATTTGAATCCACATTGGAGCTACGTAGTCCATGCCCTAAGCTAAGCTGAGATCTTCATGTGGAAGTCCATCGAAGTGGTGGGGTTACTGTCCTACTACAATGCCGGTTGTCCTAAATAATAGTTTATAATAATTGCTTGGAATGAAAAGACCTTTAAAGCTAGAAGTATTTTGAGTATTTTAATTATTGCGTCTCACGATTAAACTGCTGCATGGTGACGAGACATGGGCACGGTATGCTGGTAGGGTATCGTTTGAGGTCATTTCACATTTGTTGTCTTAGAGGAATGTATTAAATAAAATAATTAATAAACACCGATACATATTCGCATATACACCATTATGTACACAGGTGACAATAATCAACCTATAATATAAGAGACAATTGAATGTGCTAAAAACACAGTGACGAGCAAAACCTCTATTTAAATATAACAGAAAACTTAGATAATGTCCAATGACAAAACAAAAAACAACCCAAAATCACCACCAACAGTGAGAAATTTGAAATTGTAACAAACTCTAAATATCTGGGATCTGTAGTAATTAACAACCGAGACTACCAGAAAAAGATCAAAAGAAGATTAGCAATAGCAACACAAAAATTAAATGCCATGAAGAACATGTGGCACAATACCAGCAAAGTAGTAAAATTAAAATTACTAAGGATATATATCTTTCCGACAGCAACATATTGTTGTGAATCATGAACATTATCGCAAACAGCAAGGAAGAATAGCGATTTATTCGATGCTGCAGAAAGATCCAAAGAATACATAAAATAAATAATGGATAAAGAACAGCGAAGACATAATAAAAGTTATAAACATTAAAAATAACTGGCTTATAAACACCATTCTACAGAGGAAATTAAATTACTATGACCACGTCAAAAGACACATCGGCCTGGAAAGAACAATAATGGAAGGCATAGTTCCTGGGCGACAATTCAAAGGGAAGACCAAGAAACAGGTGGTTTCAAGACATCAATGAGACATTGAACATGACAAAAGAAGAATGGGGAAATCTGACTAGAGACAGAGATTCTTTCAGACGGGCTGTGGTGACTATAACGTTCTACAAAGGACACGCGACCTGATGATGATGATGATGATGATGATGATGATGATAATGATCATGATGATGATCGAACGTATACTAGATTATTTTCTCCAGATTTGAAATGATATGAAAGATACATTATCATGAAACACTGCAACCAAAGCTATGTACAAACCAGGCATCCTGCAAGTAGAATAGGAAAGTACAGAAACACAATTTATTCCCGAGCTGTGATCGCAACCCTATGCTATAGTCACGAGAACACCTGCATGAAAGACATCGTCCACGATAGTTAATTTTTTAGTTAGCTCAGTGTAAGTGTTCCCTAGCGTTCGGCTTCTCGTGGCAAGGCGCTGTGCCAAGGAGTACGGGTTCGATCCTGCTTAGGACCATACATTGTTCTTTGTTTTTTTCTGTTGTATATTCTTCTGTTTTCCATGCCATGACACCAAGCTATATATAATATTTTCTCTCTTTGTCATTCGCGATCTGCCTTTCCCTTTATTTTGCCAGTTGTAGCAAAGTATTCCAACGTTTCTCTTCTCATGATGTGCCCGAAAAATGTTGATTATTTCTTTATAATGTTTTTAGGAGCTCCCTTTTTGTATTGGCCTATTTGAGGATTTCCTCGTTGGTCTTTTTAGCTGTCCAGTGATCTTTCAACATTCTTCTAAGAAATCCCATCTCTGTGGCACCTAATCGTCTTTTCATTTCTTTCTTGACTTTCCATGATTCGTTTCCATAGGTCAGAGTTGGTTCTATATCGCACCGATGAACTCTCTTTCTCACTTCTAGTCTATACTGTTTCACACATGCATATAAAACTCTAGAGAAGCAAAGGCTCACACAATCAAGATATAGTTCCCACTCTCTTATTGGATGACAGTTGCCTTCAAATATAACCTGGAAGACTTAGTCTGAGGTTGAGTCTTGTTGGCTGACCGGTAAGTAGGCAAGACCTCCATTCAATTCAAACAGTTGCTACATAGAATTAAAGAAGAAACAAGAGCCATATTTATTACAAGTATTTATCTGATGACAGCATTTGCTTTTTGTATTACAAATGTGTATGCAAAAAGTAAATGCTGTCACATACCAGCTTTCACCATTGCTAAGACATCCAAACATTTCTATGCCACCTGAACAACAAATGATAAATAGCATTTTTATACCAACTTTGTGCTATGAAAGTCAAACATGGACCCTTTCTAAATCACAATTAAGAAAGATAAATACATGTGAGATGCGATGCTTGAGAAAAGTAACAAACAACACAAAAAGAGATAGAATACCAAATGAAGCCATATGAAAAATGGTTGGAACAAAACCCTGCCAAGAATATATAGAACAACAACTTAAATGGTTTGGCCACCTGGTCAGAATGAATCCTCATCAATCACCATCAAGGGCGTTCTTCTCGAGAATGCATGGAAAAAGACCAAGAGGAAGTCCCAGAAGAAGATGGATAGATGCAGTGACAGAGACATGTAACAACAAAGGAAAATCACTAATTCAGACAATTCGAGCAACTCAAGAACCACAAATGATATAAACCACGACACCTTTTAGGTATCAGTGAAAAGAGGAAGAAGATTTATCTGATCAGTGATTATCATTTGTGGTTCTTCCCTTTATTCAGACTTTTAAAAAAATAGATTTGTCTGTTTTGATTGTGTTTGTCCTTCATTGAAGACCTTTCATTAACGAAATGTTGATTTATTTAGATTTCTTATCGTCAGATGTAGAACATAGGTGGCTGAGTTGTTAGTGTGCTCGCTTCCTCATCGGAAGGGTGTGGGTTCGACTCCCATTAGTAATGGATTTCTTTTCGTGCCGATAAAGCTACGGGATTCCCCAAGCCTCTAAAAATGGGTACCAGAGATTTTTCAAAGATGTAATGACTGCCTGGCGTAATACCGACCACATCACCCAAAAATGTGCCACAATTATAGAAAAACAGGGTCACTAACACAATGTTTCCTATACGCCTTACAAAGAAAGGGAGGAGTGAAACTTTACTGTTTTACTTATCTTCAGATACAGAATAATATTTTTTGGGAAAGGGGGGGGGGGGCATATTTATAGCATCTGCTGTATCTTTGCCATAATACAATATAGTTTTTATGCATAACTTGAATCTAATTTGTGTGATTATATTTCAGAGAATGTCCCTTATTTAGAGTGGAATCTCAAATGGATGCACGGGGTGCACTTCAAAGGCCTTAGAAGTACTATGTTAAGAGTAGACGTCTAATTCAAGAATGCCTCTAAACTGTAATGGCACAAATCATCTGCAAACAGCGTCAGAGAGATGTAATGTCAACCCATCTCTCGAATCAGACCAAATTATATTGGGCACAGATATTCAGTACCCAGAATTCGTAATTTTTCTAGACAAAATCATCAACTGTTTTCTCGTTAACATTTCAGCTATTGTTGGCTCATTCGGTAACATCGTCACATTAATCGTCTTATCGCGGAGTCGATTCACAGACACAAGTAGTATTTTATTGCTCTCTATGGCAGCTTGTGATCTATTCTTTCTTTTAAGTCTGGCTTCACGCAAGTTAGACTGTTTGATAGAGAGATATGACCCCTATTTGGCAGAAATCTACCAGGCGTATACGATGAGTTATTTCCGAGCTCCTGGTCTGTGTTCTGTATTTATAAGCATGGCCCATATAGTGATCATATCCTGTGAGCGACTGGTGGCTGTATTGTACCCTCTAACGATCTCCAGGCTTGTCACAAGGAAGCGAATTGTTATCCTTCTCTCATTTATATACATTGGGTGGATGTTATTTTTGTTTCCGTGGGCGACATTTTATTTGGAAGTGCAATGGACGTTTAATACAATCTACAACAGGTCAGTTCCTATGCCACAAGAGACAGCGTGGTTTGTTGAGAATAAAGCGGTGCTAGACTTTCTATCAAATATTGGCATGAACTCTCTAACCGGAGTCTGTCCTTTCATAGTGGCCGCCAACTGTTGTGCTGTGGCCTACAGGCTTCATAGAGTATCAAGACACCGGAAGTTACTGACGTTCAGCAAAGTAGACAAAAGCGGAAATGACGCAAAAGTCTCCAAAATGTTATTGGTTGTGTGTGTGGTGTTTTGCTTGTTCAACATTCCAAGCTCTGCTATCTACATTTATTTCTACTTAGACCCGTCAATGAAGCCACCTAATAAACTAAATTCATTATTAAGAGATTTGGACGAGCTAATTCTGTCGGTGAATTCTGCAGCCAATTTCTTTATTTATATCCTGATGTCTTCCAAGTTCTATAACTCTGTCGTTAGACTCTTTGGCTTCAGAAACAAGAAGAACGTTGACCAATTATCTCACTATTCAGTGACGTAATTTATCTTTCATTTGATTGAAGCCACATAAATGAATGCATTTAATGATAGAATCTTGCTTCATTTGATAAACCAAAATAAATTGTAATTGTTTTGGTATTAAATCTATTATTACTAAAATTACATTATTCTTCTGCTTCATCTTTTTCTGTTCAGCTCTAAAAAGGGGAGCTCTTAAAAAACACCAGAAAGAAACAATCAGCCTTTTTCGGGTACATCATAAGAAGAGGAAAGTTTGAATACTTGATTACAACTGGCAAAATACAAGGAGTGAGAGATTGCGGACAACAAAGAGAGAAAATGCTAGATAGCTTGGAGTGGCATGGCAAACAGTCAACAACAGAACTGATACGATGCACTGTAGATAGAAGATTGTAGAAGGACATGATCGCCTACCCTAACCGGTATGGCACATGATGATGATGATGTGGTTATCCAAAACCGCCCGACAGTTTGACTATAATATCAATGACTGTACTTTAATATGTGATAATATAACTTGTCACTATAGGAATGCGATAACGGTATCTAAATAAATATGTGTTCGTGTGATTCAACACCTCAGGAGTGGTCACAAAAAGATGTTACTTGCATGTGTTTAAAGAAAGACCAACGACCTATATGAAGTACGAAGAAACTGGCACGAGAGACACTATATTCTTTTTTTCCTTCCTCATTTGCCTTTCAGCATCGAGGGGAGATATAATTTGCGGTCTTTTACTCTTCTGTTCGCCTCTGCTGATGTTATGTTTTTTTTTTGTGTTTCTAATGTTCTGTTCTGAAATGTGGATTTATAGAAGAATATGTAGAATTGGATGGAAAGTAAAGAAAACAAACGATGAAGATTTAAAACAACTAAAAATGAAAAGAGAACTACTAAAGACAATTAGAACAAGACATGACATTTTTGGGCGTGTTAAAAGACATCCTAATAAAAGTAATATTGGAAAGAAAAATACAAGGTAAAAGAGGCAGAGGCAGACCAAGACTAACATAGACGAGAAACATAAAAAGATGGGCAAATCAACCTATGACAATCTGCACCATCAAAGCAAGAGACAGAGTGGAATGGCGCTCCATGATAGCCAACCTTCGATGCTGAGACGGCACTCACTGATGATGATAAATATCCTGTTAATTCATATTTTTAGTGGTCGACCCTTGGGTCTGGTGTTCTCGCAACGTTTATTGAAGACACATTGTGTTGTTTTTGCACCCTGCCTTGTCACGTGGCCAAACCATTTTATCTGCTGCTTTTTAATATATTCTATGGGGGACTGGTTGGTCCCCCATATGTTGTGGGTTTAAATCCCTGCTGTGCCAGTTATGATTTTTATTTATGATTTCTCTCTGACGCAACCACCCCTGGTCTCAGCAGCGAAGTCCGGTTTGTAACGTCAATTACTCGTGGACGGAAAATCAATTTTAGTACCGCCGAAGACGGAGAAATTTTTTTTTTTTTTAATATATATATATTCTATGGCGTGGGTTATTTATATTTAAGAACTCTCAGACCCAAGGGTCGACCACGAAAAATATGGATCAACAGAATATTTATCATCATCAGAGAGTGCCGTCTCCGCATCGAAGGTTGGCTACCAAGGAGCGCCATTCCACTCTATCTCTTGCTTTGATGGTGCAGATTGTCATAGGTTGATTTGCCCATCTTTTTATGTTACTCATCTATGTTAGTCTTGGTCTGCCTCTGCCTCTTTTACCTTGTATTTTTCCTTCCAATATTACTTTTATTAGGCTGTCTTTTAACACCCCCCAAAATTTCATGTCTTGTTATTTATATCACTTTTCTCAGTTCTTCATTTCTGATCTTGTCTCTCTGGCTGTTTCCTGTCATTCGTCTAACACACTTCATCTCAGCGAAGGTTATTTCTCTTCTTGTTTCCATCCATGACTGGCATGGTTGGGATGAAGTTTGTATTGACATTATATTATATTTAACAATTCAAATAAGTCGCTATAGAGGCAAAGTTTTCGGTTCAAAGTAATTCAACAAGCACCGACAACTCTTTACAGGCAGACCTAGCGACATCTTTTATAGTTAGGTAAACCTCTACGTCTTGACCTATCTGTATATTTCACTATAACCAAGCTACAGCAGGTACATGATGATAGTAACACAACAATTAAATAACTAATTAGAAGAGAAAAAACATTCTTCAAAGCACATCATAAATCCAAATAATTTCAGATTCTGATATCACTGAATTGAAAATATATTAGAGTGTTAAGTTGATGAATTTGTAGATTTTAAAATTAATGTTCAAGATTGAAACCGCAGACATATTTACAAATGTGGATTATAAAACTGTGAAAATGAAATAAACGTGGATTATAAAACTGTGAAAATGAAATAAACGTGGATTGTAAAAGTGTGAAAATGAAATAAACGTGGATTGTAAAAATGTGAAAATGAAATAAACGGGGATTGTAAAACTGTGAAAATGAAATAAACGTGGATTGTAAAACTGTGAAAATGAAATAAACGTGGATTGTAAGACTGTGAAAATGAAATACAAATATGCATTGTAATGTATTTCAGTGTAGTTGCGAAATACATTCATTCATTAACCAGTCTCCTGAGGTCGATTTACTCTCTCGAGGGTATCATCACACCAGGCTTGCTTCTATAGTCCACCCAGCCACCAGACATTCCCAGACATTTTGTGGTGTAGCGAAGTTACATTGTTCTAATTAACACACTGCCTGGTGAGATACCTGGGAGTGTTGAAGGCTACTGGAGTAACTTTTTTTGTTAAAATCTTGAACGACAGTTCCCAAGTCAGCTGTTGGTCAGTGTATATCATCAGCATAAATGTAAAGGCATTTTACGAGACTTTAATCAGCGTCTTAGCTCGCGAATTTTCATCCATATGTGCTCGGCCGTCTATCCACAAGTATTCGGAGACTTCTGGATCGTGTCGCTTCAAGCATCGAAACTCACGATACGAGGCTGCATTCCTCACCTTCCCAGCATGCTACCCTAGTACCCATTTCTACCAGCGCTGGTTCGATCGCTGGGGTATTTTTTTTTCCAACCACGAGTACAACTCACAAACTGCTTCCAGCGGGAATCGAACACGGGTTGTCCGAACGTCGGTCGCCCAGTTGGGTTATCTTCCCAACTTAGCTACCGAGCCCCCCCCCCCCCCCCCCCCCCCCCCCCAACATTAAGGTATTCGTTGCAACTCAGGTTTGGTATCAAATGAAAAAAACTACATCCTATATTTGCAACGCGTCGAATGAAGTCGAAGTGGGGTTAGCACGAAATGGGCATAATTGTTGTTCTCCATATCTTCTGCTCATTCAAAAAGAAATGTCAACTTGACAGGAAAAAAACCCCGACACTTTGAATGTTAGGCCCACGTGCAGTGTGAATTAGAGAGTGTATGTGATTTCAATGATGAACGTTCAAGAAGGTAGTTTGTGAAGTTGATTCTTCATCTACAGACATAAAACTGATAGATTCAGCCATGAGGGAAGTTGTTCTTCGAAAAACACACCTGACAAGATCGACAGACATTCACTGATGCCTCAATGTAGGCCGTCTGCCAAAACGACAACGGCTATAAATAACCGACTAATATTGAAGTATATTATTTTTGTTTCTGAAGTCAAACAGTCTAACGACAGAGTTATAGAACTTGGAAGACATCAGGATATAAATAAAGAAATTGGCTGCAGAATTCACCGACAGAATTAGCTCGTCCAAATCTCTTAATAATGAATTTAGTTTGTTAGGTGGCTTCATTGACGGGTCTAAGTAGAAATAAATGTAGATAGCAGAGCTTGGAATGTTGAACAAGCAAAACACCACACACACAACCAATAACATTTTGGAGACCTTTGCGTCATTTCCGCTTTTGTCTACTTTATTGAACGTCAGTAACTTCCGGTGTCTTGATACTCTATGAAGCCTATAGGCTACAGCACAACAGTTGGCGGCCACTATGAAAGGGCAGACTCCGGTTAGAGAGTTCATGACAATGTTTGATAACAAGTATAGTACCGCTTTATTCTCAACAAACCACGCTGTCTCTTGTGGCATAGGAACTGACCTGTTGTAGATTGTATTAAATGTCCATTGCACTTCCAAATAAAATGTCGCCCACGGAAACAAAAATAACATCCACCCAATGTATATAAATGAGAGAAGGATAACAATTCGCTTCCTTGTGACAAGCCTGGAGATCGTTAGAGGGTACAATACAGCCACCAGTCGCTCACAGGATATGATCACTATATGGGCCATGCTTATAAATACAGAACACAGACCAGGAGCTCGGAAATATCTGAATGTGTACGCCTGGTAGATTTCTGCCAAATGGGGGTCATATCTCTCTATCAAACAGTCTAGCTTTCGTGATGCTAGATTTAAAAGGTAGAATAGATCACAAGCTGCCATAGAGAGCAATATAATACTACTTGTGTCTTTGAATCGACTCCGCGATAGGACGATTAATGTGACGACGTTGCCAAAAATGCCCACAGTGCTAGTTATATGAATAAGAAAACAGTTGATGATTTTGTCTAGAACAATTACGAATTCTGGGTAGTCAATGTCTTTTGAAGAAAGGTCGTCTGGATGAATCGCAGGAGCATGCATCATTTTATATGTCATCATGTGGCGCTGTGTTTCATTATAACTTTCAATCTTTCTTGTTATTGTTATCTATTTATCATATAACGCGTCTATCTTTCAACTGCTGAAGTCGATGTTATCTGTCTGAGGATATATTTTATATTTTATAAGTAGAAAGATCGTCATAAGTATGATATCATAAATATAATTACATTACTAAAATAGAAAATAGTTTTCCACTCATGGTTTACAAATGCCTAAGAAGAATACTCTGAGTACAATGGAACAAATTCCAGACTAGTATTGAGATAAGAGAAATGGCCAAGCAACCAATGAGCTCATCTACAATTAAGAAGAGAAGAAGGACATATATCGGACATGCGTTGAGGAGATGAGACAACACGATAATTCCAAAATAGTCTCTACTATGGGAAACATCAGGATATAGAAAAAAATGGAGCTATAGAGAGATACTAAAAATACCACTTATAAGAGAAGAAAAGTTGGCTAGCATAGACTCATTAGATAAGGTTGAATATCTCGCCAAGAATAGAGACGGACTGTGAAAAACACTATGAGCAGCCCTATGCGACGTCTAGCGGCGCTGGAAAGATTAAGACCAAGACTCATGGGATATGTTTAAGACAGTATATGGATGGATGGATGCGTTCGCCCGATGACTAAAGTATTCTAGAATATTCGTAGACTGTAGACTTCCTCTTCGTCATCCGCCCTTAAAAGGACGTTAAGTGGACGTGTTTGCGTTGTGTTGCAGTTTGCAGTGTAACACTGTGATATTTGCGCCTTTCGGCCCAACACATCCGACTTCAGCACGACTTTTTTGAGTACCAGGTTGTCTTCCCTCTTCGATCCCTGCTCGCTTGGCCAGACTAGACAGGTTAGTCTGTTACTGAAGGCACCGCGGAGAGGTGGAGTAGGGTCTGTATGGTTCTGGTTCACCGATCCTGGCGCAAGCCATCAGCTATGAGTCGCTGACAACTTCCAGCTCTTCGCGCCTTCGCCTCCAGACAGTATATTAAGAACATTGAATCACTTAATACATTCTCCACATGTCCATTTATGTGTGTTATCCTGGCCACAGAGCGAGAAATAATTCATCAGCTGGTAGGCTTTATGTCGTCATGTAGATCAGATAGAGAGTTCATCCACTTGGTCTTGTTTATGGCCATATTTTACAGGGTGACCCATGTCTGGTTCACACTCTTCATTTCTCTTATTACTGTTTTCGACCACGATGTCCCCTCTCTATGTTCAGGGTCAAACTCTTGGCATATCTTGTGATTGTTGGTGATCTCATTCCACAAATGGTTCGATGAAAGATCGAACAGTCGATCAGAAGCTGTTGTTTAAGCTGCAATGAGACATTCCCTTTTCTCAGTCATTTATGGTTCCAAATAACCGTACCAATGGTAAAAATGTGACTCATTCATAGTTCCAGGTAACTGTGAAGTAGTGGATAATTAGGGGGACAGAAGGGGAGGCTATTTGGGGTACAAAAGGTGAAGGTGAGAGATAGCCGTAAACATGTAGTAACTCATGGTCCACGTGAAATGACATGATTAGGTGAGCGTCTCGAAAAACACGAGGTTTGAAGACGAGACAAAGATTCAGTTTGAGACTTTTAGTTGGTTGAAACAGTAATTCGAGAGATGTGCGAGAAGCTGTGCGGACGGACTTGTCACGTTTGACAACCCGGTACCGAGGGCATTATGTTAGTAGGAAAAAGGAACAGAATGTTAGAAATGAGATTTCAATGTAGGAATGACAGTAAGTAAAAGAAACGTGTGATAGAGATAGAAGAATATTTCATGTACTTAGGAAACTGTGCTAGAAATAGTTGTGATTTAATTCAATAATGTATGTGTAGAGTAGGGGAGTTAATTAGAGTTTAGTAGCACAACGAGGACAGTAGTAGGAACTCGGTAGAGTTCATATTGTGCTCAGAGAATTAGGAAGAACGAGTGTGTTCTTACTAGTATTGGTTGAATGTAAGCCGTATCAGGAATTTATGAGGAGCTGGGTATGTTCCATATTCTATGTAGAGACGGTAGAGAGCAGGATTGTTCTTACTGGTCTTAGGCGGAATGTAAGCCGCATAGAGAGATTATGTTGATGAATTTCGTAGATTCAATGTTGTGTGACAATATTGAATATAGAGACTTAGAGAACAGGAATTGTTCTGACCATTAGCAGGCTGTGTGTTAGCCATAAAGAGACAGTTGATGAATCCAATAGATTCGACATTGTGTGTCAATGTTGAATATAGAGACGTTAGAGAGCAGACATTGTTCTGACCATTAGCAGGCTGTGTGTCAGCCATAAAGAGACAGTTGATGAATTCAATAGATTCGACATTGTGTGTCAATGTGAAATATAGCGATTTTAGAGAACAGGAATTGTTCTGACCATTAGCAGGCTGTGTGTTAGCCATAAAGAGACAGTTGATGAACCCAAGAAATTAGACATTGTGTGTCAATGTGAAATATAGCGATTTTAGAGAACAGGAATTGTTCTGACCATAGGCGGGCTGAATGTAAGCCACAGAGAATATTGTTTTGATGAATGCAGTAGGTTCAATGAGTTGTGCAATTAGTGTGGAGTATAGGGTGGCGCTGGGCCACTAATAAATTAACTAATTAGTCATAAGGCGTGTTTCCCAGAGAAGACACAAGCCAATGAGTAGATGTGAATTCTGTACTTGAATAAGCGTAGGACGTATGAGTGAATGGCAATAATGCATTTGTCATACCATGCCATCGTGGGAAGTGCAGTAAAATAAAGCAACGTATGTTTTGTTTACGAGTGTCACTTCAGTCATTCCTGTTGTCACGTCCATCGTTATAGAGTTGCTGTATTCTGTCCCCGTGATGAACGGACGGGGGTGTCGCAGGCCATAAATAACACAACGCGAAGTCAAGAGGAATTTGATCACCGGCCAGCGGGATGGGAAAGCAGAGGAATTCTGTCCATCCAGTCCAGTAGAACACCAGGCCGGGCTCAGATCTTTACGAGCCTTGCCACTATTGTAGAGCAAACGTCAGGTTGGGCTCTGATTTATACGAGCCTTACCTTTGTCAGACGCAATCGGTCTGAACACAGTCACAGAGCAGGGGAGCTTTGTTCGAGCTGAAGGGCGCAATCGGTCCTAACGTGTGAACTCATATGTCTCAGAGTTCACAGAGTTCTTTCCCGATCAAGTAAACGTGAGGCGATCTTTCGGCGGCTGAGCAAGTGCCGTCGAGAGGTATCAATCAGTTATCAGTTGAGAGGTTCAGTATCTGATCAACACCTCGCTCGCCTCAAAGAAGCATCCTGATGTCAAGGTTATCTTCGCATAATGGCAAATCAGTTCCCCCCTTTACAACTGTACCAATGGTAAAAATGTGAATCATTCATAGTTCCAGGTAATTGTACCAATGGTAAAAATGTGAATCATTCATAGTTCCAGGTAATTGTACCAATGGTAAAAATGTGAATCATTCATAGTTCCAGGTAACTGTACCAATGGTAAAAATGTGAATTATTCATAGTTCCAGGTAATTGTACCAATGGTAAAAATGTGAATTATTCATAGTTCTAGATAACTGTACCAATGGTAAAAATGTGAATTATTCATAGTTCCAGGTAACTGTACCAATGGTAAAAATGTGAATTATTCATAGTTCTAGATAACTGTACCAATGGTAAAAATGTGAATTATTCATAGTTCCAGGTAACTGTACCAATGGTAAAAATGTGAATCATTCATAGTTCCAGATAATTGTACCAATGGTAAAAATGTGAATCATTCATAGTTCCAGGTAACTGTACCAATGGTAAAAATGTGAATCATTCATAGTTCCAGGTAACTGTACCAATGGTAAAAATGTGAATTATTCATAGTTCTAGATAACTGTACCAATGGTAAAAATGTGAATTATTCATAGTTCTAGATAACTGTACCAATGGTAAAAATGTGAATCATTCATAGTTCTAGATAACTGTACCAAAGGTAAAAATGTGAATCATTCATAGTTATAGATAATTGTACCAATGGTAAAAATGTGAATCATTCATAGTTCTAGATAACTGTACCAATGGTAAAAATGTGAATTATTCATAGTTCTAGATAACTGTACCAATGGTAAAAATGTGAATCATTCATAGTTCTAGATAACTGTACCAATGGTAAAAATGTGAATCATTCATAGTTATAGATAATTGTACCAATGGTAAAAATGTGAATCATTCATAGTTCTAGATAACTGTACCAATGGTAAAAATGTGAATCATTCATAGTTCTAGATAACTGTACCAATGGTAAAAATGTGAATTATTCATAGTTCCAGATAACTGTACCAATGGTAAAAATGTGAATTATTCATAGTTCCAGATAACTGTACCAATGGTAAAAATGTGAATCATTCATAGTTCTAGATAACTGTACCTATGGTAAAAATGTGAATCATTCATATTTCTAGATAACTGTACCAATGGTAAAAATGTGAATCATTCATAGTTCTAGATAACTGTATCAATGGTAAAAATGTGAATCATTCATAGTTCCAGATAACTGTACCTACTGTTAAAAGACTGCTGTCTCTTTTATCATGCCCCAAAAATCTGTTGCGTCATGTTTTAATTGTGTTTAATAGTTCATCATTTATTTTATTTTCTTTCTATCGAATTCTTACTATTTTTCTATATTTCCACATTTCAAAGGCTTCAATTTTGTGTTCTGTTTTTCGCGTCTAATATCCACGTTTCTGCCCCATACAGGAATATTGAGAAGATATAACATTTTGTATTTGTTTAGTTTTAGCCTGATGTTATCTGTTTGATGTTAAAATACGTGTCATGGCATACTCACTTATATAAACCAAATTTCTGCGACAATTAACGGGACAGAGAAGAACATCTTCTGTCCGATTTCCCAGGACCTGCTTCCATATGTCAAGACCCTGCTAAATAAAATAAACTAGGAACACTTACTCTTATTCCCGCTGTGAACATTTGATTGCTTAATATCTTTTTATTGGGAGCCGCGATAGCTCAGTGGTTAGTGAACTGGACTATAAAGGACACGAGGTCGGGTTCGATCCTGATCGACGGCTTCCGGGTTCACCCAGTCTTTAATGGGTACCGGATTTTTTTCTAGAAAGGTGAAGCGGCACGGGCGTAATACCGACCACATTACCCCAAAAATATTGTGCCGAAGGTCTGTAAAATTTATGGTCACTAACACTATATTCCTTATACGCCACTTGGCATGACGGGGCACTTTACTTTTTTACTTATGTATTGTTATTACTCTTTAGAGTACTACCTTGTCTGGGCATTTTGCATTTCACCTCAGAATGTTGTGTTATTAATAAATTAGCTCATTCTACGCTTTTGAGCTTTGTAAGAAAGGCGTTGGAGAAGGCGAAGGCGTTCCACAGCAGCAGAGATGGGAGTTGTTAGATATTCATAGCTGATGGCTTGCGCCAGGATAGGTGAACAAGAATCATCCAGACCCTGCTCCAAATCTCCGTGGTGCCTCCAGAAACAAACTAACCTGTCTAGTCTAGCCAAGCGAGTAGGGATCGAAGAGGGATAACAACCCGGTACTCAAAAATTTCCTGCTGAAGTCGGATGTGTTGGGCCGAAAGGCGCAAATATCAAAGTTATACTGCAAACCACAACAAAACGCAGACACGCTCACTTAACGTCCTTTTAAGAGCGGATGACAAAATCCACAAGTGGATATCAAAGTTGAAGGAATAGACCTGGAGACAGTTCAGAACTACAACTACCTTGGACATACTATAACCAGTGATGGAAAATGTACATCTGAAATAAACAAAAGAATAGGAATGGCAAAAAGTAATTTTAATGTCATGAAGGACATACTAACATCAAAACAAATAACACCAGAGCTAAAACTAAGAATAGCAAAATGTTACATCTTCTCAATATTCCTATATGGTGCTGAAACATGGACATTAGACAAGAAAACAGAACAGAGAATTGAAGCCTTTGAAATGTGGATATATAGAAGAATAGGTAGAATTGGATGGAAGGAAAAGAAAACAAATGACAAAGTCTTAAAACAACTAAAAATGAAAAGAGAACTACTGAACACAATTAGAACAAGACAAATGCGATTCTTAGGCCATGTTAAAAGACACAACAGCCTACTGAAAGTGATCCTGGAGGGGAAAATACAAGGTAAAAGAGGCAGAGGCAGACCAAGATTAACATGGACGAGTAACATCAAAAGATGGACAAATCAACCGATGACAACCTGCACCATCAAAGCAAGAGATAGAGCAAAATGGCGCTCCATGGTAGCCAACCTTCGTTGCGGAGACGGCACTCAATGATGATGATGACAAAGACGTGTGATCCTTTAGTCGTCGAGCGACTGCAAACGAACGAAACCAAAGTGTTGGAAATATAAAGGTTATTTAGAATGAATGTTCTGAGAATGAATAAAGAAAAATTACCCCATCAAGAATTCATGTGGAAACCATCCGGTAAAGAAGACAAAGCAGACCTAGAGAATCGCTACGCAGAACAATTACTACAGAAGGCTCAACATGGGACTAAGAAACAGCCAAAACCTACAAGAATTAGCAACAAATCGTGGAGAACTATGACTTCCGCCCTATGTACTGCGTTCGCCAATTGAGAAAATGAATGCATGAATTATACAAGTTTAATACAGTTAGTAATATATTACCAATTTTGTAAGAACATAAATACGGACAGAAACAAATCTGAAACATTCTTTCGTGACGACATCCTTTTCATGATCCTTTTTCGCCATTTAAATTTTTCTGTTGTCTTTGGTATAAATTTATACATTTTTATTAAAGTTAAGTGGAACTCTATAACTTTCTGTCCCTGCCGTTGTTGATTAATTCCGGTCTAAACTCTGCTACACAGTCTGGTGTATTGTCTCTCTATTTACTTCAGTCTGTCAAGCTTTCTCGCGATATTTCTAGATGTTATGTTGTTTTGCAACGCTCCCTTTCTCTTTAAACAATTACACAATAATTAGGATCTTCTTGTCGTTAATATATTTGCAGTTTAAAAGAAATTTAAAAAAACGCCCCAAAAAATGTCCGCATTTACTCAAGACCTATAATCTAGTCTATATTAAAGCAATTTCAACAGCCCGAATCGAGCAGTTACTTCCCTCTAAATGTGAGATAAATTGCTCACAGCCTAACACAAATTAACGAGTTCGCTGTGAAGTTAAAGATTCTTTGTGTTCTTTTGATTTTTTGAAAATTATCCTTCTTTAACTAAAAAACAGAAAGAAAGAAAGATTTTTTTTTAATTAGATAAAAACACCAAATAAATCATTTAATCCTTAAAATATACGGAAGAACTCAGCATCCATCAATTCAAAGACCAAACATATCCTTGTCTATAGATAACCTCGACAATAATTGTAATGGCGGGTAAACGCGGGAATTCCACAGAAAGAAACTTACCTACGCTCGAAAATGAGAATATAAATTTGACATCGTTACATTTCATCGACTACAAAATTTACTACATTTTGCAACCCTACAATCGAATACAGGAGGAATAGCCAAGAATAAGACAAACATTAGTTGTAACACTATGAAAGAGAAAATACAAGGAAGGCCACCAAACAGACGGTATTGAAACGTTACAACAATTACTGTGTTTTCATAGCTGATATAGGACTAGGACTAGGGTCCAGTCCTGGGCCCTAGATGCAAGAGCAATAAGAAAAATTACCTCTACTGAAATGAAATGTGTCAGACGAATGACAGGAAACAGTCTGAGAGATAAGATCAGAAATGAAGAACTGAGAGAAAACTAGGAATAGCCCCCGCCATAGAATATATAAAGAAACAACAGATACAATGGTTTGGCCGCGTGATACGGCAGAAAGAACAAAACACAACACAACGAGCCTTCAGTAAACGTTGTGTGAATACCAGACCCAATGTCGACCACGAAAAAGATGGCTGGATGGAATATTAGAAGCACTAGGAAACATAACAGCAGCAGAGGCGAACAGAAGAGCAAAGGACCGCAAATTATATCTCCCCTCGACGCTGAAATCAAATGAGGAAGGGTAGAAGAGGAAGAAGAAAAATTACTGTGCATGAAAGAGATCTAAACTCGTATCAATGACGCCACATTTACCCGTTTGTGTTCTAAAGTACCCACATAGGACAAATATATTTGAGACGGGTGTTTTCTGCTGATCACGAACAATTTATTATACAGCTGCATAATTACTTTCTTACTTTAACCGAAGACTTTTTTTGTGAGAAAGAAAGGTGACAT
Source organism: Megaustenia siamemsis (assembly GCA_032433765.1). Lineage (NCBI taxonomy): Eukaryota > Metazoa > Mollusca > Gastropoda > Stylommatophora > Ariophantidae > Megaustenia > Megaustenia siamemsis. The sequence goes on from JAVIAB010000107.1 coordinate 24,897,281, forward strand.
GACGTTGTGCTGGTCACCTTACTCAAGTGTGTGTTAATGTTACAAAAAATACTGGCACTAACACCATATCGCTTATACACCACACATGAATCGTCACGAGATTCTTGCATTCATTTTTTTCTTGTTTATTTAAAATATTAAAAATTCCCTCTAGATTTAGACACAATTTCGTTAAAAGAGTGTGAAGGTATCAACAGAGTAGTTACGTTGTCCATGTTTCTGCACCATACAGGAATATTGAGAAGTTGTAACATTTTGATATTCTTAGTTTCAGCCCGGCTGTTATTTGTTTTGTTGTTAGTATATTTGTCATGGCATTAAAATAACTTTTTGCCATACCTATTCTTTTGTTTATTTCAATTTTACATTTTCCATCATTGGTTATAGTATGTCCAAGGTAGTTGTAGCTCTGAACTGTTTCCAGATGTATTCCCTCAACTGTGATATTTAATTGCAGGTCTTGAGAATTTTCTTTGTTTATGATCATAGTTTTAGTCTTTTTGATATTTATATCTAGTCCATATTTTTTGCTTGTTATGTTTATCACATTCCTAACTGATTTAAAAATAACAAAAAAAATAATGAAGAAGGATGAATAATTCAGATAAATCTTCATTTTCAAATCTATATTTTCTAGTATGTTTTATAATTAGCTTGGAATGTAGTATAAAGTTTTAGTTATTGTCCGCTTTTGTGTTTTATGCCTCTTCTAACAGAAGGCTATTGAAGCCGCTACGTCGATTAATTTGTGTCCTCCATAAATCGGTAACAATTCCACTTGTTATTGTAATCACGGGAGCCGAGACAGTTCAGAGGTTAGTGAACTGGACTACAAAGGACAAGAGGTAGGCTTCGATCCTAACCGACGGTTTCCGGTTCACCCAGCCTTAAATAGGTAACGGATTTTTTTCTAGGAAAGTAAAGCGGCACGAGCGTAATACCGACTACATTACCCCAACAATCATGAGCTGAAGGTCTGTACAATTTATGGTCATTGACACCATATTCCCTATACGCCACTTGGCGTGACGGGGGTACTTTACTTTTTTTACTTACTCAAAACCTGGTTTTTGTGTTAGGACCATCATCACTGTGTGTTGATAGTGTCTATAAGTATTCCCTCATTCTTTCTTAAAATACTGGGACATCTCAGCCTCGCGCTCAAGAATATAATTAAATAAACTGTTGCAGACTATAAATGCATAACCTGGTCCAGTAAGTAAAAAGTAAAGTACCCCCGTCACGCCAAGTGGCGTATAGGGAATATGGTGTTAGTGACCATAAATTTTACAGACCTTCGGCACATGATTTTAGGGGTAATGTGGTCGGTATTACGCTCGTGCCGCTTTATTTTTCCCCAAAAAAATCCGGTACCCATTTAAGGCTGGGTGAACCCGGAAGCCATCGGTTGGGATCGAACCCTACCTCTTGTCCTTTGCAGTCCAGTTTACTACCCACTGGTCTACCGCGGCTCCCATAACCTTGTCCAGACTATAATTATATCAAGATGTCAGACTATAGGTCTATCACTCTAACCAAATAATACTACATCTAGTGTTCTATAAAGTGTAATTTGATTCAGAAGTAATACTGCATACATCATTGCAGACTATCAGTACATGGCGTGTTGCAAACTATACATCGAGTGTACTAAGATTGAGATTATTAGAGCATCACTTTTTCCAGACTCTAACAACATCAAGCGTTCCAGATTATAACTAGAACAAGTAAAAGTAAAAAGTAAAGTACCCCCCGTCACGCCAAGTGGCGTATAGGGAAATATGGTGTTAGTGACCCTATATTTTACAGACCTTCAGCACATGATTTTTGGGGTAATGTGGTCGGTATTACGCCCGTGCTGCTTTTACTTTCCCAGAAAAAATCCGGTACCCATTTAAGGCTGGGTGAACCCGGAGCCGTCGGTTGGGATCGAACCCTACCCCTTGTCCGTAGTAGTCCAGTTCACTAACCACTGAGCTATCGCGGCTCCTACTAATTTTTAGGGAATTAGTAAAACCCAGGTGTCCTCGCCAGGATTACGAACCCCGGCTGTTGCCGTGGTAAGCCAACCGCCTATCGATTGCGCTAACCGGACACCCAACTAGAACAAGTGTTTCAGATAATAACTAGATCAAACGTTCCAGATTATAACTTGAACAAGTGTTTCAGATAATAACTAGATCAAACGTTCCAGATTATAACTAGAACAAGTGTTTCAGATAATTAGATCAAACGTTCCAGATTATAACTAGAACAAGTGTTTCAGATAATAACTAGATCAAACGTTCCAGATTATAACTAGAACAAATGTTTCAGATAATAACTAGATCAAACGTTCCAGATTATAACTTGAACACGTGTTTCAGATTATAACTAGATCAGGCGTTCCAGATTATAACTTGAACAAGTGTTCCAGACTCTAACAACATCAAGCGTTCCAGATTATAACTACATCAAGCGCTCCAGATTATAACTAGATCAAGCGCTCCAGATTATAACTTGAACAAGTGTTCCAGACTCTAACAACATCAAGCGTTCAAGAATATAACTTGAACCAGTGTTCCAGACTCTAACAACATTAAGCGTTCCAGAATATAACTTGAACAAGTGTTCCAGACTCTAACAACATCAAGCGTTCCAGACTATAACTTGAACAAGTGTTCCAGACTCTAACAACATTAAGCGTTCAAGAATATAACTTGAACCAGTGTTCCAGACTCTAACAACATCAAGCGTTCCAGACTATAACTTGAACAAGTGTTCCAGACTCTAACAACATTAAGCGTTCCAGACTATAACTTGAACAAGTGTTCCAGACTCTAACAACATTAAGCGTTCCAGACTATAACTTGAACCAGTGTTCCAGACTCTAACAACATCAAGCGTTCCAGATTATAACTAGAACAAGTGTTTCAGATTATAACTACATCAAGAGTTCCAGATTATAACTACATCAAACGTTCCAGATTATAACTAGATCAAGCGTTCCAGATTATAACTTGAACAAGTGTTCAAGACTCTAACAACATCAGGCGTTCCAGATTATAACTTGAACCAGTGTTCCAGACTCTAACAACATCAAGCGTTCCAGAATATAACTTGAACCAGTGTTCCAGACTCTAACAACATCAAGCGTTATAGATTATAACTTGAACAAGTGTTTCAGTCTCTAACAACATCAAGCGTTCCAGATTATAACTAGAACAAGTGTTTCAGATTATAACTACATCAAGCGTTCCAGATTATAACTGGATCAAGCGTTCCAGATTATAACTTGAACCAGTGTTCCAGACTCTAACAACATCAAGCGTTCCAGATTATAACTTGAACCAGTGTTCCAGACTCTAACAACATCAAGCGTTCCAGAATATAACTTGAACCAGTGTTCCAGACTCTAACAACATCAAGCGTTCCAGATTATAACTTGAACAAGTGTTCCAGACTCTAACAACATCAAGCGTTCCAGAATATAACTTGAATAAGTGTTCCAGACTCTAACAACATCAAGCGTTCCAGAATATAACTTGAACCAGTGTTCCAGACTCTAACAACATCAAGAATTCCAGACTATAACTTGAACCAGTGTTCCAGACTCTAACAACATCAGGCGTTCCAGATTATAACTAGAACAAGTGTTTCAGATTATAACTACATCAAGCGTTCCGGAATATAACTAGACCAACTGTTCCAGACTATAACTAGATCAACTGTTCCAGACTATAACTAGATCAAGTGTTCCAGACTTTAACTAGTTCAACTTTTCCAGACTATAACTAGATCAACTGCTCCGGACTATACTAGACCAAGTGTTCTAGACAATAACTAGACCAAGTGTTTCCCACTATAACTAGATCAACGGTTCCAGACTATAACTAGATCAACTGTTCCAGACTATAACTAGACCAAGTGTTCCAGACTATAACTACACCAAGTGTTCCAGACTATAACTACATCCAGTGTTCCAGAATATAACATTAAGTGTTCCAGACAATAACTAGATCAAGTGTTCCAGACAATAACTAGATCAAGTGTTCCAGACTATAACTAGATCAAGTGTTCCAGACAATAACTAGATCAAGTGTTCCAGACTATAACTACACCAACTGTTCCAGACTATAACTAGACCAAGTGTTCCAGATTATAACTACATCTAGTGTTCCAGACTATAACTACATCCAGTGTTCCAGACTATAACTACATCCAGTGTTCCAGACTATAAGTAGATCAAGTGTTCCAGACTATAAGTAGATCAAGTGTTCCAGACTATAACTAGATCAAGTGTTCCAGACTATAACTAGATCAAGTGTTCCAGACTATAACTAGATCAAGTGTTCCAGACTTTAACTACATCCAGCGTTCCAGACTATAACTATGCCAACTGTTCCAGACTATAACTAGATCAAGTGTTCCAGACTATAACTAGATCAAGTGTTCCAGACTTTAACTACATCCAGTATTCCAGACTATAACTAGATCAAGTATTCCAGACTATAACTACATCCAGTGTTCCAGACTATAACTAGATCAAGTGTTCCAGACTCTACCTAGATCAAGTGTTCCAGACTATAACTAGATCAACTGTACCAGACTATAACTAGACAAAGTGTTCAAGTCTATAACTACATCCAGTGTTTCACACGACATATATTAGAAGTGTTAAAAAATATAGCTAAATCAGGTGTTCCAAACTATAACTATGATCGTTCGATCAACTTTTGATTTCGACAGTTATTTATTATTTCTGTTCTTGACCTTCTGACCTTCCGAGCCATTCTCTTAAACTGTCAGGTATCTTTTCTCTTTGCTTCTCTCTATCTCTTCGTCCCTCAATTTTCCTTCCCAGTTGTTACAATATATTCCAGTTGCTCCCTTCTCATTACATGGCCACAAAAATTATGATTGTTTCTTCCTATCATTGGAAATTAGATATCTTTTTGCTTTGGCCTCTTTCAGAACATTTTTATTACTCTTCTTAGCTGTCCATTGTATTCTCAACATTCTTCTGTAAAACCACATTTCTACAGACTCCAGTGATTTTCTTGTCTGTTGTCCTATAGTCCATGTTTCAAATCCATATGTTAAGATTTCCTCTACATAACATTTAAGAACTCCTTTTCTTGTTTCTATTGTCAAAAATGGATTGCACAGTATCTTCCTCATTTTTTGGAAAGCTGCTTTTTCCTGAGCCATTCTGCATCACACCTCTGTTGTGACTTCCGTTTCCAAGATGGTGGAACTCGTTCACGTCCTCTCGATCGCTGCAGAAGTTGCATTTGGGGTCTGAATAATATCAGCTCTCCATTGCAATTTTCTGCGTTAAAGTTACAATGATGTTCTACTTTACACATCTGCGGCGACAAAGCGGAGTAGTACACACGGCAATATTCCTTTTTGACAAATCAAGTGTTGTGAATGCGACCTTCCACCGTCTAGAGTTGATCTGCGGTTTACGTCCCATTGAGTGCTGTTCAATGACCGTTGTTGGAATTGTTTGACGCAAGTGATTTACATGTTACAACTCATTAATGTGAATTGCTCCGTCACGTCAGCCGAAGTTTTATCTCTTTAGGGAATTTGCACCGTGTTTCGTTCGTTGTAGGCTGCATTCACTAGAGTAATAAGGAATCTATGGGCGCAGTCATTGTTGTGTGTGCTACGTCATCAAAATGGCTCATCGTATATACCTAGACCGGTCATACGCTAATCTTACGATCTGTTGTTTGATGCGCGACAGTGATAATCTGACGACTGTGTTTTATATGTTCGGAATTGGAGTAAAAAAACGATGTCATAACATCATCAAGCGCTATACATAAAAAAAAATACGATGATCATCATTTTTAGGAGTACGTTGACTTCGGGTCAATATGGTGGATTGGCGGCAGGAATCATTGAAGGCTATGTATGAAAAAGTTTCTTGTTGCAGTTTCCTCATATTCCAAGTCCGGCTTGTTGCAGGAGCTACTGAGTTAAGTGCTCTGTGCACACAGTGAGCTGTGTTTTTCATCCGTTTTGATCATGTTTCAATATTCCAATTGTTTAAGATAAATGATGATAACGTATGGCAGGGAACAGTTGGCTGTGTTCACTTTTTGTGCGATTTCGCCTTATGTCTTTTGGTGTGTGCTAAGACTGCTATGATGGGGATTACAGCAACCTTTCTTTATTTGGGAGATGAGTTAGTGTTATAGAGTGAGCTAATGAAAGCTTGAGGGCAGGTAACTTAGTTGTTACCCGCTTCTCAATAGACAATAGCAGTAACAGATGGCAGCGACCAGCAGTAGTTAGGACATAAATTTAAAGTAAGGAAAATTTCCAGCCAGAATAACAAGTTAAGGTAGAAGTTCACATAGGGGGTAGTGGATACACAAAAAGTGGGAAGGAGGTAATGTCCAGAATTACTGGACGACACGATGATGAGTTTACGTCCATAGAAATTGCCACTTCAACTTGTAGCCAATGCATGACAATAGCATGCATTGACCCCATGACTTTGGCCGTCTGATAAATAAGTTGTCATCCAATTACCAGGATATGGCATTGTCATGAGGTAATAATTAATTTAAATAGGGTACAGAGATTCACGAAAACAAGGTGTTTTCATCAAACCATGAGAATAGTTCATGTTACGGTCACAGAATGACGAGAAGTGAACCAACTCGGCTGTTATTTGTTTTGTTGTTAGTATATTTTTCATGGCATTAAAATAACTTTTTGCCATACCTATTCTTTTGTTTATTTCAATTTTACATTTTCCATCATTGGTTAAAGTATGTCCAAGGTAGTTGTAGCTCTGAACTGTCTCCAGATGTATTCCCTCAACTGTGATATTTAATTGCAGGTCTTGAGAATTTTCTTTGTTTATGATCATAGTTTTAGTCTTTTTGATATTTATATCTAGTCCATATTTTTTGCTTGTTATGTTTATCACATTCCTAACTGATTTCAAAATAACAAAAAAAATAATGAAGAAGGATGAATAATTCAGATAAATCTTCATTTTCAAATCTATATTTTCTAGTATGTTTTATAATTAGCTTGGAATGTAGTATAAAGTTTTAGTTATTGTCCGCTTTTGTGTTTTATGCCTCTTCTAACAGAAGGCTATTGAAGCCGCTACGTCGATTAATTTGTGTCCTCCATAAATCTGTAACAATTCCACTTGTTATTGTAATCACGGGAGCCGAGACAGTTCAGAGGTTAGTGAACTGGACTACAAAGGACAAGAGGTAGGCTTCGATCCTAACCGACGGTTTCCGGTTCACCCAGCCTTAAATGGGTAACGGATTTTTTTCTTGGAAAGTAAAGCGGCACGAGCGTAATACCGACTACATTACCCCAACAATCATGAGCTGAAGGTCTGTACAATTTATGGTCATTGACACCATATTCCCTATACGCCACTTGGCGTGACGGGGGTACTTTACTTTTTTTACTTACTCAAAACCTGGTCTTTGTGTTAGGACCATCATCACTGTGTGTTGATAGTGTCTATAAGTATTCCCTCATTCTTTCTGAAAATACTGGGACATCTCAGCCTCGCGCTCAAGAATATAATTACATAAACTGTTGCAGACTATAAATGCATAACCTGGTCCAGTAAGTAAAAAGTAAAGAGCCCCCGTCACGCCAAGTGGCGTATAGGGAATATGGTGTTAGTGACCATAAATTTTACAGACCTTCGGCACATGATTTTAGGGGTAATGTGGTCGGTATTACGCTCGTGTCGCTTTATTTTCCCCCAAAAAATCCGGTACCCATTTAAGGCTGGGTGAACCCGCAAGCCATCGGTTGGGATCGAACCCTACCTCTTGTCCTTTGCAGTCCATACATCGAAGGAAGAAATCAAAGAAAAACAGAGTAAATGATTCCTGATAGTTTTAAGCAATTTTTAGATTAGAGGTTTACAAGAGAACAGATATAAACAAATGGAGATAGAGAAAGTTGTGGATAAACATATATCACCCCGGCTAGCAGGCATGGTTTGTCATGATGAAGTAAATAATCATATATCACACACATGTCATTTGCGTAAATACATGACACATATATCGCTTGCGTAAATACATCACACATATATCACATGCGTAAATACATCACACATATATCGCTTGCGTTACTACATCACACATACATCACATGCTTAAGTACATACATAACACATACATCACATGCGTTACTACATCACACATACATCACATGCTTAAGTACATACATAACACATACATCACATGCGTAAATACATAACACATATATCGCTTGCGTAAATACATAACACATACATCACATGTGTAAATACATAACATATAAATCACATGCGTAAATACATCACACATATATCGCTTGCGTAAATACATTACACATATATCACATGTGTAAATACATAACACATATATCACATGCGTAAATACATAACACATATATCACATGCGTAAATACATCACACATATTTCACATGCCTTAATAAATTGAACATATATCGCTTGCGTAAATACACAACACATACATCACATGCGTAAATACATCACACATATATCGCTTGCGTAAATACATAACACATATATCGCTTGCGTAAATAGATAACACATATTTCGCATGCGTAAATACATCACACATATATCACATGCGTAAATACAGCACACATATTTCACATGCGTAAATACATCACACATATATCATATGCGTAAATACATCACACATACATCACATGCGTAAATACATCACACATATTTCACATGCGTAAATACATCACACATATTTCACATGCGTAAATACATCACACATATATTATATGCGTAAATACATCACACATACATCACATGCGTAAATACATCACACATATTTCACTTGCGTAAATACATCACACATATATCACATGCGTACATACATCACACATATATCACATGCGTAAATACATAACTCATATATCACATGCATAAATACATAACACATACATCCCATCCGTAAATACATCACACATATATCACATGAGTACATACATCACACATATATCACATGTGTACATACATCACACATATATCACATGCGTAAATACATCACACATATATCACATGCGTAAATGTATAACACATATTTCACATGTATAAATAAATCACACATATTTCACATGCGTAAATAAATCACACATATATCACATGCGTAAATACATCACACATATATCATATGCGTAAATACATCACTCATATATCACATGCGTAAATACATGTCACATACATCACAATCGTAAATACAGTTATGCTGTTGCGAAGAGAGAATGGATTTCACATTTAGCAAAAAGTGTAATGCTCCCTTTTAGCATCGTTCTAGAGAAATGATTAAAACGCAAATGAAATAGAAGACTTGGAACTAAGAGTTATCACGAAGTATGAATGTGTAAATCACTGATTGGCACAGTAATGATTAACGATAAATGTGTTAAATAATTGTGTTTTTTTTTAAACATGTGTCTATGTTATAATATCTCGTAAAACTGTTTCTTAGTGATTGTAAGGTTTATTTGTTAGCTCAACTTTGTTTAGCTTCTTAAAATTACTTCATTTATTTTATTGTTGTTTATGTTGTTATATTACTTTACTTAAAAAGAGTTCTTAAATGTTATGTAGAGCCGTCATAACATATGGATGTGAATCATGGACAATAGGAAAACAGGGAAGAAAATCACTGGATGTTGTAGAAATATGGTTTCACAGAAGAATGTTGAGAATACCTTGGACAGCTAAGAAGAGTAAAGAAAACGTTCTGAAAGAGGCCAAAGCAAAAAGAGAGCTAATTTCCAATCCAAGGAAGTAACAATCATAATTTTTTGGCCATGTAATGTGAAGGGAACAGTTCGAATATATTGGGACAACTGGGGAAATTGAGGGACGAAGTGATAGAGGGAAGCAAAGAGAAAAGATTCCAGACAGCTTAAGAGAGTGGCTTGGCAAAAGGTCAACAACAGAAATGATAAATAACTGTCGAGATCGAAAGTTGTGGAGAGGCATGATCACCTTTCATGCTATTAATGATGATGATGATGATGATGATGATGATGATGATGAATACCTTACTCATATTTTTTAAAAGTTTCTTCATATTTTTAATGATTTTATTTTGTTTGTTTTTGTACCAGTCGTAGGCTTTCAGGCCGTAATGTTGGTTCTTTGGTTTCTTGTCTTGTTCCCTAAACTGTAGCATCTTGTACTAAATTATCCTCTTCTTTTTCCTCCTTTTCAGCTCCCTGTGGAGCATAGGTCTTCAACAAACACTTTCCATGTTGTTCTGTTTCTTGCCACTCTTTTAAGATCATTCCATGTCTTCCTCATCATCTTCATCTCTGCTTCTGTCTGTCTCCTCCTAGAATTTCTTGGTCTCCCTCTTTGTTACCCTGGGGATTCCAAAAAGGGCCTGTTGTGTAATACTCTCAGTTGGCTTCCGTAGTGTGTGTCCTATCCAACGCCGTCGTCTTAGCTGTATCTCTTTAACCACTGGTATTTAACTGGTACATTTCCATAATTCTATGTTAGTGATTTTGTCCTGCCATTTCCATCCTTTTTATTCTGCGTAAGCATCCATTAATGAAAGTTTGTATCTTCATGATTGTCAATGTTGTTATTCTCCATGTTTCACGGCCATATAATAGGACCGACTTAACATTGGAGTTGAAAATTTTTATTTTTGTATTTAATCTAATTTGTATTGAATTATCTATATATCTATCTATCGACCTTTCGAGCCGTAGCCGGCCCATAGGACGTAGACCAAGATACTCCTTCTCTTATCTACATTTTTCATCTAGCAGTTTTCAATTCTTTTAAAGATATTTTATCAAATCTCGCCATTTGTCTCTGTGCTGTGCAAACAGATCTATCTCATTGAGGGAGCCGATTCCTGCTGCTCTTGCCTCTCTCATAAATGTTCTTCTCGGTGTCTCTCTTGGTCTTCCTCTTTTCCTCTTACCTGTTGTTTCCCACATGAGGGCTTGCTTTGCTATTCGGTTATTATCTCTTCTCATCACATGACCAACATATGACCATCGTCTTTTCTTGATTACTGAAAATATTAGTGGTTGATTGGCGATTTCTCTAATTTCCTCGTTTGTTTTGAATTCATTCCACGCTATACCAAGTATTTGACATTTATTTTCGAATGCGTTCAACTTTGTTTCTATGTCTCTTGTTGTTTTCCAGCTTTCACACGCATACGTAAGGGTTGATAGTACATTTCATTTGAATAGTCCAAGTCTTGTGTTTCGCCCGTGCGCTGCCGGGGCCCGAAAGGGGAGTAAAGAATAGTTGCACTGAAACCTACCAGGCATGTTCGTATGAGGCGAGAAAGGAGGGTTGGGCATGGGACTGGCTATCCCATACTGTAAAAAAAAAAGCCGAAAAAATGTCACAAACATGGACAAGTCAAAGAAAGAAAAAGTTAATCCGCCATCCAGGAAAGATAAGGGCTCTCTGTCTAAGAGACATATGACGCAAGCCGGAGAAAGCTGTAAGGAGTCGGGTTACCAACTCACCCTTTGACTACCAGGAAATATTCCAAAATTGGCACCTGGAATGTTCGTGCTCTAAACGAACGCCAACTGAGAGTATTACACAACAGGCCCTTTTTTTGGAATCCCCAGGGGAAAAGACAAAGAGGAAGACCAATGAATTCTTGGAGAAGACAGATAGAAGCAGAGATGAAGATGATGGGGAAGACATGGAATGATCTTAAAAGAATGGCAAAAAACAGAACGACTTGGAAAGTGTTTGTTGAAGTGTTTGTCTCTTCACAAAAACTGCATTAACAGGTTCATAATAATGTTATTATCGTGGCTTACGGTAAGTCTATAAGTTTGTGGCACAACCACATTCTCAAAATCTCTTCACAAGAGCTGTACTATGATATTCAGAATATTACTGGCTTGGCTTACTCTAAGCCCCTACATTGTGGCACAACCACATTCTCAAAATCTCTTCACAAGAGCTGTACTCTGATATCCAGAATATTACTGGCTTGGCTTACTCTAAGCCCCTACATTGTGGCACAACCACATTTTCAAAATCTCTTCACAAGAGCTGTACTCTGATATTCACAATATTACTGGCTTGGCTTACTCTAAGCCCCTACATTGTGGCACAACCACATTCTCAAAATCTCTTCACAAGAGCTGTACTCTGATATTCAGAATATTACTGGCTTGGCTTACTCTAAGCCCCTACATTGTGGCACAACCACATTATCAATTATTATTGTGAGTGTAGCTTCACTGCTACACGACTCAATTCAGAACACTGTCCCTAGCTATCATTGCTGACTGTCCTGACACGTCTGCCTAGCTAGACTGCTCCCGATTCACTAACCTGCGATTATTAAGTCCTTATCAATCGTTCTGGTCCCCAGTCTCGACTGTGACAAAAATCATCAACAGACGTCTGAACCCCTCGCATCATCTCCACTGAATCTAAATTGACCTATCTTTTTTCTAACTGAAACTTACCCGCCTCGTTTTCAAAATCTCATGTTCCACGAAGTGTTCAGACTATCCCCGTTTCACGTGGATCACATGTTTCTCTTTGTTTACAGCTGTGGTTAACTTTCAGCCCTTCTCTAACCTTGACCTCTACTACACAACTCCCCAATTTCTCAACCTCTCCGTGTCACTGCTACTACCCTGTTTCAGATGGCCCAGTGATTAGTGAACTGGACTACAAAGGACAAGGGGTAGGGTTCGATCCCAACCAACGGCTTCCGGTTTCACCCAGCCTTTAATGGATACCGGATTTTTTTCAGGGAATGTAAAGCGGCACGGGCGTAATACCGACCACATTACCCCAAAAATCATGTGCCGAAGGTCTGTAACATTTATGGTCACTAACACCATATTCCCTATACGCCACTTGGCGTGAGGGGGGTACTTTACTTTTCTATTTATGATTTTTTATGGTAAGCCATATTGCTTCAGAATTTTCCACAAAGAATCTCTATCAATACTGTCAAATGCTTTTTTGAAGTCAATGAAGTTAAGTACAAAAGGTTTTTGCTTTTCAATGTGTTCCTCCAATATAAGTCATAAGGTAAAAATGTTGTCAAGGCAGCTTCTCCCTTTTCTAAACACAGCCTGTTCTTCACGCATTACTGTATCTATTGAATCCTTTATTCTATTTAGGATGATTTTGCAGAATAACTTTGAGGCAACTGACAAAAGTGTCAAGCCACTCCAGTTGTTACAATCACTGAGGTTGTCTTTTTTTTTGTAATCTTAACAATGATTCCTTGTTTCTGTATCAGGTCTACGTTTCATTAACAAAATCGTTTTTACGATATCGGCTTGTTAAACCTCTGATCAACGGTTCTATACCAAGCCGGAGAAAAATAATTCCTCCATTTCGGATACAACCGGAAACACACAAATTGATTTATACATGTGTTTAATTTTGAGTTTCAAAACCTCTTATCAACAAAGAGCAAGTAGTTATATGAAAGTTGGCAGCCAGTAGTGGCGTGTAACATACACTCCCACTTGGTATGGTGACAGGTTTATATGAAAGTTGGCAGCCAGTAGTGGTGTGTAACATACACTCCCACAAGGTATGGGGACAGGTTTATATGAAAGTTGGGAGCCAGTAGTGGTGTGTAAAATACACTCCCACAAGGTATGGGGACAGGTTTATATCAAAGTTGGCAGCCAGTAGTGGTGTGCAACATACACTCCCACAAGGTATGGGGACAGGTTTATATGAAACGAACACAACAAAATACTGACGTTTCTGTCTACATGGGGTCTTCTTCAGAGAGCTAGAACAACGATAACAAACGATGAGGCAGAGATAAATGCTGCTACATTTAGGTTGATAAGGACTGGTAAGTGAAGGAGAAGTTGATAGAGGGATAATGATACGAGAGAAAAAGAGAGATGTTACATGTTGGAGTATCACCATCATGTGCCATACCAATTGGCGTAGGCAATCATTCCTTCCACAAACTTCTATGTACGGTGCATCGTATCAGTTCTGTTGTTGACCGTTTTCCATGCCATGACACCAAGCTATCCTGTATTTTGTTCTCTTTGTCGCCCGCGATCTCTTTTTCCTTTTATTTTGCCAGCTGTAACCAAGTATTCCAACTTTCCTCTTCTCATGATGTGCCCGAAAAATGTTGATTGTTTCTTTCTGATGTTTTTTAGGAGCTCCCTTTTTTTGTTGGCCTCTCTGAGAACTTCCTCATTGGTCTTTTTATCTGTCCAGGGAACTTTCAACATTCTTCTGAGAAATCCCATCTCTGTGGCTTCTAATCGTCTTTTCATTTGTTTGTTTACTGTTCATGATTCGCTTCCACTGAACAGAATTGGTTCTATATAGCACCGATGAACTCTCTGTCTCATTTCTATCGACATAGATTTGTTGCATAAAATATTCTTCATTTTCTTAAATGCTATTTTGGCCTAAGCTATTCTGCTTTTAATTTCTGTGGTGCATCTCCCATCTGATGTTATTATTGTGCCCAAGTATTTCAAACGTTGCAATTGTTTCAGATTTATCCTGTTTATTTTTTATGCTGCATGACGTTGATCATTGTTTCTTCGATATGACCATTACTTCCGTTTTCTTACTATCCAGACTGAGACCTTTCTTGTACTTTGGTTCTTTGGTTCTTTGGATATAGAAGGCCCCGTTATCACAGCAAACGAATTAAAATTCATAATTGCTCAACCGCCCGTGCCAGTTTAATCATCTGAATTACTAACACATCTCCCAAACAAAGAAAGGTAACTGTAGTCCCCATTATAGCAGTCTCAGCACACGCCAAAAGACATAAGGCGAAACCGCACAAAAAGTGAACTAAGCCATCTGTTCCCTGCCATACGATATCATCATTCATCGTAAACAATTGGAATATCGAAACATGATCAAAACGGATGAAACACACAGCTCACGGTGTGCGCAGAGCACCTAACTCAGTAGCTCCTGCAACAAGCCGGACTTGGAATATGAGGAAACTGCAAGAAGGAACACTTTCATACATAGCCTTCAATGGTTCCTGCCGCATATTCACCATATTGACCGGAAGTTGATGTCCTCCTAAAAATGATGATCGTTATATTTTTTAAAATGTATATCGTTTGATGACGTTAGGACATCGTTTTTGATTCCAATTCCGAACATATAAAACACGGTCATCAGATTATTCCCGTCGCACATCAAACAACAGACCGTAAGACTAGCGTATGACCGGTCTATGGATATACGATGAGCCAATATGATGACGTAGCACACACAACAATGGTTGCGCCCGTAGATTCCTGATTACTCTAGTGAATGCAGCCTACAACAAACAAAACACGGTGCAAATTATCTAAAGAGATAAAACTTCGGCTGACTTGCCGGAGCAATTCACATTAATGAGTAGTAACATGTAAATGACTTGCGTCAAACAATTCCCACAACGGTCATTGAACAGCACTCATTGGAAGTTAAACCGCAGATCAACTCTAGACGGTGGAAGGTCGTATTCACAACACTTGATTTCTCAAAAAGGAATATTGCCGTGCGTACTACTCCGCTTCATCGGCGCAGACGTGTTAAGTAGAACGTCATTTTGACTTTAACGCAGAAAATTGCAATGGAGAGCCGAAATTAATCAGACCCCAAATGCAACTTTTGCAGCGATCGAGAGAACGTGAACAAGTTCCACTATTTTGGAAACGGAAGTCAACCTTTCTTGTTGCTTTCTTTTACTATATTGTCTATCATTTCGTGTATTTCATTTACTGTCTTTTTGGAGTATGGACTTAGCTAAAAGTTATTATTTTGTTGTTACTCTGATCTCAACTTTGATCAGATCAAGTTCTAGTCCTGAAGGTAATGGCCAACAATTAAGAGGTCCCGTATTCAGACTGAAAACATGAAAGATTATTTGGTAGTTAAAAGTCGAAAGGTGTAGACTACTTCCCGCTCTCCCTATAATTTCACATATATTTTCCCATGTAAATTAATACAATTTCTGCTACCTAAATAAGATAATATATTCCTTTTTTTCAAGAAAGACAAATATAACTACTACCACACAGACTGATAACATGATTTTACAAATTGTCTTGTATCAACATTTCAATGCACAACCTTCGATAAAACATAACCACAACAGCATTTTTAAAAAATCAATCTGCTGCCTTGCAGGAAGATTGGGGACAATCAAAGACTAAGGAAAGCAAACCTGAATAAAATGCTGGTTGAAATCGGATGCACTGGGCCACTGGCGCAGAACACAGTGCAACGTTTTAACAAGTATTCAAGCGGAGTGGATCTAACAGACTCTAATTATGATGTTCTGTCTGTGGAGTCGATCATTTCACTTAAACAGACAGCTGTCTTCAAGTGAAAGTCTGGAATGCTACTCTGATTGAGTCTTGATCGCAGAGATTTTTAAAAAGCATAAAACTACCATCAAGATCTCAGTTTGAACATTATTAACTGAATACATCATCACTCATCGATTCAAGAACGCAAACTTACGTCTGTAATACACAAAACACTAACTTTAATCATCATCATCATCATATGCTATACCGGTTGGCGTAGGCGATCAAGTCATTCCACAATCTTCTATCCACAGTGCATAGTATCATTTCTTTTCTTGACTGTTTTATATGCCATGACACCAAGCTATCTAGTATTTTCTCTCTTTGTCGTCCGCAAACTAGCTTTCATTGTTTTTCGCAAACTGTAACCAAGTATTCCAAATTTCCTCTTCTCACGATGTGCTCGAAAAATGGTGATTGTTTCTTTATAATGTTTCTTAGGAGCTCCCTTTTTATGTTGCCTCTGAGAATTTCCTCGTTGGTCTTTTTAGCTGTCCAGGGAACTTTCAACATTCTTCTAAGAAATCCAATCTCTGTGGCCTCTAATCGTCTTTTCATTTGTTTGTCTTCTGTCCATGATTCGCTCACATAGATCAGAATTGGTTCTATACAGCACCAATTAACTCTCTTTCTCATTTTTATTGACATAGTTTTTTTTTCATAAGATATTTTTCATTTTCTGAAATGTTATTTTGGCCTTATCTACTCTACTTTTTTTTTTATTTCTGTGGTGCATCTTCTATCTGATGTTACTACTATGCCCAAGTATTTGAAGGGTTGCACTGGTTTGATATTTGTCCTGCTTATTATATGCTGCGTAATGGTGTTATTGTTTCTACGATATAATCATTAATTCTGCTAACTTTAATGGACTTCAAATTTAGGAATTTCTCAGAAACAAAAGTATCTTTACTTAAAAATTAATAGAGATTTGTAACGTTATGAAATTGTATCGATTCAAACGTTTGACTTTTATCTTACAATTATTTTCACTACTGGAAAGTAGTAACTAAAATTATCGATCGTGAAAATTGCTACAATTTCTCTAAAATATGAGCATGATGAAAGAGATAATATTCTGAAAGAGGATTTATTAATGTAATATCAAAAAGCCACGTAAATTATAGTGTATGAGTCAGTTCACTAAACATTGCTCACCCGCGGCGCGGAGTACTTGCCATTTACGTGTATCAATATTGTATTTATTATAAATGGTAACACCGTGGACTATATTCACCGTGTGTGATTACAGCTCAACTAAAATACGTTACCGAGGACCGAAAGGGAAGTTAAATATTAGTGACGTTGTGTGCAACCAGGCATGTTGTAAGTCGTGGTTAAGGAGAGGGCTAGCTACCTAATGCTGTAAAAAAAAAATAATCTGCAAAAGTTTCACAAAAATGAAGGAGTCAAATAAAGGAAAAACGTCGTCTTGTCTTCCAAGATAGATACCAGTTATCAGTCTAAGAGATATACAGCACATCCGGGGAAAGCGAAAGAAGACTTTGTTGCTGACTCTCCTTTTGTCTAAAATAAAAATTCCAGAATTGCCACATTGAAGGTGCATACTATAAATGAAGAAGAATGTTGAGAATACCATGGACAGATAAGAAGAGTAATGAAGAGGTTCTGAGAGAGGTCAAAGCAAAAAGAGAGCTAATTTCCAATGTTAGGAAGAGACAATCATCATTTTTTGGCCATGTAATAAGAAGAGAACAACTGGAAAAATTTAGGGACGAAGATATTGAGGGAAGTAAAGAGAAAAAATAACAGACAGCTTAAGAGAATGGCTTGGCAGAAGGTCAACAACAGAAATGATAAATAGCTACCGAGATCGAAAGTTGTGGAGAGACATGATCACCTTCGCCACTAGGCCCGGTGAACGATTACACGCACTGAGGAAGTAAATTGAGAATATTACGCGACACGCCTCTTTGGGAATCCTCAGGGGCAGGAGACACATGTGAAGACTACAATATATTTGGGGGCCTCGGTAGCCTAGTTGGGAAAGCCACCCGACTCGGCTACCGACGTTCGGACAACCGGTGTTCGATTCCCGCTGGAAGCGGTGTGAATTGTACTCGTGGTTGGGAAAAAAAAAAAAAAACCCAGCGGTCGACCCAGCCGCTGGCAGACATGGGTACCAGGGTAGTACTCTGGGAAGGTGAGGAATGCCACCTCGCATCGTGAGTTTCGATGCTTGAAGCGACATTATCCAGAAGTCTCCGAATACTTATAGATTGGCGACTGAGTACATATGGGTGAAAACTCGTGTTATAAGACGCTGATTCAAGTCTCGTACTTTACCTTTACCTTTATCTTTGGAGAAGATACGTGGATACAGATAAGAAGACAATAGTGGATAGATAGATGGAATAAGAGAATGGCACCAAACAGGATGGCCTGGAAAGTGCTTATTAAGGACCTTTGCTCAACGGGAGCACAATAAGGAAAACAACCACTACAGAGATGAAATGTGTTAGACGAATGACAGGAAAGTCTGAGAGATAATATCAGAAATGAAGAACTGAGAAAAAAGCTAGGAATAGCCCCCGCCATAGAATATATAAGGAAACAACAGATAAAATGGTTTGGCCACGTGACAAGGCAAAAAGAACAAAACACAGCACAACGAGCCTTCAACAAACGTTGTGAGAACACCAGACCCAAGGGTCGACCACGAAATGATGGGTCGATGGAATATTAGAAGCACTAGGAAACATAACAGCAGCAGAGGCGAACAGAAGAGCAAAAGACCGCAAATTATATCTCCCCTCGACGCTGAAAGGCAGATGAGGAAGGAAAGAAGAGAAGAAGAAGGAACGGGATCTGACAGGTAGAAGAAAGGGAATGAAATCAGGTTTGCTTCTAATTCTCAAAGTTCGATAACTTATTTCAGCTTGAGAAAAATATATTGTGGGCAAAACCAACTGCCTGAAGGCAGGCGTCTCATTAGAAAATTAAGAATCCCAGTGTTCTTGATTAGTCATTTATAGAGAAAAAGACAGACCCGTGATATATATCGCGATTACCATATGAGATAGCTAAGTCCAAATCACGGTAGAGATGTATATAAAAGTAAAAAAAAAAAGCAAAAACCCAGCCACGATTTAGGTTGTAGATAAATCAGACCCTCCCTGGGGTAATACCAACCTTGTCAACCATAAATTTGCCGGGGTTATGGACAAATATTGCCACACTATATTCCTCTAACGCCAACAAAGGAAGGAAACTTTCTATACTTCTTTTATTTCCCCACATCGCATTCTTTTACTCTTCTTCTACGTTAGTTTTGGAAGGAAATGGGGTCCGTTGCAGCACTGACTTGTGTGGTCCATTGTAGCACTGACTTGTGATCCATTGTAGCACTGACTTGAGTTCCATTGTAGCACTGACTTGAGGTCCATTGTAACACTGAATTGTGGTCCATTGTTTCACTGACTTGAGGTTCATTGTAGCACTGACTTGTGATCCATTGTAGCACTGACTTAAGGTCCATTGTAGCACTGACTTGTGGTCCATTGTAGCACTGACATGTGGTCCATTGTAGCACTGACTTGTGATACATTGTAGCATTGCTTTGTAGTCCATTGTAGCACTGATGTGTGGTCCATTGTAGCACTGATTTGTAGTCCTTTGTAGCACTGATTTGTGGTCCATTGTAGCACTGACTTGGGGTCCATTGTAGCACTGACTTGTGAATTATTGTAGCACTGATTTGTGGTCAATTGTAGCACTGATCTGTGGTCCATTGTAGCATTGACTTGTGATCCATTGTAGCACTGACTTGTGGTCCATTGTAGCATTGACTTGTGATCCATTGTAGCACTGACTCGTGGTCCATCTTTGCACTGACTCGTGGTCCATTCTTTCACTGACATGCCAAGCAGCTTTATGTTATCTTTTCTTATCTGTGATATCTCTGGCTTCCTGTTAGGCATCTTTGACCATCATTTGACTTTTCTTACACAGACAAGTAGCAGACAAACTGAAGCTGATCTTTTGTTGATGACTGGATTAATTGAGGTGGCTCATCTTT
Organism: Megaustenia siamemsis; assembly: GCA_032433765.1. Lineage (NCBI taxonomy): Eukaryota > Metazoa > Mollusca > Gastropoda > Stylommatophora > Ariophantidae > Megaustenia > Megaustenia siamemsis. The sequence continues at coordinate 24,917,668 of JAVIAB010000107.1, forward strand.
AATAGTGGGTGGGTGAGTGGGTGTGTGTGTGTTTGTGTGTGTGCGTGTGTGTGTGTGTGTGTGTGTGTGTGTCTGTGTGTGTGTGTGTCGGAAAAGATCTGGAAACAACTACTGGGAAATGTAAATATCCCAGTAAGTATACTTGGGATGAAGTGCTTGGAATGAAATACTTGGGATGAAATACTTGGGATGAAGTACTTGGGATGAAGTACTTGGGATAAAGTACTTTGAATTAAATATTTGGGATTACATTTTTGGGATGAAATATTTGGGACGAAATAATTGGTATGAAATACTTGTGATGAAATACTTGGGATGAAATTCTTGTGCTCATAATTTGGAATATCGGCTTGAAGATCGGCAAACCACAGCAGCCTTCACAAAGCTATAAACTATTAAGAAAGATAAGAACATCAATATTCGTTCCAAAGTTAGAGTGATTCCCACCTTTGTTATATAGATTTGTTTAAGCGTTTGCGAAACGTTGACCCTTACAGTAGAACTAGAGAAGAGAACACAAGAGATGAAGGTAGAGAAGAAAATACAAGATAAAAGTAGAGAAGAAAATACAAGATGATAGTAGAGACGAAAATACAAGATGAAAGTAGAGAAGAAAATACAAGAGATGAAACTAGAGAAGAAAATACAAGATGAAGCTAGAGAAGAAAATACAAGATGAAAGTAGAGAAGAAAATGCAAGATGAAAGTAGAGAAGAAAATACAAGAGATGAAACTAGAGAAGAAAATACAAGAGATGAAACTAGAGAAGAAAATACAAGATGAAGCTAGAGAAGAAAATACAAGATGAAAGTAGAGAAGAAAATACAAGATGAAAGTAGAGAAGAAAATACAAGATGAAAGTAGAGACGAAAATACAAGATGAAAGTAGAGAAGAAAATACAAGAGATGAAACTAGAGAAGAAAATACAAGATGAAAGTAGAGAAGAAAATACAAGATGAAAGTAGAGAAGAAAATACAAGATGAAAGTAGAGAAGAAAATACAAGAGATGAAACTAGAGAAGAAAATACAAGATGAAGCTAGAGAAGAAAATACAAGATGAAGCTAGAGAAGAAAATACAAGATGAAAGTAGAGAAGAAAATACAAGATGAAAGTAGAGAAGAAAATACAAGATGATAGTAGAGAAGAAAATACAAGATGAAAGTAGAGAAGAAAATACAAGATGATAGTAGAGAAGAAAATACAAGATGATAGTAGAGAAGAAAATACAAGATGAAAGTAGAGAAGAAAATACAAGAGATGAAAGTAGAGAAGAAAATACAAGAGATGAAACTAGAGAAGAAAATACAAGAGATGAAACTAGAGAAGAAAATACAAGAGATGAAACTAGAGAAGAAAATACAAGAGATGAAACTAGAGAAGAAAATACAAGAGATGAAACTAGAGAAGAAAATACAAGAGATGAAACTAGAGAAGAAAATACAAGAGATGAAACTAGAGAAGAAAATACAAGAGATGAAACCAGAGAAGAAAGTAGAAGAGATGAAAATATAGAGAAGAAAATACAAGATGAAAGTAAAGAAGAAATTACAAGAGATGAAACTAGAGAAGAAAATACAAGATGAAACTAGAGAAGAAAATACAAGATGAAAGTAGAGAAGAAAATACAAGATGATAGTAGAGACGAAAATACACGATGAAAATAGATAAGAAAATACAAGATGAAAGTAGAGAAGAAAATACAAGATGAAACTAGAGAAGCAAGTACAAGAGATGAAATTAGAAAATAAAGTACAAGAGATGAAACTAGAAAAGAAAGTACAAGAAATAAAACTATAAAAGAGAGTACAAGGGATGAAAGCAGTAAAGAAAGTACAAGATATGAAACTAGAAAAGAAAGTACAAGGGATGAAACCGGAAAAGAAAGTACAAGAGATGAAACCAGAGAAGAAAATACAAGAGATGAAACTAGAGAAGAAAATACAAGAGATGAAACTAGAGAAGAAAATACAAGAGATGAACCTAGAGAAGAAAATACAAGAGATGAAACTAGAGAAGAAAATACAAGAGATGAAACCAGAGAAGAAAGTACAAGAAATGAAACTAGAGAAGAAAATACAAGAGATGAGACCAGAGAAGAAAGTACAAGAGATGAAACTAGAGAAGAAAATACAAGAGATGAAACTTGAGAAGAAAATTCAAGAGATGAAATTTGAGAAGAAAATACTAGAGATGGAGGTGAAATGTTACCGTACGATTTTGGGCATCTCTTTCATATCAGAAATAAGAAAGTTCGCAAAAGGATTCGACAAGCTATCAGAGTACATGATAATTTGTTGACTAATTTGAAGAAGCGCAAAATGAAATTTTCTATTAAATAGCTACCAAGTCAATAGCTACTGGAAAATTCTCAAACAACTTTAAAGCAGAAACTGAGGCCATCAGAGATGCTGCAACACTAGCTACTCAACACAACAATAACATGCACAATAAATTGGTGATTATGACTGATGCACTGTCAGTACTATCAGCTCTAAAAAGCATCAAGAACAATGAACTAGATGACTTGAGAACTACCCTGGACCAACTATGCAATAACTTCCAGAGAGTAGTCATTCAGTGGATACCATCACACAATAATATACACGGGAACGAACACGCAGACAAATTAGCTAAAGAGGGAGGGAGATTACCACAAGAGAACCATCCGCTCAGTTATGATGAAGCCAAATCCATCCTCAAGGATCAGTTCCATGAAAAATGGAAACAAGAACACCCAAAGCATAACGAGAGTGACGGATACCACCAACTATCAAGGATGGATCATGTCATCATACTTCGTCTACGCACAGGCCACAATAGAATGAGAAATACATGTTCACCAAATTCAAAATAGGTACAACCAGCCTATGCCACTGTACACTGGACAATATGACTACAAATCATGTTCTACAGGATTGCCCCAGTACACGGACATGAGAAGAGCAATGTGGTCCACGCCACCTCCCTGGAAGAGAAACTATATGGGGCAATCGATTCGCTTAAACAGGCAGCTGACTTCATGAGAGAGTCTGGAATCCTACTCTGATTGAGTCTTGATCGCAGACAGAGAGAGAGAGAGAGAGAAATAATTTGGCTACGTATCTCGATAGCATGGCCTGGCAAAGATCATTCTACAAGGAACTATGAAAGGAGTAAGGAAAAAAGGGTTGATAGAGAAAGAGATAGGGAGTTAACATCAAGGAATTTATAGATCTCGACATTGCAGAATCGCAAAACATGACTGAAATGAGAGAAATGGAGAAGATTGACGAAGTCTGTCAGTGTTGTCCCAACGACCCTCAGGTTGATGAAGTCTTTTAGTATTGCCCCAACGACCCTCAGGTTGACTAAGTCTTTTAGTGTTGCTCCAACGACCCTCAGGTTGACTAAGTCTTTTAGTGTTGTCCCAACGACCCTCGGGTTGACTAAGTCTTTTAGTATTGCCCCAACGACCCTCAGGTTGACTAAGTCTTTTAGTGTTGTCCCAACGACCCTCAGGTTGACTAAGTCTTTTAGTGTTGTCCCAACGACCCTCAGGTTGACTAAGTCTTTTAGTATTGTCCCAACGACCCTCAGGTTGACTAAGTCTTTTAGTGTTGTCCCAACGACCCTCAGGTTGACTAAGTCTTTTAGTGTTGTCCCAACGACCCTCAGGTTGACTAAGTCTTTTAGTGTTGTCCCAACGACCCTCAGGTTGACTAAGTCTGTCAGTAGTGCCCCAACGACCCTCAGGTTGACTAAGTTTGTCAGTGTTGCCCCATCGAACCCCCAGTGTTATGGGATAAAGAGAGAAATATATTTAAATGCACAGCTAACGTAAGCTGGATAGTTTTATAACAAGCCAATAAATTTAAATAACTGGAAACGATGTTACCTTAAGATGGTAGACGTACAAACAAGGAGAGTTGCAGATTAACCGAGGGAAAGGTCAATCCCGAAGAAGGGGAGAAATTTATTCCACTCATCTCTGACTATGGAAATAAGAAAACAAAACTCTTCGTTTTTATGGGGAGCTGGTTTTGACCTATGGTAGGGAATCATGGACAATCGAAGAGAGCACAAAAATGTCTACGGAGGCCACAAAAAAGTAGTCATACATGAGCAAGTTAGAATACCGCGTATAGCTAAAATGAGTATCGAGATATCCTGAGAGGGGTCAAAGCAAATTTTAAAACGTTTTGGGGGTCTCGGTAGCCTTGGTGGGGAAGCCAACCGACTGGGCAACCGACGTTCCGACAACCCGTGTTCGACTCCCGCTGGAAGCAGTGTGAATTGCACGCGTGGTTAGAAAAAAAATACCCGCGCTGTCAACCCAGCCGCTGGCAGAAATGGGTACCAGGGTATTACTCTGGGAGGTGAGGAATGCGCCTCGCATCGTGAGTTTCAATGCTTGAAGCGACACTATCCAGAAGTCTCCGAACACTTCTGGATAGGCGGCCGAGCACATATAGATGAAAACTCATGTGCTAAGACGCGAATTGAAGTCTCGTACCCTTATCTTTGAAACCTTTATTATCAACATCATGAGAAAACAATCAATATTTAGTCAGGTATTTAAAAAAGGAACGAAAAATATATTCTGTTCCATCAGACTTTTTGTGCGTATTTATATTAAATATTAAAGACAATATTTCGCTAATTAATATGTCTATTTTTTTGGTTTCTTCTTTTCTTCAGCTAAATGACGTCTGCTTTGCCTCTAAATGAGCAGGTGCCAGGACCTGGACTGGGCGAATTGTAGGCCACTGCGGGGCTGTTTCTGTAGACCAGACTTTCGTCTCTGCCTGATGAGCACGATTAGTCTTCTGGGTGTATCTCGTTAGTCTGCTTGAAAGCTCCACAGTCGAAGATGATGAAGATCTGAGACCGATCTGTATAACATTAACAATAATGATTATCACAACTTAATTCCGAAGTTTGACGAAATTCAAAAGACAGATCCAGCGGTGCCTGACTGTTAAATTACAAAAACGTTAAAGACAATAACACCATGTCAATGTTTACTACATCTAAACAACAGATATTGAACTTATCTCATGTTAAATTTATAGTTTTAGACTTTGAAGACAATTCTACACTCAATCACGTCCATCATGAATCCACAGAATTAGATTTCAGGAATCTAGTAACTATTATCCACATAGCAACCAGCTGTGTTGCAGTGAACATTTGTGCAGTGGTTGGCTCACTTGGTAACATCGTTACTTTAATCGTCTTGTCTCGAACCAGAGCCAAAGACACTACTACCATTCTGCTCCTGTCACTAGCAGCATGCGACCTAATATATCTGATTTTTCTGGCATCTCGAAAGCTAGACTGCGTCATCGAAAAATTTGACCCAATCTTTGCAATAATTTACAGCAGTTTCGCAATCAATTGCATCATGGCGCCTTCTCAGGTATGTATGTTTATAAGTATAACCCACGTAGTTATCATCTCTTGTGAGAGACTGGTGGCTGTGTTTTACCCCCTGAAAGTCTCGCAATGGATCACACGTAGAAGAGTTATCAAAATAATTATTATCACAAGCTTTGTGTGGATATCCTACATGATACCGTGGATTGTGGCGTTTTATCCAATAAGATGGGAATTTAGCAGCTCTCACAACAGAACAATGCCAGCAGTTGAAGGAAACGAATGGTATCAACAGAATAGATTTGTTTTCAACCTTCTATCTGGTATTATTATCAACACTGTTACTTTTATATTCCCCATCACAGTGGCCATCAATAGTTGCGTCATAGTCTGTAAACTCCATCTTTTATCAAAACGGCGGAAGTCACTGACATCCATTAAGTCAGACAGAAGCGGAAGTGATGTCAAAGTATTTAAAATGTTGCTGGTGGTTTGTGTAGTGTTCTGCTTTTGTAATTTGCCCCGAACAGCAATCTACGCCTACATGTACACGGATCTTACAATAACAAGTCAAAGCTCAATGTTTGTCTTGGCAAATGATATTGAAGATTTGTTTTTGGCAGTCAACTCTACCGCCAATTTCTTTATCTACATCCTTATGTCAAACAAGTTCTTTAACTCCGTCATCAACCTGGTAGTCTGTAAGGGCAATACTGAACATAGCCATCATCGTCGTCGGTAATTTTATTTCATTATATATATATATATATATATATATATATATATATATATATATATATATATATATATATATATATATTAACACAGCCAACTATAGCTTTGCTAAGGCTTGCGGTCTGAGACGGTTTCCTCCAGAAATTACTAAAATCTTGTGACGCCTTCAGCTATGCGAGCTACAGAGGCTGATGCCATTTTACCCACAAGAACCCCTGCTCGCATTATTGAAAACGTCACAAGCTTTGGTGATCCCTTCCAGCAAGCGGGCCTCAATAAATTTATAGTTAGATGTGTTTTAACAATAAAGTAGAGTTGAACTCCAGTTTTTGAGCAAATCTCCGCTCCTACAACTTGGAATTCGCACTTTTTCAAATAAATCCCACTTTAATTGGTGTTCACGTAACCAGCTTTCATCTTAAATGTAATTGAGTGTGCAAACATCTATTCATTTATGTTGCCGATCTGTGATACTGTGGGTACGCTCTTCCCACTGATGTCGTTTGAAATTGTCGCCTGTGTAAACCAATTTACATAATTTCTTTTCAGGAAAAAATCTATTCGATACCATATAATAAAAATAAAAGAATTCAACAGGTTTGTTTAATGTTCTGTGTAGGATGTACACATTTTTGAATTTGTGTACAATTTGTATGCGGTTTTCATTATTTAAAAAAAATGAAAATCTGAGTATCCGATGCTAAAGTAACGAATTAGTTGATTTTAAACTAAAACTGATCAAATGATGAAGCAAATTAAAAGATTAAATATTTATATTACACTGGAACTATTCCGCTATTAGTGTATTTGTATATTTATATATGGTGCACTTGCTTTTAATTACACAATTATTATCATCATCATCAAGTACCGGGCCTGTTGGCTTAGGTGATCATGTCTCTCCACAACTTTCGATCTCGACAGTTATTTATCATTTCTGTTGTTGACCTTCTGCCAAGCCATACTCTTAAGCTGTCTGGTATTTTTTCTTTTTGTTTCCCTCTATCTCTTCGTCCCTCAATTTTCCCAGTTGTTACAATATATTCCAGTTGTTCTCTTCTCATTACATGGTAAAAAATAACGATTGTTCTTTCCTAATATACACATACGGTAGTCAGGTCGGGTAATTTTACCTGCTACTGTATGCAGTAAACAGTACAACCTGTGGCTGCCCTGCTGCCTTGCAGGTAGGCTCGGGAGTATAAATGGCTAAGGTGCCCCGAAGTAAAAGAACCCCACCGAAGTAAAACTACCGTCGTAACTTCTTTGTACAATCATGAATCATTTGTACAATCATGAATCATTTGTACAATCATGAATCATTTGTACAATCGCCTCATAAATTATCAGTGGCATAAAAACACCGTCCTACCGAGGAAATTAAAATACTATGCCATGTCAAAAGACACAGCGACAAATAATAATAAATGAATATTATAATAGAGGGAAACTTCCGAGACGATCGATTAGCGAATCATTTCACAGGAAGATGTTTGTTTACAACACTCGGGAAAAAATCACAAATAATCAACAGAAAAAGATAGAGAACAATAGACGGTTCAGTGCAGGATTGAGCCCGTACTTCTAGAAAGATAGCCTATTTGTCCATATGCTCTAGCGTTTGATTTCTCATGGCAAGGCGCTGTGCAAAGGGGAACGGGTTCGATCCTGTTTTGGAGCATCCATTGTTCTTTGTTTTTTATTTCTGTTGTTGATTATTTGTGTTTTTTCCGAGTGCTGTAAACATGCCTCTTCCTTTGAAATTATTTAGATTACACAGCGTGTTGGAAAGAACAATATTGGAAGGCATAGTTTCTGGGCGAGTCATCAGGGGCAGAACAAGAAGGAGGTGGTTTCAAAACGTCATGGAAACCTTGAACATGACAACAGAAGAAGTGGGAGATCTGCCTAAAGGCAGAGATTCTTTCAGACAGGCTGAGGTGAATGCAACGTACTGCAGTACATACGACCTGATGATGCTGATGATGATTACGATGATGATTATAGATTTATCTTCTTCTTCTTTCTTCTTCTATCCTTCCTTCATTGCCGTTGGCGTCGAGGGAAATACAATCTACGATTCTTTGCTCTTCTGTTGGCCTTTTCTGATGTTATCCCTCCTAGTGACTCTAGTATTCCCTTTATCCATCTCTTTCTCGGTCTTCCTCTTAATCTGGCGTTTTCGTAGCGTTTGTTTATGGCTCTTTGAATCATTGTTAGTTCTTTTTGTCTTGTTATGTGGCCGAACCAATTTATCTGTTGTTTCTTTATGTATTCGATGGCTGGTTCAATTTCGAGTTTCTTCCTCAGGTCAGTGTTTCTTACTCTGTCCCTTAAGCTGTTTCCTGTCATTCTTCTGACACATTTCATTTCGGTGGTCGTTATCTTTCTTATTGTTCTAGAGTCCAGCGTCCAATTCTGACACTGATAGCACAGAGTTGGTAGAAAAATTGATTTGTATATTGCCCTTTTTGCTTCCGTAGTTAATGCTTTGTTTTTCAATAGTGTTGATACTTGGCCTATAACTTGGCATGCTTTGTTACACCTTATATCTATCTCTGTCTCTTGGTTATTGTCTTGTGTTAACGTGCTACCCAGATATTTAAAATTGTATACTTGCTTCAGAGTCGTATTTTCTATTATGATGTTTAGTTTTTCTTTCTTTCATAGATCTATCGTGTTATACAATTAAAATTCGAAGAAATTACACTAAAAGTTATATCCAACAGACGGGGGACTGGTTGGTCTCAAGGCAAGACGCCGGCCATGAGACAAAGAGGTTGTGTGTTCAAATTCTGGCTGAACCAGTTGAGATTTTTATTTAAAATTTCTCTCTGCGGTAACCACCCCTGGTCTCAGCAGGGAGACCCGGCTTGAAACGTCAATTACTCATCGACGAAAACAAAATATGATAGTAGTATACAAGGGTCCAACTGATTATTATTTGGCCCGTAAATTAACAAAGATATATAGTAGGTGCGCGGCGCACCTAATGTACCGTAGGTGCAGGGGAGTTAACCATGACCGCTAGTCCAGGTGACCCCGGAAGTGACCTGTTTATGTCTGGTGTATGCTGACTTTGGAGTTCTTTATGTACTTGATCGTTAGTGATAGGTTAGTAGATTATACAACATCAATGAAAAACAGTCAATATAAAACAGAAGACAAAGATATATTTTATTCTTTTATTATCTCAATAGGTGTATAACATACATTGATATTATATAACATTACAAAATACTCAGTACATTGAGTAAATATATAGTACAAGGATAACATTTAGTTATACCTATGTAGTTGGGTGTCTGCTTAGCGTTGTGTCATAAATGAATCATAAGGGGTGAAACTGTTAGAGATTCCTGGTTAGGCTAAGCTGGTAGTGTAAAGAGTTAAATAGCTAAAGGCGTAGTCGAGACGTTATCATCAGCTACCTTTCTTTTTATATAGAAATAGGAAAGAGCATTTCTTGTTTGACTGTAGGAAAATATGGAATTATTTAAGACTTTGAAACCTACATTTTTCCCACCCTTGGCCTTTTGCGTGGCGAGAACCTCTAAAAACATATCTTTATCTAATTTGTTGTGTTGCTTGTTTAGCCCTTTACAACTGATTTTATCGTAATCCCCACTACAATGGTACGTCTTACTACATAAGCTAACAAGAGCTGTCCCTTCGTACTCTAGTTTAAAAAGCCCGGGCGTTCGTTTGGTGTACGCTTTAACACCCTTACAGTTTATACAGTCTGTCTTGCTAATATGCTCATCGCAAAACTCGGCAGGAAACCAGTCTTTATATACACTATTAAACTCATCCCGCAGACCTGACTTAACTATGTCCTCTAGCTTAGGTGCGCTTAAGGCTAAGTATAAACTATCAGTATCTGTTTCACATAACTGAAAGTTGGACCTATCTACAAACTTATCTAACAACTCGAAATAAAAATCTAACATACGAAGTTTTGCATATTGATAGACGAAGAAACCAATTTGTAGGGGCAAGTCCCAAACAGTTTTCTTTTTCTCCATCTCAAGTTCAAAAAGATCCTCCCCTATTTCAGTCATCTTTTTAAACCGGGAACTATTAATCATTTTCGATATCTCATCCCCCTGAACATACGAGACAGCGCTATGATTGACCTTATTGGTTAGAGTCTTCCCGTAGGCTGAGTTTCCTAAGAGCTTCATCGTATCGCTTACTATAGAGTGACTTTCGTCTAGATCACCAGCCCGCCTAGCGTCAGAAACCATTTCGCCAAACTTTTTAAAACAACTAGACGGTTGATATTCTATAACTTGATAAATTTTTGTTACCTCCAAGCCGTGGTCTAAATACCATTTTAACAGTGGTGTTGCCAACAAAATTTTTTCCCCGATATAACTACCGATTAGGGTGCGACGAGGGGTTGACAACAAGTTATGTTTGAGGGCATATTCACCCATAAACGGTCCAATATCATCACGCGTGACATCAATATTTTTGAAAATTGGAGTCATCTCATTGAAATGTTCCTTCAGACGGTCGGGGACGTGTAGATCACATTCCACTAATCCAAAACATGTCCCATCTGAAATAGAAGCCAGAATCTGTTTATCACTGAGAGGGAGCCCTTCTTTAGAGTAAGAGGGTCTAGCTCTAGGGATGGCTTTAGAAAGGAAAGCCCTAATGGTTGGGTCAGACTTTTTCAGAGCCTGCCACTCACATTCCCACATAACTTCTACTGGGACTTTTACCTCCTCAGTTAGGTAGGTGTGTATCTCACATGTTTTTTCAAACAGCTCGAACAAGGGCTCATTATTAACAGGGTTTCTATCTTTATCTTTGGTGAGGGGACAGTCTTTGTGACCATGGTACAGACAACCATGAAAATTGTAGCCTCTTCTATTGGATTTATCCCACCCATCCACGGGGATGTTTCTATCACCTAACCGAAACTCCCTTCCATTAAACTGAGTTTTCAACTCCACCCCTTTTTGGTGAGCAACCCACGTTAGCCACTCTCTACTTTGTTGGACATAATAGTTATCTTTTTCGACCCTAAACCCGGTCTCCATTCTTCTAATAATTGGATAATCTGTTGGCATTGGGTTCATCAGAGCCCAAAGATACAACGCGTTGGCATCGTAACCTTGGATGGATTTGACTACCTTTCCACCCCTAATAAACGTTTTGCCTACCTCGTGATACCTATGGAAAATTATAGAGGGACCCCCGACGATATTATTTCTAATCATTGTGTGTAGACTCGCCTGTTTGCTCGAACATAAACTAAACATTACACCCCTATCAACGGTCTTAAAAAGATACTTTAAACAAACACCCGGAACCGAAATGGCGTCTTTAAAACAGTCTACACCCCGCTCCCCATAAAAACGAACCTGCTGTTCCAAGGCGTCTAAAAAAGGGACTACATCTTTGTTATTATACCACACCAAAAAGTCCTTAAGGGTGGTCATGTTATTGGTCTTCCAGACCTTTTTGCACAGAGCGTACTCCTCCTTGGAAATGTTGGAATTTTTTAACGACGAATAAAACGTTTCGTGTGGGGGTAGTTCTGTCTCGTCCAACTTTTGGGGGTCGTCTATATATTCATAACAAAAGTAACCCTTTGTCTCACTAATCTTATAAGCGGCCAGATATTTACTATAGCTAAACCCGGGGGCTAGATAGTTTACTATATCTAAGAATTTTAGATTCTGTGTTGCAATACACATAAAGTTATTGTTTCTTTTAACTATAAACTTGAACGGTTTTGGTACTTTGTAGTCTACGTCCATTTTATCATCATCATCTTCTTCTTCTTCTTCTTCTTCTTCTTCACCCACTTGGGCAGTGGCATCCATGAAGTGCTTTATTAAATAAGGTTTAATGACGTTGACGTCATATTTCCCCGAGTTAAACCCTATCACTGGAAGCTCTTTTAAATACTCATCAAACCTAACTATTAGCTTGTCTTTATTCAGATCATGGAGTTGAGTAAAAATACTTTCAAACCGATCTCGCAACAACGAGTATGCCATAGCAGCTATACCAGTGAGGTAGTCAACCATCTGACTAACTAAAACCTGTGGGTCACCCTTCGTTATGAAGCATATTGGGCCCTCCCACCCGGGGACATTTGACGCTATAGAGCAGGAGAGAGGGACGTGTTTGGCTACAAAGGTAGTCGAGTGCGTTTCTTGGGGAACATTCCCTTTATCAAAGTAACATTCATAATCGAATGTTGCCCTGAAGGGGTAAATAAAAGACTCTGGAGTACTTATTCCTTCAGCGCTGATTGCGTCCCATACACTTTCAGGTGAAGAATAAACACCACCTTTATATGTCTCTACAGCCAAATCCCCATTGCAAGTTTTTTCATGCCTATCCATACGCCCAAACTTTTTCCACAGTTTCCCACATTTTCCACAAGAAAAGCTTTTACTAGCCCTAGAAAGATCGTTTATATAAAAGAAGTGGTTTTTGTAAAGTAAAAGACGGAGAGTTTCATTATAACTACTACCGCTTCTCAGAACAATACGCAAGGCTTGCGCAGAATCAAATTCAAAAATATCTATATTTAGTGCAAAACAATTTTCTAAGAGAGGCATTTCAGCAAGAGTTACACCGTGAAAGTTACTTAACTTTAGAGACGGGTTAAACTGTTTGAAAAGTAGTCTCGAAACCTTCCTAACATTATTAAGGGGAGTCCCTCGATGGACAGCTAGACAACGGAAGAAGCAGAGATTATCATTGTAAACTTTAGAATTGGAGTCGTTTTGAAGGATATTAATGCCGTAGTTGGATGTAATGTAGGGTGGGATATCAAGCAGACACCCTATAGGATAATCTTGAAGTTTATAAATATAAACACTCGTACTGACTAAGGCTTCTAAAGTATATTTGGTTGTCTCCCTGTTTTTATTTGCATACCCTAATATATCACTTTCATTTAATCTATCAACAAATGTTTCAAAATCATGTCTGTTGTTAACTAACAAAGGTTTGTCTAACCCTGTCGCATTATTCGAGCTGGCGTGAAAGTAACGCAGTCCCTGTGTCTCTCTATGTCTTAAGACTAGATGATGACTATAATTCACCTTGAAACGCTTTTTCTGGCCTTGGAAAATTGGGTTTACAAGGGTCTCCCAATCTATAGGAGTATCAGGCTGATGAAATATAGTGTACGTATCCATGTATTTGTTCCTACGTTCATGTGTTCTAATAGCTAACCAGTTGTTCTTATATATCTTCTTAATATCTTGAGGTAACTTATTTAAAGAGTCTATTTCATTAATAAATCTTGGTCTCTTTGAGGGCTCTTGAGTCGAACTCTTTACTGCCCGTTTGCGTGAGGTTGTCGATACCAGTGGGCCTGCTGGAGTTGATCGTGTTGAGGTGTCCACAGCTATGTCATGGCTAGCAAGATGTACTTGCAGATGGCTTGCCCCAGTGAATATTTGTTGACAAATGTGGCAGATATGTGGGTTAACACCGGTCTCTTTCGAAGGTACGTGACCTGTTGACACAGGAGTTGGTGATACAGGAACTGCTGATACAAGAGACGCAGGATGCTCTGTCTTGATATGTTTGGCAAGATTGTCAGCTCTATTATATACTCGTTCACAAACATCACATTTGTATTCCTGACGCCCATGTACACTAGCAACGTGTCGTTTTACGATCCGGCTCCGGGTGAAAGTTTTGGAGCAGAGATGACAAGTGTTAGACATCTGTAGAAAAGAAATTGAAACATTACAAGAAAAGAAAACAAGAAAAGTAAACAACGAGATACACAAACTATCGAAATTAGGTTACAAAAGTAACACGTGGATACTAAAAAACCAACTTAGCGAAGTTAGGTCACAAAAGTAACACGTGGATACTAAACAACCAACTTATCGAAAATAGGTTACTAAAGTAACATACTATAATATTAAAGAACTAAGATAACACTTACTTTTTATGTGTTTGAAGGCACGAGACACGTCCGGCGGCAACAACTGTAAGCGAAAGTCTGATTAGAAGCTTCACAGTCGCGTTATATATACGCCAGAAACACCGGAAGTGTTACTAAAAATAGAACTGACCGCTGATGCAATACCGGAAGTGTTACTAAAAATAGCTTTTGACCGCTGACGTGATGCCCGTGGAGTTTCTAAAAATAGATTTTGACCTATGATGATATGGGGATGACTAAAGGGATGACTGATGACCAGGCAATTTTATGATAGTTACGCCCCTTGACCCTTTATGAGGGGACGCCCATGAAACTGTTAGAAATAGTAAATTTACACTCTAGGGTTACTCAAAACTTTATTTTAGTCATCCACATAGCAAAAATTTGCTTAAAAAACACTTTTATGGTTGTTACCCCCTTGTCCATTTTTGGCGGTTACGCCCATGAAACTGTTAAAAATTGTCAATTTAACATCTAGACATACTCCAAACTTCATTTTAGTCATCCCCATATCAAGAATTTACATAAAAACAACTTTTGAAATTACTACCCCTGTACCCATTTTTTGGCGGTTACGCCCATGAAACTGTTAAAAATTGTCAATTTAACATCTAGACATACTCCAAACTTCATTTTAGTCATCCCCATATCAAGAATTTACATAAAAACACCTTTTGAAATTACTACCCCTGTACCCATTTTTGGCGGTTACGCCCATGAAACTGTTAAAAATAGTCAATTTAACATCTAGACATACCCCAAACTTTATAATAAACATCCCCGTATCAAGAATTTACATAAAAACAACTTTTGAAATTACTACCCCTGTACCCATTTTTGGCGGTTACGCCCATGAAACTGTTAAAAATAGTAAATTTAACATATAGACATACCCCAAACTTTATATTAAGCATCTCCGTATCAAGAATTTACATAAAAACAACTTTTGAAATTACTACCCCTGTACCCATTTTTGGCGGTAACGCCCATGAAACTGTTAAAAATAGTCAATTTAACATCTAGACATACCACAAACTTTATATTAAGCATCCCCGTATCAAGAATTTCCATAAAAACAACTTTTGAAATTACTACCCCTGTACCCATTTTTGACGGTTACGCCCATGAAACTGTTAAAAATAGTCAATTTAACATCTAGACATACTCCAAACTTCATTTTAGTCATCCCCATATCAAGAATTTACATAAAAACAACTTTTAAAATTACTACCCCTGTACCCATTTTTGCCGGTTACGCCCATGAAATCGATAAAAAAAAAATTGAAGTTTAACCTATTGGCATACATCAAACATAATATGTGACACGCCCATGTATCAAATTTGCCTAAAAAATCAACCAAAAATTAGTAGTATACAATGTCAATTAGGATTAGACTCTCATATAAGGAAAAACGGTAGACTCTCATATAAGAAAAAATGAAGACTCTCATATAAGGAAAAACCGCACCAAAAAATGTGCGTTGATGTGCGTGTAGAGTATTTATATAAGGATTTATGCGCGTTTGAACGCACTTTTGGGGTCCCTAATTGACATTGTATACTACTAATTTTTGGTTGATTTTTTAGGCAAATTTGATACATGGGCGTGTCACATATTATGTTTGATGTATGCCAATAGGTTAAACTTCAATTTTTTTTTTATCGATTTCATGGGCGTAACCGGCAAAAATGGGTACAGGGGTAGTAATTTTAAAAGTTGTTTTTATGTAAATTCTTGATATGGGGATGACTAAAATGAAGTTTGGAGTATGTCTAGATGTTAAATTGACTATTTTTAACAGTTTCATGGGCGTAACCGTCAAAAATGGGTACAGGGGTAGTAATTTCAAAAGTTGTTTTTATGGAAATTCTTGATACGGGGATGCTTAATATAAAGTTTGTGGTATGTCTAGATGTTAAATTGACTATTTTTAACAGTTTCATGGGCGTTACCGCCAAAAATGGGTACAGGGGTAGTAATTTCAAAAGTTGTTTTTATGTAAATTCTTGATACGGAGATGCTTAATATAAAGTTTGGGGTATGTCTATATGTTAAATTTACTATTTTTAACAGTTTCATGGGCGTAACCGCCAAAAATGGGTACAGGGGTAGTAATTTCAAAAGTTGTTTTTATGTAAATTCTTGATACGGGGATGTTTATTATAAAGTTTGGGGTATGTCTAGATGTTAAATTGACTATTTTTAACAGTTTCATGGGCGTAACCGCCAAAAATGGGTACAGGGGTAGTAATTTCAAAAGGTGTTTTTATGTAAATTCTTGATATGGGGATGACTAAAATGAAGTTTGGAGTATGTCTAGATGTTAAATTGACAATTTTTAACAGTTTCATGGGCGTAACCGCCAAAAAATGGGTACAGGGGTAGTAATTTCAAAAGTTGTTTTTATGTAAATTCTTGATATGGGGATGACTAAAATGAAGTTTGGAGTATGTCTAGATGTTAAATTGACAATTTTTAACAGTTTCATGGGCGTAACCGCCAAAAATGGACAAGGGGGTAACAACCATAAAAGTGTTTTTTAAGCAAATTTTTGCTATGTGGATGACTAAAATAAAGTTTTGAGTAACCCTAGAGTGTAAATTTACTATTTCTAACAGTTTCATGGGCGTCCCCTCATAAAGGGTCAAGGGGCGTAACTATCATAAAATTGCCTGGTCATCAGTCATCCCTTTAGTCATCCCCATATCATCATAGGTCAAAATCTATTTTTAGAAACTCCACGGGCATCACGTCAGCGGTCAAAAGCTATTTTTAGTAACACTTCCGGTATTGCATCAGCGGTCAGTTCTATTTTTAGTAACACTTCCGGTGTTTCTGGCGTATATATAACGCGACTGTGAAGCTTCTAATCAGACTTTCGCTTACAGTTGTTGCCGCCGGACGTGTCTCGTGCCTTCAAACACATAAAAAGTAAGTGTTATCTTAGTTCTTTAATATTATAGTATGTTACTTTAGTAACCTATTTTCGATAAGTTGGTTGTTTAGTATCCACGTGTTACTTTTGTGACCTAACTTCGCTAAGTTGGTTTTTTAGTATCCACGTGTTACTTTTGTAACCTAATTTCGATAGTTTGTGTATCTCGTTGTTTACTTTTCTTGTTTTCTTTTCTTGTAATGTTTCAATTTCTTTTCTACAGATGTCTAACACTTGTCATCTCTGCTCCAAAACTTTCACCCGGAGCCGGATCGTAAAACGACACGTTGCTAGTGTACATGGGCGTCAGGAATACAAATGTGATGTTTGTGAACGAGTATATAATAGAGCTGACAATCTTGCCAAACATATCAAGACAGAGCATCCTGCGTCTCTTGTATCAGCAGTTCCTGTATCACCAACTCCTGTGTCAACAGGTCACGTACCTTCGAAAGAGACCGGTGTTAACCCACATATCTGCCACATTTGTCAACAAATATTCACTGGGGCAAGCCATCTGCAAGTACATCTTGCTAGCCATGACATAGCTGTGGACACCTCAACACGATCAACTCCAGCAGGCCCACTGGTATCGACAACCTCACGCAAACGGGCAGTAAAGAGTTCGACTCAAGAGCCCTCAAAGAGACCAAGATTTATTAATGAAATAGACTCTTTAAATAAGTTACCTCAAGATATTAAGAAGATATATAAGAACAACTGGTTAGCTATTAGAACACATGAACGTAGGAACAAATACATGGATACGTACACTATATTTCATCAGCCTGATACTCCTATAGATTGGGAGACCCTTGTAAACCCAATTTTCCAAGGCCAGAAAAAGCGTTTCAAGGTGAATTATAGTCATCATCTAGTCTTAAGACATAGAGAGACACAGGGACTGCGTTACTTTCACGCCAGCTCGAATAATGCGACAGGGTTAGACAAACCTTTGTTAGTTAACAACAGACATGATTTTGAAACATTTGTTGATAGATTAAATGAAAGTGATATATTAGGGTATGCAAATAAAAACAGGGAGACAACCAAATATACTTTAGAAGCCTTAGTCAGTACGAGTGTTTATATTTATAAACTTCAAGATTATCCTATAGGGTGTCTGCTTGATATCCCACCCTACATTACATCCAACTACGGCATTAATATCCTTCAAAACGACTCCAATTCTAAAGTTTACAATGATAATCTCTGCTTCTTCCGTTGTCTAGCTGTCCATCGAGGGACTCCCCTTAATAATGTTAGGAAGGTTTCGAGACTACTTTTCAAACAGTTTAACCCGTCTCTAAAGTTAAGTAACTTTCACGGTGTAACTCTTGCTGAAATGCCTCTCTTAGAAAATTGTTTTGCACTAAATATAGATATTTTTGAATTTGATTCTGCGCAAGCCTTGCGTATTGTTCTGAGAAGCGGTAGTAGTTATAATGAAACTCTCCGTCTTTTACTTTACAAAAACCACTTCTTTTATATAAACGATCTTTCTAGGGCTAGTAAAAGCTTTTCTTGTGGAAAATGTGGGAAACTGTGGAAAAAGTTTGGGCGTATGGATAGGCATGAAAAAACTTGCAATGGGGATTTGGCTGTAGAGACATATAAAGGTGGTGTTTATTCTTCACCTGAAAGTGTATGGGACGCAATCAGCGCTGAAGGAATAAGTACTCCAGAGTCTTTTATTTACCCCTTCAGGGCAACATTCGATTATGAATGTTACTTTGATAAAGGGAATGTTCCCCAAGAAACGCACTCGACTACCTTTGTAGCCAAACACGTCCCTCTCTCCTGCTCTATAGCGTCAAATGTCCCCGGGTGGGAGGGCCCAATATGCTTCATAACGAAGGGTGACCCACAGGTTTTAGTTAGTCAGATGGTTGACTACCTCACTGGTATAGCTGCTATGGCATACTCGTTGTTGCGAGATCGGTTTGAAAGTATTTTTACTCAACTCCATGATCTGAATAAAGACAAGCTAATAGTTAGGTTTGATGAGTATTTAAAAGAGCTTCCAGTGATAGGGTTTAACTCGGGGAAATATGACGTCAACGTCATTAAACCTTATTTAATAAAGCACTTCATGGATGCCACTGCCCAAGTGGGTGAAGAAGAAGAAGAAGAAGAAGAAGAAGATGATGATGATAAAATGGACGTAGACTACAAAGTACCAAAACCGTTCAAGTTTATAGTTAAAAGAAACAATAACTTTATGTGTATTGCAACACAGAATCTAAAATTCTTAGATATAGTAAACTATCTAGCCCCCGGGTTTAGCTATAGTAAATATCTGGCCGCTTATAAGATTAGTGAGACAAAGGGTTACTTTTGTTATGAATATATAGACGACCCCCAAAAGTTGGACGAGACAGAACTACCCCCACACGAAACGTTTTATTCGTCGTTAAAAAATTCCAACATTTCCAAGGAGGAGTACGCTCTGTGCAAAAAGGTCTGGAAGACCAATAACATGACCACCCTTAAGGACTTTTTGGTGTGGTATAATAACAAAGATGTAGTCCCTTTTTTAGACGCCTTGGAACAGCAGGTTCGTTTTTATGGGGAGCGGGGTGTAGACTGTTTTAAAGACGCCATTTCGGTTCCGGGTGTTTGTTTAAAGTATCTTTTTAAGACCGTTGATAGGGGTGTAATGTTTAGTTTATGTTCGAGCAAACAGGCGAGTCTACACACAATGATTAGAAATAATATCGTCGGGGGTCCCTCTATAATTTTCCATAGGTATCACGAGGTAGGCAAAACGTTTATTAGGGGTGGAAAGGTAGTCAAATCCATCCAAGGTTACGATGCCAACGCGTTGTATCTTTGGGCTCTGATGAACCCAATGCCAACAGATTATCCAATTATTAGAAGAATGGAGACCGGGTTTAGGGTCGAAAAAGATAACTATTATGTCCAACAAAGTAGAGAGTGGCTAACGTGGGTTGCTCACCAAAAAGGGGTGGAGTTGAAAACTCAGTTTAATGGAAGGGAGTTTCGGTTAGGTGATAGAAACATCCCCGTGGATGGGTGGGATAAATCCAATAGAAGAGGCTACAATTTTCATGGTTGTCTGTACCATGGTCACAAAGACTGTCCCCTCACCAAAGATAAAGATAGAAACCCTGTTAATAATGAGCCCTTGTTCGAGCTGTTTGAAAAAACATGTGAGATACACACCTACCTAACTGAGGAGGTAAAAGTCCCAGTAGAAGTTATGTGGGAATGTGAGTGGCAGGCTCTGAAAAAGTCTGACCCAACCATTAGGGCTTTCCTTTCTAAAGCCATCCCTAGAGCTAGACCCTCTTACTCTAAAGAAGGGCTCCCTCTCAGTGATAAACAGATTCTGGCTTCTATTTCAGATGGGACATGTTTTGGATTAGTGGAATGTGATCTACACGTCCCCGACCGTCTGAAGGAACATTTCAATGAGATGACTCCAATTTTCAAAAATATTGATGTCACGCGTGATGATATTGGACCGTTTATGGGTGAATATGCCCTCAAACATAACTTGTTGTCAACCCTCGTCGCACCCTAATCGGTAGTTATATCGGGGAAAAAATTTTGTTGGCAACACCACTGTTAAAATGGTATTTAGACCACGGCTTGGAGGTAACAAAAATTTATCAAGTTATAGAATATCAACCGTCTAGTTGTTTTAAAAAGTTTGGCGAAATGGTTTCTGACGCTAGGCGGGCTGGTGATCTAGACGAAAGTCACTCTATAGTAAGCGATACGATGAAGCTCTTAGGAAACTCAGCCTACGGGAAGACTCTAACCAATAAGGTCAATCATAGCGCTGTCTCGTATGTTCAGGGGGATGAGATATCGAAAATGATTAATAGTTCCCGGTTTAAAAAGATGACTGAAATAGGGGAGGATCTTTTTGAACTTGAGATGGAGAAAAAGAAAACTGTTTGGGACTTGCCCCTACAAATTGGTTTCTTCGTCTATCAATATGCAAAACTTCGTATGTTAGATTTTTATTTCGAGTTGTTAGATAAGTTTGTAGATAGGTCCAACTTTCAGTTATGTGAAACAGATACTGATAGTTTATACTTAGCCTTAAGCGCACCTAAGCTAGAGGACATAGTTAAGTCAGGTCTGCGGGATGAGTTTAATAGTGTATATAAAGACTGGTTTCCTGCCGAGTTTTGCGATGAGCATATTAGCAAGACAGACTGTATAAACTGTAAGGGTGTTAAAGCGTACACCAAACGAACGCCCGGGCTTTTTAAACTAGAGTACGAAGGGACAGCTCTTGTTAGCTTATGTAGTAAGACGTACCATTGTAGTGGGGATTACGATAAAATCAGTTGTAAAGGGCTAAGCAAGCAACACAACAAATTAGATAAAGATATGTTTTTAGAGGTTCTCGCCACGCAAAAGGCCAAGGGTGGGAAAAATGTAGGTTTCAAAGTCTTAAATAATTCCATATTTTCCTACAGTCAAACAAGAAATGCTCTTTCCTATTTCTATATAAAAAGAAAGGTAGCTGATGATAACGTCTCGACTACGCCTTTAGCTATTTAACTCTTTACACTACCAGCTTAGCCTAACCAGGAATCTCTAACAGTTTCACCCCTTATGATTCATTTATGACACAACGCTAAGCAGACACCCAACTACATAGGTATAACTAAATGTTATCCTTGTACTATATATTTACTCAATGTACTGAGTATTTTGTAATGTTATATAATATCAATGTATGTTATACACCTATTGAGATAATAAAAGAATAAAATATATCTTTGTCTTCTGTTTTATATTGACTGTTTTTCATTGATGTTGTATAATCTACTAACCTATCACTAACGATCAAGTACATAAAGAACTCCAAAGTCAGCATACACCAGACATAAACAGGTCACTTCCGGGGTCACCTGGACTAGCGGTCATGGTTAACTCCCCCTGCACCTACGGTACATTAGGTGCGCCGCGCACCTACTATATATCTTTGTTAATTTACGGGCCAAATAATAATCAGTTGGACCCTTGTATACTACTTATGATTACCTCCGAAAACGCAGTTATCTGCCTGTATGGCGAGGGACACCTGTGCACACGGCTGCCAGGGAAAAATGGATTAACACGCTAAGGTCAGTTCCTAGTCTCTACTGACTTCGCCACAAGTGAAAGCTGGCGAACGCAAAAAAAAACAAACAAAAAGAAAATATCCAACTGACAAGTGACTGTCAAAAAAAGAAGTATATAGTACGTCATCGATTAGAAGTGTTAAAGTGTAATGTTTAATTGATCGTTGATACAATTTGATATGCAGACATTATTTGAAGTAATCGATAGTTCAAACTGAAATCATCATCAGGTTGTGTATCATTTACAGAATACTGCATTCATCAAAGACCGTGTGGGAAAAAAATCTGTCTGCAGCCAGATCTCAAACAGAACGTTGCTCTCATCACAACCCGTCAAAAAGAATCTCTGTCTATAGCCAGATTTCCCACAGAACGTTGCTCTCATCACAACCCGTCAAAAAGAATCTCTGTCTATAGCCAGATTTCCCACAGAACGTTGCTCTCATCACAACCCGTCAAAAAGAATCTCTGTCTCTAGTCAGATCTCCCACAGAACGTTGCTCTCATCACAACCCGTCAAAAAGAATCTCTGTCTCTAGTCAGATCTCCCACAGAACGTTGCTCTCATCACAACCCGTCAAAAAGAATCTCTGTCTATTGCCAGATCTCCCACAGAACGTTGCTCTCATCACAATCCGTCAAAAAAGAATCTCTGTCTATAGCCAGATCTCCCACAAAACGTTGCTCTCATCACAATCCGTCAAAAAGAATATCTGTCTATTGCCAGATCTCCCACAGAACGTTGCTCTCATCACAATCCGTCAAAAAGAATATCTGTCTATAGCCAGATCTCCCACAGAACGTTGCTCTCATCACAATCCGTCAAAAAAGAATCTCTGTCTATTGCCAGATCTCCCACAGAACGTTGCTCTCATCACAACCCGTCAAAAAGAATCTCTGTCTATTGCCAGATCTCCCACAGAACGTTGCTCTCATCACAACCCGTCAAAAAGAATATCTGTCTATTGCCAGATCTCCCACAGAGCGTTGCTCTCATCACAACCCGTCAAAAAGAATCTCTGTCTATAGCCAGATCTCCCACAGAACGTTGCTCTCATCACAACCCGTCAAAAAGAATCTCTGTCTATAGCCAGATCTCCCACTTCTTTTTTTGTCAAGTTCAAGATCTCTTAAAATGAAATTCTTCTTGGTTTGCCCCAGAATTCCATTAGAAACAATATTTGTTGTTGTCTCATCATCATCATCATCATCATCATCATCATCATCATCAAGTGTCATACTGTTTGGCATTGACGAAGAAGTATCTTCCAGAACCTTCTATCCACAGTCCATAGCATATCAGAACATGAAAAATGTCTTATGTAACAAATCTATGTCAATAGAAGTGAGAAAAAGAAGTCATCGGTGATATATAGAACCAACTCTGACCTATGGAAGCGAATCATGGACATTAGACAAACAAATGAAAAGACAATTAGAGTCCACAGAGATGGGATTTCTCAGAAGAATGTTGAAAGTTCCATGGACAGCTAAAAAGACCAATGAGGACATTTTCAAAAAGGTCAACACAAAAAGGCAGCCCCTAAAAAACATCAGAAAGAAGCAATCAACATTTTTGGGGTACATCATGAGAACAGAAATATATGAATACTTGGTTACAACTGGCAAATACAGGGAAAGAGAGATCGCTGACGACAAAGAGAGAAAATAGTTGATATCTTGGTGTCATTGCATGGAAAACAGCCAACAACAGAGCTGATACGATGCACTGTAGATAGAAGATTGTGGAAGGACATGATCGCCTACGCCAACCAACATGGCACATGATGATGATGATTTTATTTGACCTGCAAAAATCATTTTTGGTTTTACTATTAACTCACAGGGCGTGTACACAGACTAGATGTTTCATTGCATTCAAAGAGATTGAATGTAGACCTGATGTTTCTATTCTTTCAAAGAGATTGTATGTAAACTTGATGTTTCTATTCACGCATATATATCCTATGTAGACTTGATGTTTCTATTCACTCTCAGAGATAGTACATAGATTTGACTTTTCTTTTCAATTACAGATAGCTTAGGAGGAAGTGCAGTGTAGAAATAAATCTTAGGCAAGAACTATTCCATCTTCTCGTCCACAATGAAAATAAAGTTAAGCAGACAAAGATATGCTACATTTTGTGTTCTGCGTCTTTCGTCCCGATACATTCGACATAAGCGCAGCATTTGTGTGGACCAGGTTGTCTTCCCTCTAGTCGTGCACCCGCATTGCAAGACAGAATAGTCTGTATCCACAGCCACTTCGCTTCGCCGTGGACCCCTGTAAAATTATGTCTGCAAGGTTGCTTTATCTATAAGGTTGTATCTATAACTTGCTAAACATGTAGATTTGTGCACCAAAATGTCAGTCACCCATACAACTTATCTTTAAATAATCTTTAATGGATTTCGTTGTAAAATATTGTTACTAGCACCAGGTCTTCTTTTCTATAGGAGCCAGTAGTGAGGTATGATAAGTACTCCAAGGTAATGGTGACAGCTTTACAGGGATTGTCTGTTTTAACCATACCTTGGAGTGCCTAGTCACACCCCACTACTGGCTCCTTGCTACCACCTGTACGCAGCATTGCAATTATTTTCCTGTTCCCTTCTTTTCTATATCCAATATTCGAAGTCAGCCGAGTTTCTTATCCGCCTTTCTTTCTTTCTTTCTTTCTTTCTTTCTTTCTTTCTTTCTTTCTTTCTTTCTTTCTTTCTTTCTTTCTTTCTTTCTTTCTTTCTTTCTTTCTTTCTTTCTTTCTTTCTTTCTGTCTTTCTTTCTTTCGTTCTTTCTTTCTCTTTCGTTATTTTTCCTCCTTTCCTTCTTTTTTTCTAATGTAATTGTTACAGTTTATCATAATATGTCATTTGTATTCCTAATTAATCTTCATTTCTGGATCTGACTGTTGATTCCTTGTGAGAGCTATAACATGAGAGGATTACACTCAACACGACATACCAGTTAGCACGCTTAATAAATTCAATAACTCACAGTTGGTTGTATTACAACATAATTAATCATCATCCTTTATTTTACTGATTACATGTCTTGACGCTAACAGGAAACATTCATTAACAGAGTCAACATGAGTACGACTCTTAAGCCTGTTAAAATTGTTTGTCGACAGATGTTGGTGAACAGAATATAACTGACGATTGAACATTTTTCCACTTAACTCCTAACAGTTCTCTGTTATAATTGACTAGAAAGAAGAAATAAATAAAACAAAAATAGAAAAAAATGATAATTTATAAAGCTTTACCTAATTGATCTTCGACACTAATTTGAACGACGTTTCTGCTCAAAACACCTTCAAACAAACAAGACATACACAGATATCTCATCATCATCAAGTACCGGGCCTACTGGCGTAGGTGATCATGTCTCTCCACAACTTTCGATCTCGGCAGCTATTTATCATTTCTGTTGTTGACCTTCTGCCAAGCCATTTTCTTAAGCTGTCTGTTATTTTTTCTCTTTGCTTCCTTCTATCTCTTCGTCCCTCAATTTTTCCAGTTGTTACAATATATTCAAGTTGTTCTCTTCTCATTACATGGCCAAAAAATGATGATTGTCTCTTCCTAACATTGGAAATTAGCTCTCTTTTTGCTTTGACTTCTTTCAGAACCTCTTCATTACTCTTCTTAGCTGTCCATGGTACTCTCAACATTCTTCTGTAAAACCACATTTCTACAGACGCCAGTGATTTTCTTGTCTGTTGTCCTATTGTCCATGACTCGCATCCGTATGTTAAGACTGGCTCTACATAATATTTAAGAGCTCTTTTTCTTGTTTCTATTGTCAAAATTGGATTGCATAGTACTTTCCTCATTTTTTGGAAAGCTGCTTTTGCCTGAGCCATTCTGCATCTCACTTCTTTTGTACATCTTCCGTCTGAGGTTAACAAAGTTCCCAAACATTTAAATTCATTTACATGTTTTAATATTGTTCCACTTGTGTTTATTTTGCACTGAGGTGATGTCTTTTTCTTTGTTGTTACCATTACCTCTGTCTTTTTGCTATTAAGGCTGAGTTCTTTATTTTTGCTTTCCTTCACTATAATGTCCAACATTTCTTGTAACTCATTTTCACTCTTAGCGATTAATACTGTATCATCAGCATACCTTAGATTTTTTATATTATGACCTCCAATTGTTATTCCAGGCATGCCCCTTATGGATCTTAAAATAATCTCACTATAAATATTAAACAAATCTGGTGACAGCACACAACCTTGTCTAACACCCTGTTTTATTTGTTGAAACATTTCCCAATTGGTTTCCAGTTCTTATGGCCGCTCTTTGTTGCCAGTACATGTTCTTTATTATTCTTAGATCTTTGCTGTCTATGTTTATGCTTTCTAAAATGTTGATTATTTCTTGGTGCTTTACTTTGTCAAATGCCTTGGTGTAATCTATGAAACATAGGTATAGATCTGTTTTCACCTCTATGGCTCTTTCTACAGATATCTACGTAAATTAAATTAATTCTACATAGCTAACTAATGATAAAGCATCTAAAATAAAAATATTTTTAAACTAGTAAAAGTAGTATGCATTTCTTTACTTTGACCGCTTATAATTGATTACTCTTATCTTCAATCCGTGGTTCAGAAATTCTCTAAAAACTTCTATATCTATTCTAACTCTTACTTTTCTACAAACACTCTGCCTTGGTGCAGGTTCATAAATTTAGTCAAACTTCTACTCTCCTACTGGCATCTCTTTCTAGCTCCGAGAGAGTAAATATACTCACCATCTCTTTCTAGCTTCGAGAGAGTAAATCTACTCACCATCTCATTCTTGTTCCGAGAGAGCAAATCTACTCACCATCTCATTCTAGCCAAGACATAGCAAATCTACTCACCTTCTCATTCTATCTCCGAGAGAGCAAATCTACTCACCATCTCTTTCTAGCTTCGAGAGAGTAAATCTACTCACCATCACTTTCTAGCTTCGAGAGAGTAAATCTACTCACCATCTCATTCTTGTTCCGAGAGAGCAAATCTACTCACTATATTTTTCTATAACGGAATTTACGCTGTTACGGAACCTAAGAAAGGTTCCGTAACAGCGTAAAGAAAGCTAAAACCTACCCAGGAGCAGATATTAATTCTGATCACAATCCTGTAATGATTAAAATGAAAATCAAACTAAAGAGAAACAAGCAAAAATCTGATTCATCAACAAACCCACTCGACATAACAGCTTTAAATCAAAAAGATATTAAAGATACCTATACAATACAAGTAAAGAACACATACCAGAAGCTGCTAGAGGAAGGAATTGAACAATACAGAAGAGAAAATCCTGATGAAAAAGTAACAACCAAATGGCAATGCATAAAGAAAAGCATACAAAAAGCCTGCAACACCTTACCCAAAAGAGAAAAGAACAAAAAACAAAAATGGATAACTAACACCATCTTAGAAAAAATGGAAGAAAGGAGACAAGCGAAGAACACTGCCCAATACAATAAAATAGATAATGAGATACGCAAAATGTGCAAAAAGGCAAAAGAAGACTGGCTCAGCCAAAAATGTAGAGAAATAGAAACTATGGAAAGCAAACAAGACCTACGAGGAATGCACACAGAAATAAAGAGAATGACTAATAAAAATAAAAAAGCCACAGAAGGTGGATGCATTGCAGACAAACAAGGAAAAATGCTAACAGACAATAAGGATATCATAGATAGATGGCAGGAATATATAACAGAACTATTTCATGATCAAAGGGACAAGAAACCAGTTATAAAATGTACATCAGGCTATAAAATCTTAAAATCTGAGGTGGAAAAAGCTATAAAAACAATGAAAAGGGGAAAAGCAGCAGGACCTGAAAGCATACAGATAGAGATGATACAGGCACTTGAAGATTTTGGCATTGAAGTGATTACAGACATATGCAACGACATATACCACACAGGATACATACCAAATGAACTAAAAACATCAACTTTCATTGCATTGCCTAAAAAGAATGGTGCAGTTGAATGCAGTGACTTTAGAACAATAAGCTTAATGAGCCATGTTACAAAAATCTTGCTAAAAGTTATACAAGGAAGGATTCAGAATAAAATCAATACTGAATTAGATGAGCAGCAATTTGGATTTAGGAAAAATAGCGGGACAAAAGAAGCCATATTCTGCATGAGAACATTAATCGAAAAATACACAGAAGTAAACAAACCAATATATGCCTGCTTCATAGACTACACCAAAGCTTTTGATAGAGTACACCACAAACAACTTATAGAATGCCTAAAAGAGATACATCTAGATGACATGGATATACGACTAATATGCAATCTATACTGGGAGCAAACAGCAATAATAAAATATAACAAAGAGTTCTCTACACCCATTGATATAAAAAGAGGAGTAAGACAAGGATGCATCCTATCACCAAGCTTGTTCAATCTATACACTGAGCAAATCTTTAAAAACATCATAGAGATGCCAGGCCTACAAATTAATGGAAAGATAATCAATAACCTAAGATATGCTGACGATACTGTACTACTAGCAGAAAATCCTAAAGACCTACAACAATTACTTAATGAAATAAACACGACAAGCAAAAAATATGGACTAGATATGAACATCAAAAAGACTAAAACTATGATCATAAACAAAGAAAATACTCAAAACCCACAAGTGGATATCAAAGTTGAAGGAATAGACCTGGAGACAGTTCAGAACTACAACTACCTTGGACATACTATAACCAGTGATGGAAAATGTACAACTGAAATAAACAAAAGAATAGGAATGGCAAAAAGTAATTTTAATGTCATGAAGGACATACTAACATCAAAACAAATAACACCAGAGCTAAAACTAAGAATAGCAAAATGTTACATCTTCTCAATATTCCTATATGGTGCTGAAACATGGACATTAGACAAGAAAACAGAACAGAGAATTGAAGCCTTTGAAATGTGGATATATAGAAGAATAGGTAGAATTGGATGGAAGGAAAAGAAAACAAATGACAAAGTCTTAAAACAACTAAAAATGAAAAGAGAACTTCTGAACACAATTAGAACAAGACAAATGCGATTCTTAGGCCATGTTAAAAGACACAACAGCCTACTGAAAGTGATCCTGGAGGGGAAAATACAAGGTAAAAGAGGCAGAGGCAGACCAAGATTAACATGGACGAGTAACATCAAAAGATGGACAAATCAACCGATGACAACCTGCACTATCAAAGCAAGAGATAGAGAAAAATGGCGCTCCATGGTAGCCAACCTTCGTTGCGGAGACGGCACTCAATGATGATGATGATGATATTTTTCTAGCTCCGACATAGCAAATCTACTCACCTTCTCATTCTATCTCCGAGAGAGCAAATCTACTCACCATCTCATTCTAGCTCCGAGAGAACAAATCTACTCACCATCTCATTTTGGCTCCGACATAGCAAATCTACTCACAATCTCTTTCTAGCTTCGAGAGAGTAAATCTACTCACCATCTCATTCTAGCTCCGAGAGAGCAAATCTACTCAACATCTCATTCTAGCTCCGAGAGAGCAAATCTACTCACAATCTCTTTCTAGCTCCGAGATGGCAAATGTACTCACCATCTCATTCTAGCTCCGAGAGAGTAAATCTGCTCACTATCTCATTATATTTCCGAGAGAGCAAATCTACTCACCATCTCATTCTAGCTCCGAGATGGCAAATCTACTCACCATCTTATTCTAGTTCCGAGATGGCAAATCTACTCACCATCTCATTCTAGCTCCGAGAGTGTAAATCTACTCACCATCTCTTTCTAGCCCCGAGAGAGTAAATCTACTCACCATCTCATTCTAGCTCCGAGAGAGTAAATCTACTCACCATCTCATTCTAGCTCCTAGAGAGTAAATCTACTCACCATCTCATTCTAGCTCCGAGAGAGTAAATCTACTCACCATCTCTATTCGTCCCTTGTTATGGTCAGCTAGGCTCCATCTATTTCGTGGGCAACGGGAAACCTGACGTGTCAGTCCTGGGAACATCGCCTTACAATTCTATAGGATTCTCATCCCATTAACTGATGGCTTGTCACTCACGTATCATTTCATGAGGGGTCTTGTCAAACATCTGTCAGTTACTCCTATGGGTTAGCTTTTCATCAAGAAAATCACTTCCTTGATCTGTTCTAACATACGCTGGCCCTATCTCCGAGATGACGGATAGAGAGACTTCATGTCATCATCATCATTATGTGCCATACCGGTTGGAGTATGCGAACATGTCCTTCCACAATCTTCTATCCACAGTGCATCGTATCAGTTCTGTTGTTGACTGTTTTCCATGCCATGACACCAAGCTATCTAGTATTTTCTTTCTTTGTCGTCTGCGATCTCTCTTTCCTGGTATTTTGCCTGTTGTAACCAAGTATTCCAACTTTCTTCTTCTCATGATGTGCCCGAAAAATGTTGATTGTTTCTTTCTGATGTTTTTTAGGAGCTCCCTTGTTGTGTTGGCCTCTTAGAGAATCTTCTCATTAGTCTTTTTAGCTGTCCAGGAAACTTTCAATATTCTTCTGAGAAATTCAATTTCTGTGAGCTCTAACAGTCTTTTCGTTTGTTTGTCTATTGTTCATGATTTGCTTCCATATGTCAGATCTCGTTCTATATAGCACTGATAATCTCTCTTTCTCACTTATATTGACATAGATTTGTTGCATAAGATATTTTTCATTTTCTGAAATGCTATTTTAGCCTGAGCTATTCTGCTTTTAATTTCTGTGGTGCATCTTCCATATGATTTTATTATTATTATGCCCAAGTCTTTAACTCGTTGCACTTGTTTCAGATTTGTCCTGTTGATGTCAAGTCATCAAAATAATCCGTTTCCTCAGTCATTTCACAGTCTCCTTGCCGCTAGTTACGGCTACGCTCTCTGTTCATGTGACGACCGTTAGACGCCAATTGCATGACACCCTACGTCTAACATTTCCGGGAAGGTAGATGATCTTTCTCTATTAAAGTGTGCCCATATACGTGGAACATCCTGCTGGAATCGAGGTCCTTTCTCGTTGTTCTTCAGTCGCGTCTTCTGCCCATTCCGCTCAATCTTCACAAAAGTATTACCGCTAATTACGTCTAACCTTTCCTGATTCGGGTTAACGAATCCAAGATCGTTAACTTCTTGATCTCTTTTGTTGTTTGTTTTATTCATTTTTCTGTTTTATCCATCTGAATTGCTCACTCTATTGGAGTAATAAGGTCAGTAATATTTCTACTAAGTAATCAAAGAAAAGAGAAAAATTGTTAGAATGACGAGTGCTGTGTTATCTGCCCTTCTTTTTCACATTTCTGTAACTACATCCAATGAGATTTATCACAGATTTATAGAAACTGGATGACATAAGAACATATATGAAGAAATTTCCTGCAGAATTAATAGCTAAAAATAGTTCTTCTAAATCGTTTAGTAACACGGAGACCTTGTCTGAACGTTTGGGTGGAGTGTCATCCCAGTATAGGTAACCAAAAATGGCTGTGCATGGAATGTTGCTGAGGCAATAGACGATGCAGACCGTTAGAAGCATTTTGGAGACTTTGACATCATTTCCAGTTCTGGGTGATTTACTGCAAGTTAGTAGCTTCCGCTGTTTTGATACACGATGGAGTTTGTAGGCTATAGCACAACAATTAACGGTAACGGAAACTGAAAACGAAACAGTAACAGTGTTTACAACAATGCTAGACAGAATGTCTATAGCGTTCTTGTTGTCAATGTACCATTCAGTCCATTTAAGTAATGGGATAGTTATGTTGTATGAGCTGCTGTATGTCCATTCTATTCGGAAAATTAATGTTGCTCTAGGAATAGTGTAGGCGATCCAAACAACATATGTGATGACTAATACGGTGATTGTTTTCCTTCGAGTTATCATTTGAGATAATTTCAGAGGATAAAACACGGCGATAGCTCGCTCAAAAGAGATGATAACTATATGGTTAACACTTATCAGCATTGGCAATCGGCTAGGGAATCGCCCATACCTCACAGCGTATGGTGTATAAATGTGTGCCAGGACAGGGTCAAATCTTCCGATGATGCAGTCAAGTTTTCGAGCTGACAGACTCACGAGGTAGGCCAAGTCACATGTTGCCAAGGACAGTAACAAAATAGTACTTGTGTCTTTGACTCGCTTTTGTGATAGCACGATTAATGTGATGACGTTTCCCAGAGAGCCTACTATAGAGCAAACATGGATAAGAAAACAGCTGATGACTATGTTGATAACAGTCACGGAATCTGTGCATTGGGTTTCTATTGAGTAATAATTGATTGAATCATCATGTGTTGATATCCTTGAACAATCTAAAACTGTCATTTTTTCCATTGTTTGTTGTCTTTCACATTATCATTCGTTCACTTTTATTGTCAATTATTGATTTTGTTTTTATGTTTAGAATTTTATGACGAGAACTTTTGGGATATTGTTTTCAGTTGTCACCGCGAGAGGAAACTGACGAACTTCATCATGCATTTCCTGTGGAAACTGATAACGATAGGATGAACCACATGGTGTTAAACACAGCTGTGCTGGCATTATTTCGTTTAACTTTATATATATATATTTATATATATATTTATATATTTATCATCAAGAACCGCGCCTGATGGCGTAGGTGACCATGTCTCTCCACAACTTTCGATCCCGACAGTTATCTATCATTTCTCTTGTTGACCTTCAGAACATTAATCTTCCGACGACCTTTTTCACAATGTTTTCATTACTCTTCTTAGCTGTCCATGGTATTTTCAATGTTCTCCAGGAAAACCACATTTCTACAGCCTCCAGTGATTTTTCTATATCTATATCGTGAAATGAGGAATGCATTAAAAGAAGTTGCACAACTCATTTTTGTTATTGCAACTAAACTCATAGTTCTTCAGTTTTATGTGAAAGCCGCTCTGACTTAGAGAAAGCAGTCCTTGATAATCTAACAACAGAGAGGTCTCTGGAGAAATACAGTTGTACAGAAGGGCGTTGAGATCGCTATAAACAGCTAAGTTGAGCAATAACAACGACTAGAAGGGGTCAAGGCTAAACTAGAGCTTATTACCAACATTCTGACCGACGCCAACTAAATCTCAAGCATGGGCGTTGAGAAGTATCACCCAAAGCTTGTGACGTTTACAGCTTTGCGGATCTGGGTAAAATATCTTATCTGTCTATAGCTCGCAATGCTGAATACGTCATCAGCTGTGTGTGTTCTCAGGAAAACTCTCTCAGTTTGAAAGCACTCTCGGTTTGAAAACTCTCTTAGTTTGAAAACACCCTCAGATTGAAAACTCTCTTAGATTGAAAACTCTCTAAGTTTGAAAACACTCTCAGATTTAAAACTCTCTTAGATTGAAAGCTCTCTAAGTTTGAAAACACTCTCAGATTTAAAACTCTCTTAGATTGAAAACTGTCTAAGTTTGAAAACACCCTCAGATTAAAAACTCTCTTAGATTGAAAACTCTCTAAGTTTGAAAACACCCTCAGAATGAAAACTCTCTTAGATTGAAAACTGTCTAAGTTTGAAAACACCCTCAGATTGAAAACTCTCTTAGATTGAAAACTCTCTAAGTTTGAAAACACCCTCAGATTAAAAACTCTCTTAGATTGAAAACTCTCTAAGTTTGAAAACACTCTCAGACTGAAAACCCTTTTAGTGTAAAAACTCTCAGCTTGAAAATTTCTCAGTTTGAAAACTCTCTTAGATTAACAAATCTCTCAATTTTAAACTCTCTTAGTTTGAAAACTTTGTCAGATTGAAAATTCTCTTAGTTTGAAAACTCTCTCAATATAAAAATTCTCTCAGTTTGAAAACCCTCTCATATTGAAATCTCTCTAAGTTTGAAAATTCTCTTAGATTTAAAACTCTCTCAGTTTGATAACTCTCTTAGATTTATAACTCTCTCAGCTTGATAACTCTCTTAGATTTAAACCTCTCTCATTTTGAAAACTCTCTTAGATTTAAAACTCTCTCAGTTTGAAAACCCTATCAGGAATGAAATCTCTCTTAGTTTTAAAACTCTCTTAGATTTAAAACTCTCTCAGTTCGTAAACTCTCTTAGATTTCAAACTTTCTTAGTTTGAAAACTCTTAGATTTAAAACTCTCTCAGATTTAAAACTCTCTTATATATAAAACTCTGTCAGATTTAAAACTCTCTCAGGTTTAAAACTCTATTAGATTTAAAACTCTCACAGTTTGAAAACCCTATCAGATTGAAATCTCTCTCAGTTTGAAAACTCTCTTAGTTTGAAACACACTCAGATTGAAAACTCTCTTAGATTGAAAACTCTCTAAAGTTTGAAAACACTCTCAGACTCAAAAATCTTTTAGTGTAAAAACTCTCTCATATTGAAAATGTCTCAGTTTGAAAACTCTCTCAGATTAAAAAATCTCTCAGTTTGAAATTCTCTTAGTTTGAAAACTCTCTCAGATTGAAAATTCTCTTAGTTTGAAAACCCTCTCGGTTTGAAAACTCTCAGATTGAAAACCCTCTCATATTGAAATCTCTCTTAGTTTGAAAACTCTCTTAGATTAGAAACTCTCTCAGTTTGAAAACTTTCTTAGATTTTAAACTCTCTCAGTTTGATATCTCTCTTAGATTTAAAACTCTATCATTTTGAAAACTCTCTTGGATTAAAAACTCTCTCAGATTTAAAACTCTCTCAGATTTAAAACTCTCTTAGATTTAAAACTCTCTCAGATTTAAAACTCTCTTAGATTTAAAACTCTCTCAGATTTAAAACTCTCTTAGTTTGAAAACTTTCTTAGATTTAAAGCTCTATCATTTTGAAAACTCTCTTAGATTAAAAACTCTCTCAGTTTGAAAACCCTATCAGATTGAAATCTCTCTCAGTTTGAAAACTCTCTTAGATTTAAAACTCTCTCAGTTTGAAAACTCTCTTAGATTTAAAACTCTCTCATATTTAAAACTCTCTCAGATTTAAAACTCTCTTAGATTTAAAACTTTCTCAGATTTAAAACTCTCTCAGATTTAAAACTCTCTTAGATTTAAAACTCTCTCAGATTTAAAACTCTCTCAGATTTAAAACTCTCTTAGATTTAAAACTCTCTCAGATTTAAAACTCTCTCAGATTTAAAACTCTCTTAGATTTAAAACTCTCTCAGATTTAAAACTCTCTTAGATTTAAAACTCTCTTAGATTTAAAGCTCTCTCAGATTTAAAACTCTCTTAGATTTAAAACTCTCTCAGATTAAAAACTCTCTTAGATTTAAAGCTCTCTCAGATTTTAAACTCCCTCAGTTTGAAAACTCTTTCGGGCATGAGGTATAGTTGGCGTTGTTCTGACGAAGGAGCCAGCATTCTGTGGAAAAAAAACTATCTGTACAATATCAATCATCATCATCATCAAGTACCGGGCCTGCTGACGTAGGTGATCATGTCTCTCCACAACTTTCGATCTCGACAGCTATTTATCATTTCTGTTGTTGACCTCCTGCCAAGCCATTCTCTTAAGCTGTATGGTATTTTTTCTCTTTGCTTCCCTCTATCTCTTCGTCCCTCAATTTTTCCAGTTGTTACAATATATTTCAGTTGTTCTCTTCTCATTATATGGCCAAAAAATGATGATTGTTTCTTCCTAAGATTGGAAATTAGCTCTCTTTT
Source organism: Megaustenia siamemsis (assembly GCA_032433765.1). Lineage (NCBI taxonomy): Eukaryota > Metazoa > Mollusca > Gastropoda > Stylommatophora > Ariophantidae > Megaustenia > Megaustenia siamemsis. The sequence goes on from JAVIAB010000107.1 coordinate 24,953,386, forward strand.
TTGGTGATTCATGATTGTACAAGGAAGTTACGACGGTGGTTTTCTGTTGCCTTCCGTCGGTTTGTTTACGGTTGGCTCCGCTAACCTTTGACTAAAAAGTCTCATCCACAAGGCAGTGGGGTTGTTTTACTTCGGTGTACCCTCCCTTAGCCTTTTAGTCTCCCGAGCTTACCTGCAAGGCAGCAGGGCAGCCACAGGTTGTACTTTTTACTGCATACAGTAGCAGATAAAATTACCCGACCTGACAAAGATCAGTACAACACGTAGTACCATAGATGGTGTATGTCGGGGGGTGGGGGGGGGGGCTAACGATAGAACCAGAGGGATAAAGGCCGCATGGTCAAAGCAGTCGCCACGACGTGTGAGACTCAGGATTTTTATGTCACCCCTCCCAACCACCAACCCCGGATAGAAAAAATCCTTCATCTACCGCGAGTTTCCAGCTCCGCATCCCGGCTTCTGAGCCAGCGAAACAGTGGATTTAGTCGCAACGGCCACGCGCACCTCGTCAGCGGTCTGTGACGTCATAATACCATGAAGGAAAAGAAAAAAGAAGTTAGAGTGAAACAGAGGGTAAACAACAAATTTTTCTTCTACTTCTACTTATCAGCTCCCAGTGGAGCATAGATCTTCAACAAACACTTTCCAAGTCGTTCTGTTTTTTGCCATTCTTTAAGATCATCCCATGTCTTCCCCATCATCTTCATCTCTGCTTCTATCTGTCTTCTCCAAGAATTCCTTGGTCTTCCTCTTTGTCTTTTCCCCTGGGGATTCCAAAAAAAGGCCTGTTGTGTAATATTCTCAGTTGGCTTCCGTAGTGTGTGTCCTATCCAGCGCCATCGTCTTCGCTGTATCTCTTTATCCACTGGTATTTGACTGGTACATTTCAATAATTCTATGTTAGTGATTTTGTCCTGCCATTTCCATCCTAAACAACACAATTGATGAGATAGTAATTTTTAGTAAGAAGAAATCACTTACATCAGCAAGCACAATACGTGACGACTACCTTCGATGTAGTTCAGATAGATATTTAAAATGTTCAGCGCTTGCGGATTTATCATGTACCAAAGAAATAATTATTTACTTATCTTTTACGTTTAGTGAGTTCCTCACAGCCAAAGACGTAGAGCTGATATAATAATTGCAAGTCTCACGGATCAATGCCAAGTTTTGATCTTTTCTTAAAATGATACTAAAGTCCTCTCTGTTAATTGTTCTTTATAGAGTCTATTTTGGTCTTGCTTGTTACTTCTGCCACACGGTGTCCATATAAAGACCTGGCTCGTAAGCCTGTTCATATCCAACTATAGATTTACAAAGGCCTACGAGCTGACAGGAAATTCACGGAAAACCAATAATTATTTTATTATAAAGTTCATTTTCCTTCTGGCCACAGTGCGGTATAGAGTGAAGACATTTTATTCTTTTTTTTTTTAATTTATATGCTTCATTAGTTCGAAATTATTATTTTTATTATTTGTTACTTTATTTTTAAAATTGTAAATACATATCTGTGCGTGTGTTTTATGTTTGTTCCTGTTGAAGGCCTTTGAATTGAAATGTTGTTCTAAACTGTGTTGTTCACTTATTACGTAAAGCTTTGACCATACCGTTTTTTTTCTTATTTTTTTCTTTCTTTCTCTTTATTTTTTTGTCTTCAAAACGTCCAATTAGCGCGACGTTTTCAGCTTTACGAGCAGGGGCTGGGGTGGGTAGAGTGACGTCAGCCGTCTATAGTGCCTATAGCCGATAACGTCACTATCGTTGGGATGATTTTCCAGTTATATTTTCTACCGACCTTCTTTTGTAAATCTATAGATGGCTATGGTCTGTTTACATTCGTTCTGAACACTAGAAAACATGTCAACAGGAGAAGCCAACAGACCGCAAATGATATCTCCCTTCGACTTTGAAAGGCAAATGTGGAAGGAAAAGGAGGAGAAGGAAGAAGAAGAAGACAATTGTGGTCGGAACTACATTGGTTTAAGAGATTATTACTTGCGTCTCCTCTGGAATATAGACTCCAGATGCAACAAAAGCTTGTCAAATCATTGGACAACTATCATCACTGTTGTTCAAAAAGGAAATAACTAGAGGCAAAACGAGCATTCTACAACACAGTCTTCATCCCAAAGTTGCGCTACCAATGCCAGTCCTGGACCCTAGATGCACGAACAATAAGAAAAATAACCTCTACTGAGATGAAATGTGTCAGAAAAATGACAAGAAATAGCCTGAAAGAGAAGATCAGGAATGAAAAACTGAGAGAAAAACAAGGAATAACTTCTTGAACAGAATATATAAAGAAACAACAAATAAAATGGCTTGAGCACGTGACAAGACAGAAAAATCAAAACACTACACAACGAGCCTTTAATAAACGTTGCGAGAATACCAGATCCAAGGGCCGACCACGAAAAAGATGGATTGACAGAATATTAGAAATACTAGAAAACATAACAGCAGCAGAAGCGAACAGAAGAGCAAAAGACCGCAAATTATATCCTCCCTCGAAAGTCAAATCTATCTATCTCTTGTTCGCCTGAAGTATTGTCATTATCTGCAATGTCGTTTCCTGTATAAATTTTACCTTTTTATTTTTATTTTTTTTTTTTTTTTTTTTTTTTTTTTTTTTATTGTAATTCTTGCAGAGGCCCATATAGTTTTGCCTGTAGTGTTGTATCTATGGGCCAATGGATTTTCCTCCCTATCAAGTATATGTGCTGAAGACGGACACAACCAGCCAAAAGGCGCACCTCAGCAATCAGGATGCCACGCAATCATGCCAATGGGAAGTATGTCTATAGCTGAAAGACAAATGAGGAAGGAAAGAAGAATAAGAGGAAGTTCACATCAGAGTATTAAAAACTAAACTCTTGAACATAACACTAAAATGTCCTCACTGCTGCTGACACTTAGAGCGTGTTCTATTATCGGAAATTGTAAAATTTATTTTCACGGAGATCAAAGGATGCATTGGTTTTATAAACACCGTTGTACAAACTAAATGTGTAAATCTTGTAGACAGTGTTGCATCTTTCACAAGGTAAATACCCCAACCCTCGCAGATAAACACAGAAAAAATAAACGCCTTGTGACATAGTTTAAACAGCTTCCTCTACTGTCTCACGATTGTCGACACGCTGTTGATGTCAAATAAACGACCTGTTCTACAAATTATTTTATGAGTTTGAAATTTAAAAATAACAAATGGTGACGCCACATAATCATTTTTAATAAGTGTTTTCGCTGCAGACATTGTTTGAATAAGGGGTAAGAATGGCTCATTATATGTGACTATGCTAGTGCTAGTTTTCTGTAGTAAATTAATATTTTAATACCACATCACATGACTTATATTAGATCGATCACGTGCTATCAATACGAGATCATTAATTTATCACAAACACAGATACCAGCAACTGTAAACAATGGAAAGATTACATATTTGTAATCTGCAAAAAATAGTATACTTTTACAAAGATTATTAAAGAAATCAGGGCTGGTGGGTCGATAACTTGCTTGTCTTGCCTCAAACCAGGAGCGGGCGGTTCGAATCAAACTAATGTTTTGTTTTTTTTTCTGTCGATGTGAAATAAAAACAAAACAACCCTTACGCATGCGTGTGAAAGCTGGAAAATAACAAGAGACATAGAAAAAAAGTTGAACACATTCGAAAATAAATGTCTAAGGAAAATATTTGATATAACGTGGAACGAATTCAAAACAAACGAGGAAATTAAGAAAATCGCCAATCAACCACTAATATCTTCAGTTATAAAGAACGGTAGCTAAGAAGAGTAATAAAGATGTTCTGAGAGAGGTCAAAGCAAAAAGAGAGCTAATTTCCAATATTAGGAAGAAACAATCATTATTTTTGGGCCATGTAATGAGAAGAGAACAACTGGAATATATTGTAACAACTGGAAAAATTGAGGGACGAAGAGATAGAGGGAAGCAAAGAGAAAAAATAACAGACAGCTTAAAGAATGGCTTGACAGAAGGTCAACAACAGAAATTATAAATAGCTGCCGAGATCGAAAGTTGTGGAGAGACATGATCACCTACGCCAGTAGGCCCGGTACTTGATGATGATGAACAAAGACGATAGTCATATGTTGGACATGTGATGAGAAGAGATAATAACCGAATAGCAAAGCAAGCCCTCATATGGGAAACAACAGGTAAGAGGAAAAAGGAAGGCCCAAAGAGACGCTGAGAAGTTCATTGATGAGAGAGGCAAAAGAGCAGCAGGAATCGGCTCCCTCAATGAAATAGAGCTGCTTGCACAGAACAGAGACAGATGGCGAGATTTGATAAAATGTCTTTAAGTGTTGAAAGCTGCTAAAGTAAAAATTTGGATAGGAGAGGGAGTATCTTGGGCTACGCCCTATAGGCCGGCTACGGCTCGGAAGGCCAATAGATAGATAGAAATAAAAACTCAGTCCTGTACACCTCGTGGCGATTGCACTAGACACCGGCTTTTATTTTGCAATCCTTCCGACTCTGTCTTCAGCGAAACACAAACGGAAAAAAAACAAAACTGATAACACATGATTCACGTTTGACACTAAAATATTGTCTACTTGGCTGAAAATAAAAGTATCTTAAGTGTCAAATAGAAATCTAGTTGTTCACCTTTGTAGATGAAATACTAACTAAACATTTTCTGTTTCCGCTGTAGTTTAGTTTAGTTTAGTTTAGGTTAACTAATCTGGAATAATAACGATGAGAAAGTTGCAGTCATCTATACAGACGAATCTATAATGCGACTCCAAAGGAGTGCATGTGCATTTACAGCACGCTCGGCAGGCAGAATAGTAAAAAAAGACAGTGGTGCATACGTCGTGACCACGAGTAGCATGACGATTGAGATGCTGGCAGTGACCAGGGTATTCATCTGGTTAGAGTCACAAGACTAAACTCATTTCTGTATTCTGTGTGATTCGATGAGTGCGATAAATAAAATGTGGAGGCGGGGTCTGTACGCAGGCATTGGGTAGAGTCATTGCAGAAGTAAAAAATACGTAAGGTCACCTTTGTCAACGTCCCGGGACATGCGGGAGTACGTGGAAATAAAAGAGCGGACAGGTTGGCTAGCTGCGCTATTGTTGAGGACGGTCAAGCAATAGATCGGGCGGACATCATCAATGACCTCCGAGATGTGGGAAGGGCACAGGACTTTGACAACCATGAGTCCACGTCACTCCTTCAGATGAAAAAGATGAGATTTAAGATGGGCGCAGCCAGAAACGAGAAACTTAGTGGGCGTTTAAGAAGACTTATCAATCAACACAGAACTGGAGTTGTCACTCGCTGGACGCTTGCTGAGGAGGGGATATGAGCACCCATGGACATGTTCAGAGTACATTGATGATGACCCACAAATAAATAATTCAATATCTCAATGGCATTGTACCTCCAAAAAATCCACACTGTTCATCCTAATTTCTGGATTTATAGCTTGTTTCATAACTCGTGCCCAACTTTTAAAATCGATAGCTTTTTAACCGCTTGTTGTAAGTTGTTCAAAATGTGCATGTAAAGTTATAATGATTAGAACCCAGCAGGGAATTAATTTCATTAAAAAAACATTTGGTTATTATTGTTGCTTATTTGATTTATATAAATTTATAACGACCCATTGATGTAGTCAAAACTTAATGTTTACAGTATTTTAAGTTAAAAATATCGAGTAAAAATCCATACACGGTAAAATTGAAGTGTTTGCACGCTTTCACCGTGGTTTTTTGACACATTTAGACACTTGTAAAAAACACGAGAAATTGTGTGTTCCATTTCCGTTCATTCAGAGGTGGGGACGTGGAACGATAACATTTATCATGAGTCTTAAAATGAAATTCTGCAGTTTACAAAACATCGCAATAAAAATGTATGACTATTTTTGCAAAGAGGCTAAACGAGGAAGATTATTTCATTCTTTAGAAAACCCTGAGAATAGGACAAGACACATTTTGGATTTATCTAAACGGTCATTTAATCGCTGGATTCAAGCACGTGACCGTCAATGTTCAAAATATACAAAATCAACAAAAAACAGGAAAAGAACAACAGTACTGAAATATCAAAGTCTACATTATGGAGGAATGTGATAGCTGCAGGCTTTACATTCAGAAAGTATTCCAATGGACGAAATATCATCTGTGAGAACACATATAGTAGTCATGAGAAGCAAGTACTTACGTGAAGTAAAAGAGGTGCGCAAGCAAGGTTATGATATTGTGTACTTGGATGAAACATGGATCAATGCTCACCACACTAACCAAAGGGAATGGCAGTCATCAGATGGAAAGATTAAGAGATTAATACCTAGTAGCAAAGGACAGCGCTTGATAATTGCTCATGCAGGTAGTCGACAACATGGACTAATACAGAATGCAGAGCTCATTTTTCTTTCAAAATCCATAGACAATCGGGATTATCACTCTGAGATGAATGGTCACATATTTGGACATTGGATTGAAAATTCTGTTCTCCCATCACTAGATCGACCATCTTGCCTAATAATGGACAATGCAGCGTACCACAACATTGTTGCACTTGAAGATAAAGTCCCGAGTCATCCAGTACAAAAGATGCTATTAAGATATGGCTCACAAAGGAGCACATACAATTTAAGAACATGTACTTAAAACCTGAATTACTATCTCTAGTAAAGCAAAAACAAAGGACAAAGATTTTTCAAATAGATAAGATTATCCAAGAGCACGGTCATATAAGTTTGAGGCTGCCACCTTACCATGCTCATTTAAATCCAATAGAACTAATCTGGGCAAAATTAAAAGGACAAGTGGCAGATGAAAATACAACATTCAAAATATGCGACGTAAAGACTCTTGCTAATCTCGCTTTATTAAATATAGACAAAGATTATTGGGCTAAATGTGAAGACCACGTCTTAAAACAGGAAGAGGAATATTGGAAAAATGATGGTTTGTGGAATGTTCAACCCCAAAGAGTTATTAATCTTTTAGACTCGTCTGATTCAGAATGAAAGTATATAGCCCCCACAATGTTGGCCCCTATATTACCTTAAATTAGTTCAACAAACGGTCCTTTTCAGGACCACACAACTATGAAAATTGGACATACAGGTATACCTTGATATTATCGTCCGTCCTCGAACTGAGAAGACAATAATTCTCCTGGTGTTTTGCCTTATTCAGTTATTTCCCCATTACGACCACGCCTTTACCTAGTGAAAATTAATCATAGACCAGCAACTACGGTAATTTCTATTATTTAGGGGTTCACAATTTACAATTTTGACAAACATCAAAGAAATTCGCCGCTTTAAGAAAACTGCAGCTGCAAGATATTTGTTAAATATACATTTAAAGGGTCTTTTGCATTCTAATAACATTTGGAAAATTTCAACAGTTTTTAACAAACGGTTACTGAGTAATAGCGTTTTGAAGTTGGGCACGTGATTTGAAACGAGCTATAGTTTTGCACTATCCGCATGTTGTAGATATCAATTGTTGTTAATATAATTGTAGTGATAATGATTAGAATGTGTTATATTTGTGTGCAATATTAACCAAGATTTGTGTAGGTTACCTGAGTGGTCTAGGTGGTAAGACGACGGCTTCTGGATAAGAAGGACTCAGGTTAGAACCATGGCAGGAGTTTTCTCTTTTAATTTGAGGTTTCTTCGCGAATGTAGCCTTTTTTCTGATGCTAAACCGAGCTTTGATGATCGGTCTGGTGGGCTTGTTTGTGACAAGATTGATTATTTCTTGATCTTCTTATATCTTGTTTCCAAGTCATTTATTCTAGGTGGCCTCGGTAGCCTCGTTGGGAAAACCCCCCGACTGGTCTACCAACGTTCGGACAACCCGTGTTCGATTCCCGCTGGAAGAATTGTGAGTTGTACTTGTGGTTGGGAAAAAAAAAACAACTTTTTTTTTTACTTTTTACTTGTGCGATAACTGCACATCACAACCACAATAACGTACCATGGACAGTCTTTCTACTTTATAAAGAGCTTTTTAATGGGAGATAATCTGATCAGAGACACCCTCCCTTCCCATCAACCCAACACAGTGCAAAGTTAATGTTTCGGTACTGTAACTCTTTTGGCACTCTAACTTGTGGCTTGACTTCCTAATGAGTTTCTTCTGTTGTATAGCCCGAAAGATGAATGTGTTTTTTTTCTGATTGAATACATATTATTATTTGGATATGGAAGGTCCCGGTATCACTGCAAACGAATTAAAATCCAAAATTGCTCAACCTCCCGTGCCAGCGTAATCATCCGAATTAATATCTCATCTCCCAAACACAGAAAGGTAACTGTAGTCCCCATCATAGCAGTCTCAGCACACACCAAAAGACATAATATGAAACCGCACAGAAAGTGAACACGGCCAACTGTTCTCTGTTATAGGATATCATCATTCATCGTAAACAATTTGAATATCGAAACATGATCAAAACGGTTGCTATTCCTCGTATGGTGTATGTTTTACTTCGGACGTGTGGATAAACTGTGATTACCGATAATTAAGTGGGATATGATTTATTCTTCTTTGTGTCGTGTGTTCGCGATTCAATAGTCAAGCACATGGTTCGACAAAAAATGGCGTCGCCGGGTATGTTCAACCCGAATATAAAAAGTCTGTGTCGGTGGATGGGGCGGATGAATCAGAAATGATCAACGGCCCAGAAAGCGAAAACAGCAAAGTGTGTGGTACACATGAGGCATATTCAGAACACGAAAGACGAATATGGCAGACTACCGTGAAAGAGATTGGAGCCTCATCACGCAACACTCCAAAGAAAGCCATGGAGAGAAATTCTAACTATTGTTTCAAGAACGAATTAAAAATAGCTACATGGAATGTTAGGACCTTATACCAACAAGGAAAATTAGAAAATCTAATGGTAGAAGCAGAGTGATTAAACATATATATCTTAGGCATATCAGAAACAAGATGGAAGGAAAGTGGAACCTACAACAATTACTTAATGTGATAAACATAACAAGCAAAAAATATGGACTAGATATGAAAATCAAAAAGACTAAAACTATGATCATAAACAAAGAAAATTCTCAAGACCTACAATTAAATATCACAGTTGAGGGAATACATATGTAGACAGTCCAGAGGTTACAACAACCTGGGACATACTATAACCAAGGATGGAAAATGTAAATTAAATTAATTAAAAAGAATAGGCATGGCAAAAAGTAATTTTAATGCCATGAAAAATGACAAGACAAATGAAATTGTTGGGGCATGTTAAAAGACACAACAGCTTACTAAAATTAATATTGGAAGGGAAAATACAAGGCAAAAGAGCCAGAGGCAGACCAAGACTAACATGGGCGAGTAACATCAAAAGATGGACAAGTCAATCTATGACAGCCTGCACCATCAAAGCAAGAAACAGAGTATAATGGTGATCCACGGTAGCCAACCTTCGTTGCGGAGAAGGCTCTCGATAATGATGATGATCAAAACGGATGAGGCACACAGCTCACTGTGTGCATAGAGCACTTAACTCAGTAGCTCCTGCAACATGCCGGACATGGAATACGAGGAAACTGCAACAAGGAACATTTTTTATGCATAGCCTTCAATGGTTCCTGCCGCCTATCCACCATATACCGGAAGTTCACGCCCTCTTGAAAATGATGATCGTCATATGTTTTAAAAATGTATAGCGCTTGATGATGTTAGGCCATCGTTGTTGACTCCAATTCTGAACATATAAACACACAGTTAGTCGTCAGATTATCCCCGTCGCACATCAAACAACAGACCGTAAGATTAGCGTACGGACGGTCTAAGGATATACGATGGGCCATTACGATGACGTCACACATTATAATATTATATATATACCTCTATCCGACCACACAAGATGGTACAATTTGCTGTCGTCCCCTGTATCCGACCACTCAAGATGGTACAATTTGCTATCGTCCCCTCTATCCGACGACTCAAGATGATAGAATTTGCTGTCGTCCCCTCTATCCGACCACACAAGATGATAAAATTGCTGTGCTCCCCTCTATCCGACCACTCAAGATGATAGAATTTGCTGTCGTCCGCTCTATCCGACCACACAAGATGGTACAATTTGCTGTCGTCCCCTCTATCCGACCACTCAAATGGTACAATTTGCTGTCGTCCCTTCTATCCGACCACACAAGATGGTAAAATTTGCTGTCGTCCCCTCTATCCGACCACTCAAATGGTACAATTTGCTGTCGTCCCTTCTATCCGACCACACAAGATGGTACAATTTGCTGTCGTCCCTTCTATCCGACCACACAAGATGGTAAAATTTGCTGTCGTCTCCGCTATTCGACCACACAAGATGATAAAATTTGCTGTCGTCTCCTCTATCCGACCACACAAGATGGTAAAATTTGTTGTCGTCCCCTCTATCCGACCACACAAGATGGTAAAATTTGCTGTCGTCTCCTCTGACAACACAAGATGGTACAATTTGTGGTCGTCCCCTCTATCCGACCACGCAAAATGGAACGATTTACGATTGTCCCCTCTATCCGACTACTCAAGATGGTAGTATATGCTGTCATCCCCTATATCCGACCACTCAAGATGATAGGATATGCTGTCGACCCCTCTATCCGACTACTCAAGTTGGTACGATTTGCTGTCGCTCCCTCTATCCGACTACTCAAGATGGTAGTATATGCTGTCGTCCCCTATATCCGACTACTCAAGATGATAGTATATGCTGTCGTCGCCTCTATCCGACTACTCAAGATGATAGTATATGCTGTCGTCCCCTATGTCCGACTACTCAAGATGATAGTATATGCTGTTGTCCCCTCTATCCGACTACTCAAGATGATAGGATCTGCTGTCGTCCCCTCTATCCGACTACTCAAGATGATAGTATATGCTGTCTTCCCCTCTATCCGACTACTCAAGATAGTACGATTTGCTGTCGCTCCCTCTATCCGACTACTCAAGATGGTACGATTTGCTGTCGCTCCCTCTATCCGACTACTCAAGATGATAGGATTTGCTGTCATCCCCTCTATCCGACTACTCAAGATGATAGTATATGCTGTCGTCGCCTCTATCCGACTACTCAAGATGATAGTATATGCTGTCGTCCCCTATATCCGACTACTCAAGATGATAGTATATGCTGTTGTCCCCTCTATCCGACTACTCAAGATGATAGGATTTGCTGTCGTCCCCTCTATCACACCACTCAAGATGATAGTATATGCTGTCGTCCCCTCTATCCGACTACTCAAGATCATAGGATATGTTGTCGTCCCCTATATCCGACCACTCAAGATGATAGTATATGCTGTCGTCCCCTCTATCCGACAACTCAAGATGATAGTATATGCTGTCGTCCCCTCTATCCGACTACTCAAGATGATAGTATATGTTGTCGTCCCCTCTATCCGACTACTCAAGATGATAGTATATGCTGTCGTCCCCTCTATCCGACTACTCAAGATGATAGTATATGTTGTCGTCCCCTATATCCGACCACTCAAGATGATAGTATATGCTGTCGTCACCTCTATCCGACAACTCAAGATGATAGTATATGCTGTCGTCCCCTCTATCCGACTACTCAAGATGATAGGATTTGCTGTTGTCCTCTCTATCCGACTACTCAAGATGATAGTATATGCTGTCGTCCCCTCTATTCGACTTCTCAAGATGATATGATATGCTGTCGACCCCTCTATCCGACTACTCAAGATGGTACGATTTGCTGTCGCTCCCTCTATCCGACTTTTCAAGATGATAGGATTTGCTGTCGTCCCCTATATCCGACCACTCAAGATGATAGTATATGCTGTCGAACCCTCTATCCGATTACTCAAAATGGTACGATTTGCTGTCTACCCCTCTATCCGACTACTCAAGATGATAGGATTTGCTGTCGTCCCCTATATCCTACCACACAAGATGATAGTATATACTGTCGTCCCCTCTATCCGACTACTCAAGATGATAGTATATACTGTCGTCCCCTCTATCCGACCACTCAAGATGATAGTATATACTGTCGTCCCCTCTATCCGACTACTCAAGATGGTACGATTTGATGTCGGCCCCTATATCCGACCACTCAAGATGATAGGATATGCTGTCGTCCCCTCTATCCGATTACTCAAGATAAGACTATCAAGACTTAATCAAAGTAGGATACCAGACTCTCACATGAAGTCAGCTGTCAGGTTAAGTGTGTTGATCACCCCCACAGACAGAACATCACAATTAGAGTCTCTCAGATCCACTCTGATTGAACACCCGTTAAAACGTTGCACTGTGTTCTGCGCCAGTGGCTTAGTGCATCCGATTTCAGCCAGCATTTTATTCAGGTTTGCTTTCCTTAGCCTTTGATTGTCCCCATTCTTCTTGCAAGGCAGCAGATTGTCTTTTCTGTAGGGGGATTCTGCCCTTAGATGGTCGGCCCTCCCAGGATGACGAGCACCATCTGCCCGAGTCACTAGAGGTGACTAACACAGACATGCACGCACAAAGATATGAGATGTGACTAACACAGACATGCACACAAAGATATGACACATGACTAACATAGACATGCACACAAAGATATGACACATGACCAACATAGACATGCACACAAAGATATGTTAGTCATATCTCATTGTATTTGATGTGTCTCATCTTTATTTCATCGCACAATAAGCCTCATGAGTCATGTGGCTAAGATATTACTAAGAATCATCATGCGAAGAGTGCGAAACAAAATCAGTCCAGAAATTAGCGATGAACAGTGTGGTTTTGTTAGAGATAAAGGAACAAGCAATGCCATTTATATCACAAGATCTTTAGTAGAAAGAGCCATAGAGGTGAAAACAGATCTATACCTCTTTCATAGATGACACCAAGGCATTTGACAAAGTAAAGCACCAAGAAATAATCACAATTTTAGAAAGCATAAACGCAAACAGCAAAGATCTAAGAATAATAAAGAACATGTACTGGCAACAAACAGCGGCCATAAGAACTGGAAACCAATTGGGAATGTTTCAACAAATAAAACAGGGTGTTAGACAGGGTTGTGTGCTGTCACTAGATTTGTTTAATATTTAAAGTGAGATTATTTTAAGGTCCATAAGGGACTTGCCTGGAATAACAATTGGAGGTCATAATATAAATAAAAAATCTAAGGTATGCTGATGATACAGTATTAATCGCTAAGAGTGAAAATGAGTTACAAGAAATGTTGGACATTATAGTGAAAGAAAGCAAAAATAAAGGACTTAGCCTTAATAGCAAAAAGACAGAGGTAATGGTAACAACAAAGAAAAAGACATCACCTCAGTGCAAAATAAAGACAAGTGGAACAATATTAAAACAGGTAAATGAATTTAAATATTTGGGAACTTTGTTAACCTCAGACGGAAGATGTACAAAAGAGGTGAGATGCAGAATGGCTCAGGCAAAAGCAGCTTTCCAAAAAAATGAGGAAGATGCTATGCAATCCATTTTTGACATTGAGTTATTGAGTTATTGAGTTATTGAGTTATTTGCGGGTCATCATCATTGCACTCCGAACATGTCCATAGGTGCTCAGATCCCCTCCTCAGCAATTTCCTCAGTGTCCAGCGACTGACGACTCCAGTTCTATGTTGGTTGATAAGTCTTCTTACACGGCCACCAAGTTTCTCATTTCTGGCTGTGCCCATCTTAACTCCCATTTCCATCATCCGAAGAAGCGACGTTGATCTGTGTTTGTCGAAGTCCTGTGCTCTTCCCACATCTCGGAGTGCATTGATGACGTCCGCCCGATCCATCGGTTGTCCGTCCTCAACGACAGCGCAGCTAGCCAACCTGTCCGCTCTCTCATTTCCCCGTACTCCCGCATGTCCAGGGACATAGACAAAGGTGACCTTACGTATTTTGGATTTCTGCAACGACTCTACCCATTGCATGCGTACAAAGCCCGCCTCCACTTTTTTTATCATGCTCATCGAATCACTCAGTATACATGCGTGGATGTAGTCTTGTGACTCTAACCATTTGAATACCTTGGTCACTGCCATCACCTCCATTGTCATGCTACTCGTGGTCATGGCGTATGCACCACTGTCTTCCTTGGCTATTCTGCCTGCCGAACGTGCTGTAAATGCCCATGCACTTTTTTCGTGTCGTCTTACAGATCCGTCTGTATAGATGACTGCATCTTTCTCATCGGTGTTATCGCAGATGAGACCGTTGACCTCAGCATTAACCACGACTGGGTTCTGTTCCCTACTTTTCCTGTCGAGTGTGACAATACATGAGAAAGTCCCCTTGAATGACGTAGGCACCGGTATCCACTCATCACCAACGCTGAGATTGGTAAGCACACAGACCTGTTTGATGACATCTTCTGCTCGGTCCACCCATGATTTGCCTCTTTTTAGCCTGGTACCTTTCTCTGTGTTGAACACGTGGTGCAATGGATGCTCTGTATCTGTACTAATCTTCAGGTATGCTCGTGCTCTCCAAATCTTGATTCTGTCATCCATGGCTGGAAAGTCAAGAAGATACCTCATTGCCACACAGGGAGTGTCCCTCGTACATCCCAGGATAATGCGCATGGCTTCATTTTGTATTTTCTCCAGCCTATCAATTTGAGTCGTACTGACAGTAAGAATGGCCAGGGCATACTCGATTGGTGCGAGGACTAATCCCTGGAACAGAACAGTAAGTAGCCTCTGCTCGATGTTGGCAGCTGCCATGACCTTCAAGGCGGCTAATCCTTTGCGGGATTTTGTTATCACATGGTCAACGTGGTCCCGAAAACACAGGCTGCAATCAAACTTAACTCCGAGGTATGTCATCAACTTGTCCCTGGTCACCTCATCAGCTCCCATTCGTACTACCGGTGTGGTCGTATTAACGATATGATTGTTAAGGGAGAACCATGAAACTGATGCCATTTTGACATTTTTGACAATAGAAACAAGACAAAGAGTTCTTAAATGTTATGTAGAGCCAGTCTTAACATATGGATGCTAATCATGGACAATAGGACAACAGACAAGAAAATCACTGGAGTCTGTAGAAATGTGGTTTTACAGAAGAATGTTGAGAGTACCATGGACAGCTAAGAAGAGTAGTGAAGATGTTCTGAGAGAGGTCAAAGCAAAAAGAGAGCTAATTTCCAATATTAGGAAGAAACAATCATCATTTTTTGGCCATGTAATGAGAAGAGAACAACTGGAATATATTGTAACAATTGGAAACATTGAGGGACGAAGAGATAGAGGGAAGCAAAGAGAAAAAATAACAGACAGCTTAAGATAATGGCTTGGCAGAAGGTCAACAACAGAAATGATAAATAGCTGCCGAGATCGAAAGCTGTGGAGAAACATGATCACCTACGCCAGTAGGCCCGGTACTTGATGTTGATGATGATATTTCTATAAGCACGAATTTCCAATGGAAATGTCAGATAAATAAGTTCTTTATCTTGGCGAATATTCACTACCAGCTATTTTACATCATCATCATCATCATCAGTGAGTGTCGTCTCCGCATCGAAGGTTGGCTACCATGGAGCGCTATTCCACTCTGTCTCTGGCTTTGATGGTGTAGATTGTCAAAGGTTGACTTGTCCATCTTTGATGTCACTCGTCCATGTTAGTCTTGGTCTGCCTCTGCCTCTTTTACATTGTATTCTCCCTTCCAATATTACTTTTATTAGGCTGTTGTGTCTTTTAACATGCCCCAAAAATCTCATTTGTCTTGTTCTAATTGTGCTTAATAGTTCTCTTTTCATTTTTAGTTGTTTTAAAAATTCATCGTTTTTTTTTCTTTTCTTTCCATCCAAATCTACCTATCCTTCTATAAATCCGCATTTCAAAGGCTTCAATTTTCTGTTCTGTTTTCTTGTCTAATGTCCATGTTTCTTTATTTTACATAACGATATTTAACAATTAAAAACAGCTAGATTGATATACTGATGCTAGTAACTAATTTTCTTCTCCCTAGCACAGTCGCAATCAAACAAATTAACAACAGAGTTATAGAATTTGTTTGACATTAGCACGTATATGAAGAAATTAGCAGCAGAGTTGACAGTAAAGAGCAAATCGTCTAAATCATTCAACATGTCATACAACTGATTTGGTGTCGTCAAAGCTGGGTCCACGTAAAAGTAAATAAAGATTGCAAAACTGGGTAAACAAATTAAACAAAACATGCCACAGACAGACAACAACATTTTGCTGACTCTGACGTCATTTCCGTTTCTTTCTGCAATAGAGACCATCATAGACTTTCGTTGTTTTGATACACGATTGAGCTTGTAGCTTATAGCACAACAGTTAATGGCAACCAAGCCAGGGAATATGACACCAAGGGAGTTTATAAAGATATTTGATGCCAAGTTTAATGTTTTCATATTTTGCATGTACCAATCTGTCCCACGGGCAGAAGGAAGGCTTCTGTTATAAACGATATTGAAGACCCATTCTATGCTGTAACCGTTATAGACCCAAGGGGAAGTAATGCAGATCCAGGCCATATATGTTGTGATTAGCACGGTAACCATTCTCGTTTTAGTGATCATTTGCGAGATTTTGAGAGGGTAAAACACGGCCACGAGCCTCTCATAAGAGATGATAACTATGTGAGTGATACTTATCAGCATCGCTGTCCGACCAGGCACAAGAACAAACATCACTAAATGTGAGTGATAAATTGAAGCAAGGATTGGATCAAACAATTCTATAATGAAGTTCAGTTTTTGGATGGACGTATTCACGAGGTAAAATAAATCACAGGCGGCTAATGACAGCAGTAAAATACTAGTGGTGTCTTTAAGCCGAATCCGAGATAAGACGATTAACGTGATGATGTTTCCGAGAGATCCAACAACAGAACACAGATGAATAAGAAAATAACATGTTATTTTGTTGATAATAATTATAACAGATGAGTAGTAGATTTCTGTTGTTTGTTGTTGGCTTGGATCAGTTGTTGTAGAAGTCTCTATATAGCTCAAACCTTTATATATCTCTATTGTTGTCTTCATGGTATTTGATGTTTCTTATCTTTCTTTAGACTTAATATATTTCTATTACCACGAATTTCCTATGGAAATGTCAAGTAAGTTTTTTATCTTGGCGAATATTCGCTAGCAACTGTTTACGTATCTAGGTATTTCAGAACACGTCCCCAATGTTAGCTTAACAAACATTTCGTACTTTATAATCATCCGGGTAATTTAACGAGATTTATCTTTTTCTTATTCTACAAACAAGAGCGGAATATGCACACTTTGTCTATGTCAGAGGTTATACAGTGATCTCCTTACCTCTCTTAGTTACAATTTCCAGACACATATAACTAAACGTTATTATTAAAATATAACAACCCATTCTAATGTTCTATATTTACTTTGCAGATGAAACATGAGCTCTCCTATATTGATTTTTTTTTGGTCCCCGATATCCAAGTACAGAATAATCCTCATCTTAAAACGTGCAAGTAAATGCCAAGTAAAGAAACGGCGGTATAGACCCACATTACCTGCACAATGTTAGCATGGTCAATTAATGAAGTAAACAGTAGCAGATAAATGTGAATATGTCATAAGTACATATGTTTTGTAGATACAGCGAAGATGATGACGCTGGATAGGACACACGCTGCGGGAGCCAATTGAGAGTATTACACAACGGGCCCTTTTTGGAATCCGCAGGATTCAAGACTAAAGGATTCTTGGAGAAGACATATAGAAGCAGAGATGAAGATGATTTGGAAGACATGGAATGATCTTTAATTGGCATGAAACAGAACGACTTGGAAAGTGTTTGTTGAAGACCTATGTTCCACAGGGAGCTGAAAGGTAAAAGAGGAAGAGGAAGAAGAGGAAGAGATATATGTTTTATAAGAAGAGATTTTGTAATGTGAAAAGTGAATACTTTAGAGAAAAGAATAGTTATCATATCACCGGAAGTTGAAGTCTTATTCAGAGTTCAAGTCTTATGATCAAGTGAACGACTTTCTTTGTCCTGTTTCATAATGTATGGGTTAGGAACAACGTCATTAAATAAGTTGAGTGTGTCACAGGTTCTCCATTTCTCTCTTCCGTCATTCGTTGAAACTGCAAGTTCCAGGCCTGTTCATTCTTTGATGTTATCTTCCCATCTCTTTCTCTGACTACCTCTCTTCTCTGTCATTTCCAAGTTCCTTGTAGAAATGGCCTTTGTCAGACTTGAATATCAAGATACTTAGCCAAATATAAACGTGCGTGTCATTATTTTTCTCATAATCCTGCGCCATGGCTGACACACTCTCTTTTCGGCAGGCTGGATCTAGGTTTGATGTAGTTTTCCTTCTCGTAGGGTGGATGCCGTCCAAGGCTGTTGAGTCCACCCTGGCCGTGGTTTCTGTCTGTCTGGATGTTCTCCCGTAGCCTTTCCTTCTCGTAGGGTGGGTGCCTGTTGAGTCCACCCTGGCCGTGGTTTCTGTCTGTCTGGATGTTCTCCCGTAGCCTTTCCTTCTCGTAGGGTGGGTGCCTGTTGAGTCCACCCTGGCAGTGGCTTCTATCTGGATGTTCTCCCGTAGCCTTTCCTTCTCGTAGGGTGGGTGCCTGCTGAGTCCACCCTGGCCGTGGTTTCTGTCTGTCTGGATGTTCTCCCGTAGCCTTTCCTTCTCGTAGGGTGGGTGCCTGTTGAGTCCACCCTGGCCGTGGTTTCTATCTGGATGTTCTCCCGTAGCCTCTCCTTCTCCCGATGATAACTGCTAGGCAGCAGTGATTGCTTTTCCTTTCCATGGTGTCTTCAGCCGAGGATAGACCTTTGATGGCTACTCTTAATCACGTGGTTTATCCTGCCATTGGGAGCCGCGATAGCTCAGTAGTTAGTGAACTGTACTACAAAAGACAAGAGGTAGGGTTCGATCCCAAACGACGGCTCCGGTTCACCCAGCCTTTAATGGGTACCGGATTTTTTTCTGGGAAAGTTAGGCGGCACGGACGTAATACCGACAATATTACCCCAAAAATCATGTGCTGAAGGTCTGTAAAATTTATGGTCACTAACACCATGTTCCCTAATACGCCACTTGGCGTGACGGGGGTACTTTACTTCAGTGGCGTATACTGGTTTTGGGGTCTGAACTACCGCTGACATAGTAAATAAAGACATATAATATATTTTAGTAGGCTACCGAAGTAATATTTGCTAATGACATCACTACATTTTAAATTACTTACTTATCTATATGTAAACTCCATCCGTCTTGTTTGGGACGAAAATATCTGGATGACTTTGTCATTGAAAGTACTGTTGGGTTGGTTTCTAAGTTTCTGAAGGAATGATTTCTCAATGGATATTACTGCCAAACTAGATAAGCGTTCTTGTGTCTGAGTTGAGCGACAATAAGATTTGATTCTCTTGAGAGCAGAAAAAGTTCTTTCTACAGATGCTGATGCGCATAACGTAGTTATAAATAGGTTAGGAAGTTCTGGTAATCAGACATAGTTTCACTTTCACTTTGTGACGCTTCTGATTGGCTAGAGCTAAAAATAACGCATGAAACCGCATTTTGTATAGATAGCTCTCGCCGTATTATTTTCACTGGAATTTTGGAATGTCAAGGTTATTAATTGTAAGTCGGAGAGATGAGAACTGTACCGCTGCTTATTAGCGGTTTCATGTACTATCTTAGAATAATTTCGGTTTCATTCACAAACGTTATTGTAGCCATAGGAAAACCTAGTTTTAATAAATGCAAATCAAATCAAATAAAGCATATTGGCCTACGAAATGTGTAACAGAATATTCAAAAATTTGTAATATAATTATGAAAAAATATAATAAATTATCATTTCCTGATGTATTTCGTTAATATGTTCAGGCTACCGGCGGTAGCTGCGATAGCATTGAGAATACGCCACTGTTTTACTTTATTTTTTTTATCCTGCCATTGTACATATGGGGCGTTTTTTAGCTGAAGCAACAGTTGCACCTGTCGCCCCCACCCCGTCCTGGTAGGAGAGGCCTTTCATCTGATCTTTTATTGATACTGTCAGATCTGCAGGACTTATCCATATCAAAGTTGACAGCTCTTTCCAGATCTTTACGGTGCCGCATACTTCTGCCTTAGTTCTGTCATAATTCTGCTTTAGTTCAGACATAGTTCTGCCTTAGGTCTGCCTAAGTTCAGCCATAGTTCTGCCTTAGTTCAGCCATAGTTCTGCCTTAGTTCAGCCAGAGTTTTGCGATTGTTCAGCCATAGTTCAGCCTTAGTTCAGCCATAGTTCTGCCTTAGTTCAGCCAGAGTTTTGTCATTGTTTAGCCATAGTTCTGCTTTAGATAAGACATAGTTCTGCCCTAGTTTAGCCATAGTTCTGCCTTAGATCAGCCATAGTTCTGCCTTAGTTCAGCCCCTTGGCCAGATTTGGCAACCCGATTCCTTACGGGGTGGACACAGATGGAGGATGGATGCTCCGAGTCCTAGATATCAGTTCCACAAGGGCATTCGTTTGTGTGGGACACTTTGAGGTGGCAGAGATGACTTGAGAGTCGACATTGACCCGTCTTCAGACGATAGATGATGATCTGCTGAAACCTCTGCAATTGACGATGGATGAGATTTGATACTCAAGTCGCGAAGTCTTAGCTCTTTAACACTTTCTCTACGGAAGCTTGTTATCAATGCATCGGGGGAGATATCATCATCATGATCATCATCAAGTACCGGGCCTGCTGGCGTAAGTGATCATGTCTCTCCACAACTTTCGATTAGGACAATTATTTATCATTTCTGTTGTTGACCTTCTTTCAAGCCATTCTCTTAAGCTGTCTGGTATCTTTTCTCTTTGCTTCCCTCTATCTCTTCGTCCCTCAATTTTCCCAGTTGTTACAATATATTCCAGCAGTTCTCTTCTCATTACATGGCCAAAAAATGATGATTGTTTCTTCCAAATATTGGAAATTAGCTATCTTCTTGCTTTGGCCTCTTTCAGAACATTTTCATTACTGTTCTTACCTGTCCATGGAATTCACAACATTCTTCTGTAAAACCACATTTCAACAGACTCCAGTGATTTTATTGTCTGTTGTACTATTGTCCATAACTCACATCCATATATTAAGACTGGCTCAACATAACATTTAAGAACTCTTTTTCTTGTTTCTATTGTCAAAAATAGACTGATGTGAAGAGATGTATATGGAGAGATATTATAGATAAAATCTGTCATGGTTTTAAGAATCAATCTACATATTTATATTTATCTAACATACAAAATATTTTATATACATTTTTAGATAATTGAACAAGGCATTAGATTTTACCAATACGAAGAAGATACATGACATGTCAAAAGAATATGGTTTGTTGACGGTTTACACTAATCAAATTGAGAGTGACACACTATGCTGCGAAACGTCCTTGGCTGAAATCGACATGACGCAAAGTACGTTGAGACGCACAGAAAGAGTTAAGCCAGGAATTTGAATATGACGGGTGTCAATAACTTTACTGGTTTCTCGGGTTGCTCTGGAGACATTGGATCTTGACCCTAGTGGTACTGAACTTCTAGTACTTCGATATCAACAAACCTCACCACAGCAAGTGCTATTGCGCTCATCACTTCGTTAACAAATCTAATTTGACGCAGACTGTTAACAGGGCATAACGTAAAGTGGGGTCTTGGTCAGCTGTGGGTTAAGATCCTGCCAAGGTGACAGTAGGGTACTTAAACTTTCGCCACACTGATGCCGTCCTCATCGGCGGAGAGTTATGCAAAATAGAAGAAGTTAGTTTGTAGCATATGTATTACAAAAACAAAGTTAGTTTGCAGCATAGGTATTACAAAAATAAAGTTTGTTTGTAGCTTAGGTATTACAAAAACAAAGTTAGTTTGTAGCACAGGTATTACAAACATAAAGTTAGTTTGTAGCATAGGTATTACAAAAATAAAGTTAATTTGTAGCATAGGTATTACAAAGACAAAGTTAGTTTGTAGCATTGGTATTATAAAAATAAAGTTAGTCTGTAGCATAGGTATTACTAAAACAAAGTTAGTTTGTAGCATTGGTATTACAAATAAAGTTAGTTTGTAGCATAGGTATTACTAAAACAAAGTTAGTTTGTAGCATTGGTATTACAAAAACAGTTAGTTTGTAGCATTGGTATTACAAAAACAGTTAGTTTGTAGCATAGGTATTACAAAAACAGTTAGTTTGTAGCATATGTATTTAAAAACAATCACACTGTACGAGCAACGATTAGCTCCCATATTAGCGGTCTAGAGATAAAACATCTACCTCTGTACATAATGATCATGGGTTCAAATCCTAGCACATAAAGTGGGTATTTTTCTCATCGAATCTATGGTTTCTTTGTAGATTATCCCCCTTCCTCACTCCCCCCCTCCTTTTATGTCTCTGGGTAATGAGATCTGATGTCTAGCTCTCTCATATAACTGTGAAAAGTATGAGGGATTGTGTGCACTTTGCACGTGTCAAAGAATCTTTGGCAGTCGAGAAAGGTCGAAAGAGTAGGCTAGAAACGCCGCTGAGAGAGCAAAATAATTAAGTAATGAATGTTCTGCTCATACCAAAGGCGGGTGTGTCGAGTCCAAAGGCGCATGTATTGCCGGCCTGTCGTAAACTAGTGATACAACGCAAAACGCCAACTTAACGCATTGAACACCGCAGAATAACAATAAAACTCATTTAGACACAACAAAGAATATTCCAGATGACATTTGACATGTACATTTCAGACCTGTCTTCTTCATCATCTCATTCCCCCACGGACAATGGGACATCACTTCGTCAACCTTCTTCATTTCTCTCCTCAGTCATTCTTTGAAACTGCAAATTCAAGGCCTGTCCATTCTTTGATGTTATCTTCCCATCTCTTTCTCTGACTACCTCTCTTCTCAGTCATTTCCCAGTTCCTTGCAGAAATGGCCTTTGTCAGGCCAGAATATCGAATTACTTAGCCAAAGCAATTCATTTTGCTTTTTAAAAAGTGGAGATCATCATGTACTTCTATTACTTACTGCGCTCTTTTGCGAACCTTTGCCATCTGAATATATCAAAATTTACACAGTGGTGTGAGGTCTTGACTTTCAACTGCCTGTCTTTATTTCGGTTAACATCTAATACCATGCGTGTGAAGTCATTTTGACTTGACAGATGAGAACAATTGAACAGATGGTATTTATATAACAAGAACTAGTGGTAGAGTCTTTTCAGCCAATGACACGAATTACGGTAATCAAATCAGTACTGAAAAATGAGGCACTGAAGTGTTTGGCCAAAAGTGGAAATATCACAATTCTACTGCAAACCACAACACAGCATAACCACAACACAGCACAACCACAACACAGCATAACCACAACACAGCACAACCACAACACAGCATAACCACAACACAGCACAACCACAACACAGCATAACCACAACACAGCACAACCACAACATAGCACAACCACACTCACTTAACTTCCTTTTAGGGTGGATAAAGAAGAGATTTACTCATTTGGTCATCACATGAACACAAGCATTACCAACATGAGTGGAGTTAAAGGACATCACATGAACACAAGCATTACCAACATGAGTGGAGTTAAAGGACATCACATGAACACAAGCATTACCAACATGAGTGGAGTTAAAGGGCATCACATGAACACAAGCATTACCAACATGAGTGGAGTAAAAGGTCATCACATGAACACAAGCATTACCAACATGAGTGGAGTTAAAGGGCATCACATGAACACAAGCATTACCAACATGAGTGGAGTTAAAGGGCATCACATGAACACAAGCATTACCAACATGAGTGGAGTTAAAGGGCATCACATGAACACAAGCATTACCAACATGAGTGGAGTTAAAGGGCATCACATGAACACAAGCATTACCAACATGAGTGGAGTTAAAGGTCATCACATGAACACAAGCATTACCAACATGAGTGGAGTTAAAGGGCATCACATGAACACAAGCATTACCAACATGAGTGGAGTTAAAGGGCATCACATGAACACAAGCATTACCAACATGAGAGGAGTTAAAGGGCATCACATGAACACAAGCATTACCAACATGAGTGGAGTTAAAGGGCATCACATGAACACAAGCATTACCAACATGAGTGGAGTAAAGGGGCATCACCTGAACACAAGCATTACCAACATGAGTGGAGTAAAGGGGCATCACCTGAACACAAGCATTACCAACATGAGTGGAGTAAAGGGGCATCACATGAACACAAGCATTACCAACATGAGGAGTGGAGTAAAGGGGCATCACCTGAACACAAGCATTACCAACATGAGTGGAGTAAAGGGGCATCACATGAACACAAGCATTACCAACATGAGGAGTGGAGTAAAGGGGCATCACCTGAACACAAGCATTACCAACATGAGGAGTGGAGTAAAGGGGCATCACATGAACACAAGCATTACCAACATGAGGAGTGGAGCAAAGGGGCATCACCTGAACACAAGCATTACCAACATGAGGAGTGGAGTAAAGGGGCATCACATGAACACAAGCATTACCAACATGAGGAGTGGAGTAAAGGGGCATCACCTGAACACAAGCATTACCAACATGAGGAGTGGAGTAAAGGGGCATCACATGAACACAAGCATTACCAACATGAGTGGAGTAAAGGGGCATCACATGAACACAAGCATTACCAACATGAGGAGTGGAGTAAAGGGGCATCACATGAACACAAGCATTACCAACATGAGTGGAGTAAAGGGGCATCACATGAACACAAGCTTTACCAACATGCGTGGAGTAAAGAGGCATCACATGAACACAAGCATTACCAACATGAGTGGAGTAAAGGGGCATCACATGAACACAAGCATTACCAACATGAGTGGAGTAAAGGGGCATCACCTGAACACAAGCATTACCAACATGAGTGGAGTAAAGGGGCATCCCTCTCTTGGTTGCATTTGATATCTTTTTCTTTACACCTTTACTTCCCTAACCACAGGTCAGATACCTATTTTATTCAGCTGAAATGACTAACGAATCTAATCTCAAACACTGGGTACTTTATGTAAAAAGAGCCACTTTCAGCTTTTCAAAAGTAGGTCTACTTTGTACCTCTATATATGCCCTTGTGTAATAAAGAAATAAAATAACAATAGTTAAAACAAATTAATGATACAGATTCTTTATTTCTCAGAGCATGAATAAAGAATACAGAACATCACATTTAACAAGAGTGGAAACAGTGTCTTTTTTCAGTAACAAATAACTGCTTTTGTTAAATTATATATTTTGTGATAACCATATAAGGATTTTTTTACTTTCAAAATTAAAATATGTCTCAAGTTTTGAGAATCTTTTACAAAATTCCTGCAAAAAATGGCAGAGGATGACAAATAAATGAAATCATAAATAACCTGACATCATAATAGCATGAAGGAAGCTATTCAACAATAAAGTTCATGAACAAGAATTGTGGGCCTCATTGAATGCCCATGTCAAAACATGAAAAAGGAAGTGAACAAAATCAAATATACAGCACAGCTTCATTGGCTATTAAAGTACTTTAATTTGAAAATTGCACAGCTGCTTGTTGCTATCTCAAAGTGGTATTTTAGTTTTAATCTTTAAAATTTAGCAGCATTTATGTATGAAGATATCCTGATACTAATACATTCTCCTCACTCTTATAACATATATTTTATGTGAGTGGTTTCAATTTGACACCACATATAAAATGTAAAATGCTTAGTTAATGTAAATATCTGTGTGTGAATGATATTTTAGGATTTAATGCTTGTAAAAAAAAAAAGATCAAAGATTGGTAAATCTGAGAGTTGTGGGGGATGCAATGTTTAATTTGTAATGACAAAAGTATTTCTATTTGAAGATACAACTTCATTACCTTGAATGTATAACAGAAGAAGCAAATGTATTTTAATTTCTAGCAAAGACACAAATGAGCAAATTAACTAAAGTATCAGTGATAAACAACTGTGAATGACACTAAATATTCTTTCATGAAAATATTCTAGTAGTTCTTTTTAAGCTTGTGAATTGTAAAGTTGTAGGCTGTCACAAATTCATTCAATAATTTAACAATTCTTTTCTCTAAGGATAAAACAAAGATACATTTTGTACAAGTGGGTGAAAATGTAATTTACAAATAAATAGAAAAAATCAATCCTTAAAGTGTAACCACTTGTGAAACTGCATGTTAGCAATTTTTGGATAGGTTTTGGTGGTAAAGTCTGGGGAATGTTGTTATGGATTCAGAAGACCATGAGCTGACACCCTTTGGCCCAAATCGGGTATGGAGAGAAGGATTAAATAATGCTTCTCAGACTTGGCATTTGAAGCCATCTATTCAATTGGATATCTCAATACCTACAAACAGAATGGCCAGAGTACAAGTACATGGACAACTAAGTAAAAAAACCAGAATTGAACAAGGTGACCCACAAGGCAAGTACTATCCCCAACTCTATTTTTAATCTTCATAAATGACATCATAATGGACATTCCACCCAGAATACACTCAACAATGTATACAGATGACCTGACAATATGGGCAGGTGAAGAATCTATGTTAGTCGCCAACTCCAGAATGCAAGATGCCCTAGGAAAACTTGAAAAATGGATTAACACCTGGCTACTACTAAAAAAAAGCTACATACACAATTTTCAGCCTATCAAAAAACATACTCTCTGCAAAACTGAAGATAAAAGACTACACACTTCCTATTGAACAAAACCCAACATATCTTGGAGTCACCATATACAACAGAATAACAAGGATAAATTAGGTAAACAAAGCAAACAAAAGAGCCAGAAAATGAACAGATATTATGAAGAAATTAGCAGGAAGGATTGGGGAGCAGACAGCAATATCTTGAAATGACTATACATTGGAAGAGTAAGACCAGTCCTAGAGTACAGGAGTCACAGCCTGGGCTACAGCATCCAAATCACAGCTTAGCAAAATTACCATAACAAAAAAACCAGGATGCCCATATCATCACTGGAGCTATGAAATCTACACCTTTCGTGACTCTAGAAACAGTAACATATTTACAACCTTTATAAGACAGATGGAAAACTAAAGTAATGCAACAAGAGGAGAAATACAAAAGGCTCCCTAACCACCCCATGCACCAAAGAATAATCGGTTTCAGAAAGAAGACTAAAAAGGAGCAACTTTGCTGCAATCTCCAAAGAACTGACAACTAGTGATCCAGTACTGTCCCAAACAATGCCAAAACCCATAAGACCATCTGGTATGACTCCTCATGGGAAATGTAAAATACCAGAACTTAAGGACATAAAAGGAATCATGGAAGAATGAACCCAAACAGACACTGATAGAAAGCACATAAACGACAACTACCCACAGGACTCCTGGTCACACATATATATGGAAGGATCTGCTACAAATGCCACCAGAAATGGAGGAGGTGTGTTCTTGAGGCCGAATAACCAGAAAGAGATCACCAAGTCAATAGCTACTAAGAAATTCTCAAACAACTTTAAAGCAGAAACTGAAGCCCTTGAAGATGCTGCAAAACTGGCTATCCAACACAAAAATAACATGCACAAGAAATTGGTGATACTGACTGATGCCTGTCAGTCCTGCCAGCTCTAAAAACCCCCAGGAACAGCGAGCTCGATGACTTGAGAACAACCTTGGGCCAGCTATGCAATAACTTCCAGAGAGCGGTCATCCAGTGGACACCATCACACTGTAATATACACGGAAACAAACATGCAGACAAATTAGATAAGGAGAGAGGGAGATCGCCACAAGAGAGCCATCTGGTCAGCTACGATGAAACCAGTACCATGAAAAATCAAAACAAGAGAACTAAAGTATAACGAAAGGGACAGATTACTCCAACTATCAAGGAGGGATCAAATCATCATACTTTGCCTGTGCACTGGCCACAACAGAATGAGAAACCACATGCTCACCAAACTCAAAATAGGAACTACCAGCCAGTGCCACTGTACCCTGGATAACATGACACAAAACACGTTCTACAGGATTGCCCCAGCACACAGGCTTGAGGAGGACAATATGGCCCACACCCACCTTCCTGGAAGAGAAACTATACGGGGCAACCAAAACACTTAAACAGACAGCTGCCTTCATAATAGAGTCCAGAGTCATAGTCTGAATGAGCCATGATCGCAGCAGAAGAGGAGGAAGATAAGTCAATAGTAATAATATAGTGAAGTTTTGATCCATTTTGAGTTGCTGATACTGCTAGAAAATCTGTGGTCTATAAGTTACTTCTCCACATTTTTTCATTTTTGTAAATGACAGACTAATCCCAAATTGCAAATAATGATTTAAGTAGAAAAGCCATAAAAATACACATACAGTGTATTTAAATAAAGATTGCATATCAACTGCTAATCATCCATTTAACAAATAAATAATTCAATGACTTTATTTCTCTGTCTTTTGTCTCCCCCTCCTCCCTTATTCTCTCTCTCTCTCTTCCCCTGTATCTCACTTTCTTTCTTTCTTTTATATTAGAAAATTGTTAACTAATCAGGGTTTCCCCTTGAGATCATTATAGATATTTCATCTCTATATCTCCCCCATCGCACCTTGATTCAATCGTTCAACAAATTTACCATACCAATTCTGCATTATTATTACAATAAAATTATATGTTACAAGTAAGAGATATTCACAATAACATACAATGAAATATCACAATGCATTTTTTATGTGTCCTGTTGTTTCAATAGCAGACTCAGACTTTCAACAAAGAAATATTGGAAAATGATTGAGGTGCTCTCTTAACACTGTAAAAGATTAACCTAAATAATTTACTTTAATTTGCCTCAAACATTTCTCTGTGGAGTTAATTTTCAATGTCTCTTCATATTAAAACAAAAGCAACAGCAAAAACAACAACAAAAAAACAGGCTAAATGTGGAAGATGGCATGATCTTTGTTTTAGAAACATTCCATCATACATTTTGAAAGTGGTTGTCCAAATGTCTCAACTTCAACAGCAATGTAATTAAATATTACATGAGATTTATAACTGATAATCCTCTTTCAATGTATTCAATTTACTTTATTAAAACATCTTTTTTCATGAAAATATGACTACAAAAGAAAGATTCACAACCACTAGAATGAGATATCTCATGATATGGGATGCTGAATGTAACAAGAAGGTATGACATCAACAACAAAGATATTAAAAGAAAAGTAAACATCAGATCAATTCTGGATGTGCGCGTGACCGTGTGGCTAAAACCACTGTTCTGCTGGCTGCAAAGCTGGCGTATGGTGTTCAAAGCCCGCGGGAGACAGTAAGGATTTTTTCTATCGGGGGTGAAATAAAAATCCTGAGTCTCATATGTCATGGCGACTGCTTGACCAAGCAGCCTTTATCCCTCTGGTTCTATCATTGCCCCCCGACATACACCAGCAATGGTACTATGTGTTGTAAAGATAGTTGTTCCATTTTAAGATTAGTACTTGCCAGCTTTTTGTATTGTTTTCCTATAATATTATCTGTTGGTTTGTATCTGGTGAAGGCTTAAATGTAGTAGTTTGTCTCATCTTTTTATAGGTTTATTTATAGATTGTACTTAATACAATTTTGTGTTGATTTTACATGTTTTCTGTATCTCTTCTTGCATCCCCATGTGATATTCAATATATTGTACATTTTATATTTGTCTCCTATCTCCAAGCAATGGAAGAGTGGACTCATGATGTAGAAAACAAAGCCAAATCTTTGGCAAAATGATATCATTATTGACAAAGAAAGAAATCACAACATATTTTTAACAAAAATAACAATATCAATGCTTTACTTGAAAGCTACATTTTGGAACAAATAAGTTCAATGCCACAGAAGTGAAATGTGTCAGATCAATAATGGGAGCCAGCTTGACAGACAAAATCAAAAGTGAAAAACAAGGTTTGAGAACACCTCCACAGAAGAATTTATAAAAAAAAACAATAAATTAAATAGGCCATGAAACAAGACAGAAACAACCAAACACAATCCATACAATTATCAACACATGCTATATTTAAAAAAAAAACAAGAATACACTCTCAAAATTGATGGATAGTCAGAATACTAAAAAGAAATGTGAAAGCTGAAGAAGAAAGCAAAGAGCAAAACTCTGCAAACTATTTCTCAATTCAATATCTCTCTCTCTCTCTCTCTCTGCGATCAGGACTCAATCAGAGTAGGATTCCAGACTCTCACATGAAGTCAGCTGTCAGGTTAAGTGTGTTGAACAATTCAATATGAGAGGAAGGAAGAAGCAGACGAAACAAACCACTTACTATAAATGAAGCAAACTACAGATCCCTGTCAAGAACACTCTTTACCATGAAAACTGTCAAATACAGATAAAGAGGAAAAGAACAGAGATGTAGAAGAGAGTTACAGGTTACTTCTTCTTTCCTTCCACATTTCATTTAACCAATGAGGAAAGATATAGTTTGTGGCCTCACCATTTTTATGTTATTGATTATTACTGCAAAGTTGTCATCATCAATAATACCAAGCAATATGTTTGCTGGGGTAAGCGATCATGTCTCTCCATAATATTATATCTCTATAGTTGTTTTCTTTGAATTTCATTTTGACAAGGAAATCATTCTCTTGAAATGTTTTCATCTTTTCTCCATTTCAACTCTTCAACAATACCTACCTATAGTAATTATTTTAAGTTGTCTCAAAATATCATAGTTGTCACACAAAATAACAGCTATCACAAAATATCCCAGCTGTCACAAAATACCCCAGCTGTAACAAAATATTCCAGCTTTCACAAAATATCTCCATTGCCACAAAATTTCCCAGCTATCACAAAATATACCAGCTGTCACAAAATATTCCAGCTGTAACAAAATGTTCTAGTTGTAACAAAATATCCCAGCTGTCTTAAAAAATAAAAGCTATCACAAAATATCTCAGCTATCACAAAATATTTTAGCTTTCACAAAATATCTCCATTGCCACAAAATATCCCAGCTGTCACAAAATATTCCAGCTGTAACAAAATATCTCCATTATCACAAAATATCCCAGCTGTAACAAAATATCCCAGCTGTCATAAAATATTCCAGCTATAACAAAATATCTCTGTTATCACAAAATATCCCAGCAGTAACAAAATTTTCCAGTTGTAAAAAATATATAAACTATCATAAAATATACCACATGTCACAAAACGTCCCAGCTGTGACAAAATATCACAGTTGCAACAAAATATCATCAGAGCTGTAACAAAATATTCTAGCTGTCACAAAATATCCCAGTTGTCAAAAAAGAAAATCAGCTATCACAATATATCCCAGCTGTAACAAAATATCCCAGCTGTCACAAATTATCTTAGCTGTCATAAAACATCACTGTCACAATATGTCCAGCGGAAAAATAATATCCCAGCTGTAAAAGATATCTCAGCTGTCATAAAATATCCCACATGTCACAAAATATCCCAGTTGTCACAAAAGAACCAAGTTGCTACAAAATATCAGAGCTGTCACAAAATATTCCAGAGGTCATAACATTTTTCAGCTGTCATAAAATATTTCAGCTGTTATAAAATATCCCAGTTGTCACAAAAAATATCAGCTATCACAATATATCCCAGCTATCACAATATATCCCAGCTATCACAGAATATCCCAGCTGTCACAAATAACCATTCTGTCATAAAATATCCCCAGTTGTCAAAAAACATCTCAGTTGCCACAAAATATCCCAGTTGCCACAAAATATCTCAAATGGTCAAGAAGTCCCAGGTGTCACAAAATATCACAGTTGTCACAAAAAAATCTCAGATGTAACAAAATATCCCAAGTGTCATAAAAAAACTAAAATTTTCAAAAGATATCCCAGCTGTCACAAAATATCAAAGTTGTCATAAAATATATCAAATGTAACAAAATATCCCAGCTGACACAAAATGTCCCAGCTGTCACAAAATACAAGTTGCCACAAAATATCCCAGCTGTAATAACATATTCCAGCTGTCACAAATATATCCCAGTTTTCAGAAAATATTCCAGCAGTCACAAAATATCTCAACTGTCACAAAATATTCATGTTGTCTAAGACATCCCAGCTATCACAAACTATCCCAATTGTCACAAAATTTCACACTTGTTACAAAATATCCCAATTGCAGAAAGATATCTCAATTGTTGCAAAATATATCAGTTGTCACAGGATATCTCCTCTGTCACAAAATATCTCAGTTGTCACAAAAATCCCCGCATGTACAATATATTACACATGTCACAAAATATCTCAGCTGTCACAAAATATCTCAGTTGAAATAAAATATCCTAGTTGTAACAAATTATCATAACTGAAAAAAAGTATCTCAGTTGTAAAAAATATCACAGCTGTCATAAAACATCCCACATGTCACAAAATATCCCAGAGATATCACAAATATATCCGTTTTCAGAAAATATTCCATCAGCCACAAAATATCACAGTTATCACAAAATAACCGAGCTCTCACAAAATATCCCAGCTGTCACAAAATTTCCAACTGAAAAAAATATCCCACACGTAAAAAATATCTCAGCTGACATAAAATATCCCAGTTGTCACAAAAAAAACTCCCATTTGTAATAAAATATTCAAGTTGTTACAAATTACCACAGTTGCGACAAAATATTCCAGCTGTAATAAAATATTCCAACTGTCACAAATAAATCCCAGTTTTCAGAAAATATTCCGGCAGTCAAAAAATATCTCAGTTGTCACAAAATATCCCAGTTGTCACAAAATACCACAGTTTGCACAAAATATCACAGCTGTAGCAAAATATCCCAGCTGTAACAAAATATTCCAGCTATCACAAAATATCTCAGTTGTCATGAAATAACCGAGTTCTTACAAAATATCCCAGCTATCACAAATTATCTCAGTTGTCTCAAAATATCCTATCTATCACTAAATATCCAGAGCTATAACAAATTTATCCATTTTCAGAAAATTTTCCATCAGCCACAAAATATCTCAGTTCTCACAAAATAACGGAGCTCTCACAAAATATCCCAGCTGTCACAAAATTTCCAACTGAAAAAAATATCCCACATGTAAAAATATCTCAGCTGACATAAAATATCCTAGTTGTCACAAAATATCCCATTTGCCACAAAATATCCCAGTTACCACAAAAAATATCAGCTATCACAATATATCCAAGCTGTCACAAAATATCCAAGCTGTCACAAAATATCCCAGCTGTCACAAAATATCCCAGCTGTCACAAACTATCCCTTCTATCACAAAATGTCCCAACTGTCACAAAATATCTCAAATTGACAAAAGACATCCCAGCTGTCACAAAATATCCCAGTTGTCACAAAATATCTCTTCTATCACAAAATATCCAAACTGTCACAAAATATCTTAAATAAGTCAAAAGACATCCCAGCTGTCAAAAAATATCCTATTTGTAATAAAATATCCCAGTTGTTACAAAATACCACATTTGCCACAAAACATTCCAGCTGTCACAAAATATTCCAGCTATCACAAATATATCAGTTTTCAAAAAAATATTCCAGTTGTCGCAAAGTATCTGAGTTGTCACAAAATAACCGAGCTCTCACAAAATATCCCAGCTGTCACAAATTATATAAGTTGTTTCAAAATACCCATCTGTCACAAAATATCAGACTGAAAAAAAATATCCCAGTTGTAAAAAATATCATAATTCTCATAAAATATCCCGAGCTATCACAAATATATCCGTTTTCAGAAAATATCCCATCAGCCACAAAATATCTCAGTTATCACAAAATAACAGAGCTCTCACAAAATATGCCAGCTGTCACAAAATGTCCAACTGAGAAAAAAATATATCCCATAAGTCACAAAATATCCCAGTTGCCACAAAATATCTCATTTGCCAAAAAATATCCCAGTTGCCAAAAAATATCCCATTTGCCAAAAAATACCAGTTACCCCAAAATTTCCCAGCTGTAGCAAAACATTCCAGCTGTCACAAAATATTCCAGCTATCACAAATATATCAGTTAAAAAAAAATATTCCAGTAGTCGCAAAGTATCTCAATTGTCACAAAATAACCGAGCTCTCACAATATATCCCAGCTGTCACAATTTATCTCAGTTGCTACAAAATATCCATCTGTCACAAAATATCAGATTGAAAAAAAATATCCCAGTTGTAAAAAATATCACAACTGTCATAAAATATCCCGAGCTATCACAAATATATCCGTTTTCAGAAAATATTCCATCTGGTATAACGTACCTCTTTTATTTCTAAACGTGTGTTATCCAAGACAAATATTTTTAAAATATCATGTTGTTCTGACTGGAAGAGACAGTCAGAATAAAGGCACGTGGAACAATCAACATTTTTGTTTATCTTAACAACGTCCAAATTAACACAAGAACGACACTACATAAAAAAGGAAAGTGATCAAATGAACAAGCGATACAACATCTAATGAAACCTGATTGTATTATGTATTCTTTTCTCCTGCCACTCTTCAAAGCAGCAGCAGTTAGATAACGGAAGAAAGAAAAGACTTGTGTGAAACCATTATTTTGGGATGTAATGGTCGTGAAGTAAGCTTGCATAAGTGTGGCAATCGTAAGTCAGGTGTCACAGCGATAATCATTAGAGCAGATATGTTGTTATATATTTTATATGGATACATCGCCAGGTAAGTCAAAATGATATTAGGAAAATGTGTCATCAGGACAAGAGGTCAACATTGTTATGTGTGCTGGTTACTCCTACATTAAGATACATTTCTTACCAGATTGCACGATTAAATAAACAAAATCATCATCAAGTACCATGCCTGTTCGCGTAGGTGACATGTCTCTCCACAGCTTTAGATCTCGACAGCTATTTATCATTTCTGTTGTTGACCTTCTGCCAAGCCATTCACTTAAGCTGTCTGGTATCTTTTCGCTTTGCTTCTCACTATCTCTTCGTCCCTCAATTTTCCCAATATATTCCAACTGCTCCTTTCTCATTACATGTCCAAAAAAATTATAATTGGTACTTCCTAATATTGGATAGTAGCTCTATTTTTGCTTTGGCCTCTTTCAGAACGTTTTCTTTGCTCTTCTTAGTTGTCCATGGAATTCTCAACAATCTTATGTAAAACCTACATTCTACAGCCTCCAGTGATTTTCTTGTATGCTGTCCTGTTGTCCATGATTCACATCCAGATGCTCAGACTGGCTTTGCATATAAACAATATATATAAATATATATATATATAAACATTATGTCAAATATAAACGTAATACTTCAGAAATAGAATATAGAGAATAGGACATCAATAATTCTAATAAGAGCAGATGATGTCATCAAACAGGCCTGTGGACTTAGCAATATCAACACTGGCGATGAGTGGATACCGGTGCCTAAATCAATCAGGAGCACATTTTCGTGTATTGTCACATTACCATCATAATTGAGTGCCGTCACCGCATCGAAGGTTGGCTACCATGGAGCGCCATTCCACTCTGTCTCTTACTTTGATTGTGAAGATTGTCATAGGTTGGCTGTCCATCTTTTGATGTTACTCGTCTATGTTAGTCTTGGTCTGCCTCTGCCTCTTTTACCTTCTTTTTTCCCTTCCAATATTACTTTTATTAGGCTGTTGTGTCATTTAACATGCACCAAACATTTCATTTCTCTTGTTCTAATTGTGTTTAGTAGTTCCCTTTTCATTTTTAGTTGTTTTAAAACTTCATTGTTTGTTTTCTTTCCTTCCCATCCAATTCTACCTATTCTTCTATAAATCCACATTTTAAAGGCTAACATTTTCTGTTCTGTTTTCTTGTCTAATGTCCATGTTTCTGCACCACACAGGAATATTGAGAAGATGTAACGTTTTGCTATTCTTAGTTTTAGCTCTGGTGTTATTTGTTTTGATGTTGGTATATTTTTCATGGCATTAAAATTACTTTTTGCCATACCTGTTCTTTTGTTTATTTGAGTTGTACATTTTCCATCACTGGTTATAATATGTCCCAGGTAGTTGTAGCTCTGAACTGTCTCTATGTGTATTCCTTCAACTTTGATATTTATTTGTAGGTCTTGAGAATTTTCTTTCCTTATGAACATATTTTTTTTAGTCTTTTTGATATTCATATCAAATCCATACATTTTGCTTGTCATGTTTATTTCATTAATTAATTATTGTAGATCTTTAGGGTTTTCTGCAAGTAATGCAGTATTACCAGCATGTCTGAGGATTTTGATTATCTTTCCATTAATGTTTAAGCCTGTCATCTATATGATGTTTTTAAAGATTTGCTCATGGATAGAGTGAACAAGCTTGGTGATAGGATGCATCCTTGTCTTATTTCTCTTTTTATATCGTGTAGAGTTCTTTTTGTTATATTTTTATTATTGTGGTTTTCTCCCAGTATAAATTACACTCACGTTATTGTCTATCACAAAGCCCTACCCGCATTCTCGACATATACACTCACGTTATTGTCTATCACAAAGCCCTACCCACATTCTCGACATATACACTCACGTTATTGTCTATCACAAAGCCCTACCCACATGTTCGAAATATTCTCACGTTATTGTCCATTGTAAAATTATAGTGACTATAGTCCGTTTCATAACTCGTGCCCAACTTTTAAAATCGATATCTTTTTAACCCCTTTTTGTATTTTTTTAAAAATTTGCATGTAAAGTTATAATGATTAGAACCCAACAGGGAATTAAAAAAAAACATTTGGTTATTATTGTTGCTTATTTGATTTATATAAATTTATAACGACCCATTGATGTAGTCAAAACTTAGTGTTTACAGTATTTTAATTTAAAAATAGCGATTAAAAAAAAGCGACGTTTTTGCACGCTTTCAACGTGGGTTGTCTGACACAATTAGACACTTGTAGAAAACACGAGGCATTGTGTGTTCCATTTCCGTTCATTCATAGGTGAAGACGTGAAACAATAACATTTATCATGAGTCTTAAAATGAAATTCTGAAGTTTACAAAACATCGCAATAAAAAATGTATGACTATTTTTGCAAAGAGGCTAAACGAGGAAGATTATTTCATTCTTTAGAAAACCCTGAGAATAGGACAAGACACATTTTGGATTTATCTAAACGGTCATTTAATCGCTGGATTCAAGCACGTGACCGTCAATGTTCCAAATATACAAAATCACAAGGAAGAGCAAAAATGTTGGATAATTTCGACAGTGAACTTATTAGAAGTGAAATTCGCAAAATGTTGGGTATGAATGAAACTGCTACAATAAGAAAATTAAAAGTATCGCTGAAAAAGAACAACAGTATTGAAATATCAAAGTCTACATTATGGAGGAATGTGACAGCTGCAGGCTTTACATTCAGAAAGTATTCCAATGGACGAAACATCATCTGTGAGAAGCCACACATAGTAGTCATGAGAAGCAAGTACTTACGTGAAGTAAAAGAGGTGCGCAAGCAAGGTTATGATATTGTGTACTTGGATGAAACATGGATCAATGCTCACCACACTAACCAAAGGGAATGGCAGTCATCAGATGGAAAGATTAAGAGATTAATACCTAGCAGCAAAGGACAGCGCTTGATAATTGCTCGTGCAGGTAGTCGACAACATGGACTAATACAGAATGCAGAGCTCATTTTTCTTTCAAAATCCATAGACAATCGGGATTATCACTCTGAGATGAATGGTCACATATTTAGACATTGGATTGAAAATTCTGTTCTCCCATCACTAGATCGACCATCTTGCCTAATAATGGAGCGTACCACAACATTGTTGCACT
The DNA here is from genome assembly GCA_032433765.1 of Megaustenia siamemsis. Classification (NCBI taxonomy): domain Eukaryota; kingdom Metazoa; phylum Mollusca; class Gastropoda; order Stylommatophora; family Ariophantidae; genus Megaustenia; species Megaustenia siamemsis. Next base: position 24,991,192 of record JAVIAB010000107.1, read on the forward strand.
TGAAGATAAAGTCCCGACGTCATCCAGTACAAAAGATGCTGTTAAGATATGGCTCACAAAGGAGCACATACAATTTAATAACATGTACTTAAAACCTGAATTACTATCTCTAGTAAAGCAAAAATAGAGGACAAAGATTTTTCAAATAGATAAGATTATCCAAGAACACGGTCATATAAGTTTGAGGCTGCCACCTTACCATGCTCATTTAAATCCAATAGAACTAATCTGGGCAAAATTAAAAGGACAAGTTGCAGATGAAAATACAGCATTCAAAATATGCGATGCAAAGACTCTTGCTAATCTCGCTTTATTAAATATAGACAAAGATTATTGGGCTAAATGTGAAGACCACGTCTTAAAACAGGAAGAGGAATATTGGAAAAATGATGGTTTGTGGAATGTTCAACCCCAAACAGTTATTAATCTTTTAGACTCGTCTGATTCAGAATGAAAGTATATAGCCCCCACAATGTTGGCCCCTATATTACCTTAAATTAGTTCAACAAACGGTCCTTTTCAGGACCACACAACTATGAAAATTGGACATACAGGTATATCTTGATATTATCGTCCGTCCTCGAACTGAGCAGACAATAATTCTCCTGGTGTTTTGTCTTATCCAGTTATTTCCCCATTACGGCCACGCCTTTACCTAGTGAAAATTAATCATAGACCAGCAACTACGGTAATTTCTATTCTTTAGGGCTTCACAATTTACAATTGTGACAAAAACATCAAAGAAATTCGCCGCTTTAAGAAAACTGCAGCTGCAAGATATTTGTTAAATATACATTTAAAGGGTCTTTTGCATTCTAATAACATTTGGAAAATTTCAAATGTTTTTAACAAATGTTTACTGCGTAATAGCGTTTTGAAGTTGGGCACATGATTTGAAACGAACTATAGAGCATGTGTGCATGGAAATTGTGGGGATAGGGCAGAGCGTGACGAGAGAATTAAGTCGAAGATATTAGTCCGTAAATGTATCCAAGGTCGAAAGTTCAAGGTAGTGTGATCTTGAAGTCTCAAAAGTTGGAAAGAGGGCAGTGACGTGTTTGTAACTTGGAGACAACGGGGAGTAGTTTGATTGGATGCGGAAATGAGCTTGGGATAATAATACCAGAGATATTTTAACTAGGGACAGTAGAATAGTTAGACACACAGAAGAATAGTTGGACACACAGTAGAATAGTTGGACACACAGAAGAATACTTGTACACACAGAAGAATAGTTGGACACACAGTAGAATAGTTGGACACACAGAAGAATAGTTGGACACACAGAAGAATAGTTGGACACACAGAAGCAATTTCAGCATAGACAGACTAGACCAGATACGTTCCCTCGAAGATTTTGGATAACTTTGTTTCTTACACACAAAATGCCTCCCAAGGTCGCGAGTAAAGGAACCAAGTAAGTGTTTTCAATGCTATAATGTTCTAGTTAATTTTTTGTGCCAGGAATCAACTAGACGACTGTTTTACAGAAATCGACAAGTGACACGATTTGGAAAAGAATATCGACCGCGAAGCTGCCACTTCAGCTGAATTCATACGATCATCATTATCATCAAGTGCCGTCTCCGCATTGAAGGTTGGCTAACATGGATCGCCATTCCACTCTGTCTCTTGCTTTGATGGTGCAGATTATCATAGGATGACTTGTGCATCTTTTGATGCTACTCGTCCATGTTAGTCTTGGTCTGCCTCAGCCTCTTTTACCTTCTATTTTCGCTTCCAATATTACTTTTGTTAGGCTGTTGTGTCTTTTAACATGCCCCAAAAATTTCATTTGTCTTGTTTTAATTGTTTAGTAGTTCTCTATTAATTTTTAATTGTTTAAAAATGTCATCGTTTGTTTTATTTTCTTCTCATCCAATTCTACCTATTCTTCTATAAATCCACATTTCCGTGTTATTTGTTTTGATGTAAGTATATTTTTCAAGACATTAAAATTACTTTTTGCCATACCTGTTCTTTTGTTTATTTCAGTTATACATTTTCCATCACTGGTTATAGTGTGTCCCAGGTAGTTGTAGCGCTGAACTGTCTCCAGATGTATTCTTTCAACTTTGATATTTAATTGTAGATCTTGAGAAGATTCTTTCTTTATGATCAAAAGAATAGGAATGGCAAAAAGTAATTTTCAGTAATTTTTCTGGAATATGCAAACCCACATGGCGAACTTTAATCGCACAGATAAACTAATACACTCCAAAAATACAAGCAAAGCGGCGACCGTCTTCGGAAGAAGCATTATAGTTAATACGTACATCATTCCTAAATTAATCTACACGCCCATTTTTTGTATCCACCCCTTGACGTCATTAAGGAAATCAACAAATTCGAAAAATCGTCTTCCGGAACACAATTCACGAGATACAACACAAAAAGTTCATCGAAGATAAATAGGAAGGAGGCACTGCACTTCGAGACATCGCTACAAAAGTCAGAGCCATCAGGATCAGCCATGTGGGTCTCATCATCCACTTTCCGGAACACTATACTTTCGTCCACTACTACTTGGGCCTAAAATTATTAAAATACAAAAAAAAAACAAACTCTGCAACGTCAAACCGTACCACTTCGGGAAAATGCCGTCCTTCTACAAGGCCTGCGTCCATGCCCTTGAAGGAAATGACCGTCTGATGCTTCACAAAACACGAGACATCTACAAGCAACTCGTCAAGCAGCAGGAACAATCACTCAAATGTTAGAATCAATTGGGGCTACACCTACTTTCACAAAACCACCTTTGAAAACCTGCAACATACCAACTTATAAGTAATTTAATTATTGCTATTAAAGTTACTAACATTAGATAAAACTAGATTTTTAACTAGATAATTTAAATTACTAACATTAGAGAAAATAAAGGCAATGCCTAGGGAATCCACGATGATGTAAAAGTCTCAAGGAAAATCACACTCGGGATCATACACAGCTCAAGTGGAGAAGTAAAAGAACAAATCACTGAGTGAAAAACGATTAAAGAGCCAAGGAAAAGAAAAAGATTTTGGAAGTAACAGCAAGAATGTAAAGTCAGACTAGTTTTAGGAAACTGCTTCAGGCAGTGGAGTTAGGAGTGATGTAGTTAGACAGAGATTCGGCATCGAAGCTTTTAGACGTACCAGCCAAATTGTAGAAGACGAGTTCAGAGACCTGTCTCATGCAGTGGAGTTAGGAGCTAGAATTGTTTTGAGAAGTCATCAGTCGAAATATAGAAACATTATGATAGAAATTAGTAGTTTTTAGAGATTGTTCAATGGAGATATTATAATAGGTTATTTATCAGCACGAGAGATTTTCTTAGAGATTCTATAACGCCCTTACGGATTACAAGAGTAGAGACTGTATGAATTGAACAAAGAATTACAAGCTAACCACTATATATTGTCAAAGAAACGTTAGTACGGCCAAGGAGTTACTTGCTATAAACACCGCCGATTGGCTCTACAAAAGTAATGCTGCAAAAAGTTGTAGAATGATAGAACATTGCTGATTGTGTCTGAAGAATGTTGTCAGGCAATGTGGAGATTGAGAATAAAGACTGTTGTATGTTGTTACAAAAAAAAAACAGATAAGGAGACGACATGTAGTCAGTCAAGTTCGAAGAGTAACTTCAGAGTTACAAGATAGACATGACTGATAGAAATGACTGGGCACACTGGCATTAGTTTAGATCCCTAGTAGTGAGAGTTAGTTGTTCACAGAGTTACGAGATAGACATGACTGATAGAAATGACTGGGCACACTGGCATTAGTTTAGATCACTAGTAGTGAGAGTTAGTTGTTCACAGAGTTACGAGATAGACATGACTGATAGAAATGACTGGGCACACTGGCATTAGTTTAGATCAGTAGTAGTGAGAGTTAGTTGTTCAGAGTTACGAGATAGACATGACTGATAGAAATGACTGGGCACACTGGCATTACTTTAGATCACTAGTAGTGAGAGTTAGTTGTTCATAGTTACAAGATAGACATGACTGATAGAAATGACTGGACACACTGGCATTAGTTTAGATCAGTAGTAGTTAGAGTTAGTTGTTCAGAGTTACGAGATAGACATGACTGATAGAAATGACTGGGCACACTGGCATTAGTTTTGATCAGTAGTAGTGAGAGTTAGTTGTTCAGAGTTACAAGAGAGACACAACTGATAGAAATGACTGGACACACTGGCATTAGTTTAGATCAGTAGTAGTTAGAGTTAGTTGTTCAGAGTTACGAGATAGACATGACTGATAGAAATGACTGGACACACTGGCATTAGTTTAGATCAGTAGTAGTGAGAGTTAGTTGTTCAGAGTTACAAGATAGACATGACTGATAGAAATGACTGGACACACTGGCATTAGTTTAGATCAGTAGTAGTGAGAGTTAGTTGTTCAGAGTTACAAGAGAGACATGACTGATAGAAATGACTGGGCACACTGGCATTAGTTTAGATCAGTAGCACGCCATTTTCATAGAACGCAACGTGTTCTATGGAACAGTATGAAAGATCGAGATGGATATTTTGTTGCTTTCTGAGCGGACGTGGGGGTGCGCGGCTTTTAGTCACTCCGCTCTAAAGTTAAAGGTACGGCACATCAGCTTGTTTTAAAGTGACATTTCACTTCCAACGCTGAAACTTTTGCAGAATTAATAGGTGAAGGTGACATGAGTCTACAACATTTTGTCCGTTTTGCCAATTTATATTTTATGGGAGTGGTTTCAGTTTGTGACACAAGACACAAACAAGCGAAGCTTCTAGTCAAGCTAACAACTAAAGTTTCACTTCCCTGCCTTGCTAGGTGTATGAGGAATAAGGTGTTGGTGACCATATTTTTTCCATGACCACGCAAATTGTTTGGTGAAGTGGTCGGTATCACTCCAGGCCGCCTTTACTTCCAAGAAAAAACATCCGGTCCATATTTACAGAGACTTGGTGAAGGTTGGAGCCTTGTCAGTCAGAAAATATCCACTTCTAGAAATCGAAATTTGACTTTTCTAATGAGCACACTAACCACTAAGCCACCGAGGTTCCAAACTTCTGGTTTAATTAATTTGTGCATGAATTATGCTTTAACTGAATAATACTAGTAATCATAGTATTTTCTTCTTCAAAAATTGTCAAATTTGACACGTTCTGTTTGGAAATATTCAATTTTTTTCACCCCAAATTCTCTCACCATTTAAGATATAAATTCATGAAAATCAACTTGAATATACAAATGACAAAGTATATGTTTTATTTGTATTTCTGATATGTGACAAATAGCAAATCAACTAAAATATCAGTGACAAGTCGTTGTAACGTATATCCATCTGTATGAGAACTATCTTTATGGCATTTCCCATTATTGGAGTCTGCCGGGAGGAGGGGAAGGGTTGCTTATAGAACTAAAGAATAAAAACCGCTTTTCTAATGCAGTCGACACGAAATGTTCGAGTCTGACTTTTTATTTATGACGGATAGCAATGCGGCAAAACTTGAGGGAAAAATAGATAGAGAGAAAAGATAGCATTTTTATTGAATTGTTCGTTATTTAGTGAAAACCAATTTTATTCATGAAATCAGTTTAATTGCAGTCGGGGCATCCCCAAATCCGCTCCACCGTTCGTCCCAGCATTTCTCGCAGCGTAGGCAGACTGATTGTTCATGTGAGGTGTTGATTGTAGATACATCTGTTTTTCCCACTAAGTACTCCGGATCAACGCGATGCCATTGCCACCTTTAGTCTCTTTAGTCTTTCAATATATAGGTCTTTGTCCCACCCATTCCCCTCATCTGCTCTTATGGAGTGAAGAACAAACATTGCGATGTCCTCTTAGTACAAAGTAAGGCCACACTCAGTACGAGAACTGCCAACAAGTTTATCGGCTATTACATTGCCGTGTACGCCAGCAAATCAGCGGGTACCCGTTCACGTAATAGACTTCGGGAGTAAACCCTGAGGAAAAATCCAGAGATGGAGTCCCAAAGGCAGTTAAGTGTTGATTTCAACATTGCTCTGGCAACAGCTGCGGCGCAGTTGGCACCACACTGTTCTTGCCCTGCTAGACCTTCGGACCGCTCGGCTGCGTGGAGAGAAGAAACATTTTGCATGGGCAACAACTTGTCTCTTTCTCTTCTGCCCAAGCTTGCGCCGTATTCTTATTATCACCGGGAAGGATAAAGGGACAAACGTGGAGGTCATGACTCGAACAGGCCTCCCGAACATCTACACGCTGCTCTAACAACAAAGTTTACGCTGGCTTTGGCCATTTACACTGTACGAAAGATGGCCGCATACCAAAAGATATACTTTATCGACAACTGGCAGATGGTAAAAGAACTAGGGGCCGCCCAAAACTTCGATTTGTAGATGTGTGTAAACGCGACATGAAGACTCAGAACATAAACAATGCAGCCTGGGAAGAAATAGCTGCAGATCGCAATCTCCAGAAAGACACTCTATAGGTTCACCCAAAACTAGAGTCAGATTCATACGAAAAGAGAATACACGGCGAAAGGAAAGAAAATTTTAAAAAATAGCATTTCTAGGGGCGCTGAAAAATCCACAGTCAACTATGACTAACGTAGGCTACTACAACTACACCAGCAAGCCCTGGACAATAACCCAGGTTAACGCACTAGCTGTAGAGTCATCCAAGAGCTGCATCCACTCTTTTCAAAACCCTGTTATCTGCATATCTGGAATTGTTTATGCTGCTTCACCCTTCTGTAATGTCATATTTGCTATTCACAGTGTGCCCAAACAAAAAATGTCTATCAGTTTCTTTGTTACTTTGATTGTTGACTGCTGTGAGTGAAAGACTGTATATCAGTCTTGGGATGATGTAGGTGTTTACAATAACGCCCATGCCGAAATGTGTGGATGTTTTGTATTTCTCTCTCTGCGGTATATTTGTTATCTTTGTGACTAGATGTTGCAATATTGTTTTTTTTTTTATTCCTCTTAATTAATTGTAATTATATACCCAACGATGTCGGGCTTGAAAAATAAATCTTATTATATTGCTCCTTATATAAGTGTTACTTATATTTTCGGTATAGTTAAGAGACATGTCAATAAGACATTCCAAACAACACAACTGTTGGTCTTGCGATTAATGTGATACACATTTACAGGAACGCTAGAGGAGACAATATTAACAAGAGGGCCATGAAGTCTGTGTCTATTTTTGAAAGTTGTGACGGGTCATTGGTGTCTCTAAGACAAACATACTCAGGTACTGGAGTCTCGTAGATGTCTCTAAGACAAACATACTCAGGTACTGGAGTCTCATAGATGTCTCTAAGACAAACATACTCGGGAACTGGAGTCTTTCGCTTGTCACCAACAATTATAGTAAAAAAGGAAATGAAAAGACTTTAAAAATGTGTCTCTGGTTTCGAATATAATCATTCATTCGTGCATTCATTCATTCTTTCTCTCTTTCTTTCTTTCTTTCTCGCAAGTTAAATTATGTTTCTTTAAAGATCCACTTTGATTGCCAATTATAGATCTATAGAAACAGGTTAGGATTCAATGTTTTAAATTGAAATATGACCGCATTTTGACAGTTCCCCACTAAATTTCTGTATTCGGATAGTAGAATGAGTGATTTTGTGAACTATTCTTATGTCATTGTTTTTGGCAGTGATTAAAGTATAGAAGATCTGTATAGGTCTACCTGCTGTGTGGTGTGTGTTTCTAGTGTGTGTTGCTACGCATTCTTGCTGTTATGTTTGCGCTGCATTCGTAGAGTATGTTTTTTTCTTTTTCTTGTAAGTTCCGTCAGCAAAGTTAGCACTTGGCAGTCTGTCTTGACACGTGAGGTTATCTTTCTTTTGCGGGTGTCACGCTGTATATGAGTCTGTAGGTGACTTCCCTTGCTTTGGGAGCGATGTGTGGATTCTGGAGGTTTGAGAAGGTGCTGGTTAGTCCGTGAGCAAGTATTTTTGGCCTCTTGATTCTGAGCGGTAGAAATGGGGTTAAAAAAAAAAAAAGTAAAGTGCCCTGTCACGCCAAGTGGCGTTCAGGGAATATGGTGATAGTGAGCATAATTTGTATAGACTTTCGGCACATGATTTCTGGTGTAATATGGTCGGTATTACGCCCGGATAGTAGTAGTGCTTGCTGTTTAATTCGGTGTATATAAATGGTATTTGTTCTTTGGTGTAATAAGTTGTCATGTTCTTGGAATGTAAGTTTTATAGAATGTGGGTATTGAATTATTAAGTTTTGTGAATTTAAAAACCTCAGTCCCATTTAGTAATGTACAAATATGTGATTGGTTGTTGGATGATGCGGCTCACGTGACTTAATCTGAGAGATTTAAATTGTGTGTGTATGTCCTGTAGTGAAATCCCTCCTTGTTGTGTGCTGTATCAGTGTCTTGTGTTGTATGCTGTGTATGATGTGTCCAACAACTAAATGTCTAATTTGTTTATTTCTGTTTTTGTTGGCTACGGTGGGTCAAAGACTGTGGCTATGTGTGTTAGTCTTGGGATGATGTAAGTGCCTACAATGATGCTCCTGCCGATAATTGTGGATGTTTTGTATTTGTGTCTCTGCAGCATGTCTGTTATCGTTGTGAATAGGTCCTCTCTGGGTTGCATGAATATGTTATTCTGATTATATATTACAATATAATGTTGGAGATGGGTGTTATGGGAGGTATTCTCTTTTCTTTCACCTGCCTAAGCCCATGATTAATGGCAGTACATTATATGCAGGACAAGAATTAATATTACCCGCAAGAGTTATCAGCGACAATTACTGTGATAGGATGTTCATTTAATAAGGAATCAGTACGTCATGTAAGAAACTTAGTGTTAGTGTTTAGCAAAAAAAAAAAAGAAAAATAATTATTGCAAAAAAATATGTTATGATCGTATAAAGAAATTCCTTTCTAATAAGTCATCTTGCGAATATTTGCCAATTTAAAATTTAGTTTGGAATAATCCAATATAACTTTCTGAGTATTATTTTATTATTTTTTCCAATCATCGTACCAATATGGAAAAAGAAAGGTAGCGAAAGAGACTGCAATCAATATAGATGTATATCTCTTCTCAGCCATGTAGGAAAACTATACGCAAAAATCGTGTGAAAAAGGCTGAGACCAATAATAGGACTACAGTTAAGCGATTATCAAATGAGGTTCCGACAAAAACAAAGGATGTACTGACACTCTGCTCACCTTAAAACAACTTGCAGAAAAAAAACGACAGAACACAATCAAAATGTGTACATAGCTTTCATTAACCAGGAAAAAGCATTCGACAGAGTAAATTGAGAACAACTGTGGGGGATACTAACAACATACGGAGTAAGCCAACATCTAACCCATCTAATTAACAGTCTCTACATCAACAGCAGCTGCAGGGTCAGAACAGCAGCAGGCTACAAGTTAGATCAGGTGTAAGACAAGGGTGCATACTATCCCCCCTACTGTTTATCACATACATGGACCATGCATGCAACTTAGCCGACCCACCAGAGACAGAGAAGACCAACGAGCTTTTATTTGCAGACCATCGGGCACTAATACGTGAAAAAATAGAAGACCTACAAGAACACTTAAATAGACTCAACATCTCAGGCACAAAATACAACATGAAATCAACATCACAGAACATAAGACATGATTGTCGCCAAAGATAAACAGAACATCAACATAACTATAGACGGCAGACAACTAAAACAAGTAGAGGAATTCAAATACCTAGGAACTTTAGTGAAAAACGATAATTGTCAAACAGCAGAGATAGAATCAAGATGCAACAAAGCTTGTCAAATCATCGGACAGTTATCACCACTATTGTCCAACAAGGAAATAACTCTAGAGGCAAAACGGGCACTGTACAATACAATCTTCATCCCAACGTTGTGCTACCAATGCCAGTCCAGGACCCTAGATGCAAGAACAATAAGAAAAAATAACCTCTACTGAGATTAAATGTGTCAGACGAATGACAGGAAACAGTCTGAGAGATAAGATCAGAAATGAAGAACTGAGAAAAAAAGCTAGGAATAGCCCCCGCCATAGAATATATAAGGAAACAACAGATAAAATGGTTTGGCCACGTGACAAGGCAGAGTAATCAAAACACAAAACGAGTCCTTAATAAACGTTGCGAGAATACCAGACCCAAGGGTCGACCACGAAAAAGATGGATCGATGGAATATTAGAAGCACTAGGAAACATAACAGTAGCAGAGGCGAACAGAAGAGCAAAAGACCGCAAATTATATCTCCCCTCGACGCTGAAAGGGAAAGTAGAAGAATTATTTTTCTGAATTCCTTTGAAGATAGATATCAAATATTATCTCCCTTTACTGGGTGTCCTTTTTTTAAAAAAAATTAAGGTGTTTGTGCATTACATAAGCAATGAAGAGATTAAGTTTAAAAAAAATATCAACTGGAGACTCATTTTTAACGTGAGCCAGTCAGCGAGTAACAAGTAAAATTAAAAGAACAAAGATGTAAGTGATTGACACTAACGAACCAGACAACCCAATTTTTTTTTTACCCCTTACAGACTGTCTTCTCTATATTTTTTTATTGCTTATTCAGTACTTACCTGAAGTAAGGTAATAACCTTAGAGTCTACGGGACTGTGTGAAGGAAGGTAAAGTGCAATGATTAGAATGAAGGTTTTAACAAAATTCTGGGAAGTGCAAGGCGAGACACATAGAAAGCTTAGTAGACCATCCTCTTTATTTTTATTATTTTCTTCCTCATTTGAATTTCAAAGTTTTTCATGACTTTTGCACATCATCATCATGTTCCGTTATATACATATATTCCTTTATTCTTTTTTTTTGGGGGGGGGGGAATACTACAGATGTATAGAATATACATAATATACATAATATACATAATATACATAATATACATAATATACATAATATAGATAATACACTCACGTTATTATCTATCACTAAGCCCTACCCACATTCTCGACATATACACTCACGTTATTGTCTATCACTAAGCCCTACCCACATTCTCGACATATACACTCACGTTATTGTCTATCACAAAGCCCTACCCACATTCTCGACATATACACTCACGTTATTGTCTATCACAAAGCCCTACCCACATTCTCGACATATACACTCACGTTATTGTCTATCACAAAGCCCTACCCACATTCTCGACATATACACTCACGTTATTATCTATCACAAAGCCCTACCCACATTCTCGACATATACACTCACGTTATTGTCTATCACTAAGCCCTACCCACATTCTCGACATATACACTCACGTTATTGTCTATCACTAAGCCCTACCCACATTCTCGACATATACACTCACGTTATTGTCTATCACAAAGCCCTACCCACATTCTCGACATATACACTCACGTTATTGTCTATCACAAAGCCCTACCCACATTCTCGACATATACACTCACGTTATTGTCTATCACAAAGCCCTACCCACATTCTCGACATATACACTCACGTTATTGTCTATCACAAAGCCCTACCCACATTCTCGACATATACACTCACGTTATTGTCTATCACAAAGCCCTACCCACATGTTCGAAATATTCTCACGTTATTGTCCATTGTAAAATTAAGGTGACTAGAGCATGTGTACATGAAAATTGTGGGGATAGGGCAGAGCGTGACGAGAGAATTAAGTCGAAGATATTAGTCCGTAAATGTATCCAAGGTCGAAAGTTCAAGGTAGTGTGATCTTGAAGTCTCAAAAGTTGGAAAGAGGGCAGTGACGTGTTTGTAACTTGGAGACAACGGGGAGTAGTTTGATTGGATGCGGAAATGAGCTTGGGATAATAATACCAGGGATATTTTAACTAGGGACAGTAGAATAGTTAGACACACAGAAGAATACTTGGACACACAGTAGAATAGTTGGACACACAGAAGAATACTTGTACACACAGAAGAATAGTTGGACACACAGTAGAATAGTTGGACACACAGAAGAATAGTTGGACACACAGAAGAATACTTGGACACACAGTAGAATAGTTGGACACACAGAAGAATACTTGTACACACAGAAGAATAGTTGGACACACAGTAGAATAGTTGGACACACAGTAGAATAGTTGGACACACAGAAGAATAGTTGGACACACAGAAGAATAGTTGGACACACAGAAGAATAGTTGGACACACAGAAGAATAGTTGGACACACAGAAGAATAGTTGGACACACAGAAGAATAGTTGGGCACACAGAAGAATAGTTGGACACACAGTAGAATAGTTGGACACACAGAAGAATAGTTGGACACACAGAAGAATAGTTGGACACACAGAAGCAATTTCAGCATAGACAGACTAGACCAGATACGTTCCCTCGAAGATTTTGGACAACTTTGTTTCTTACACACAAAATGCCTCCCAAGGTCGCGAGTAAAGGAACCAAGTAAGTGTTTTCAATGCTATAATGTTCTAGTTAATTTTTTGTGCCAGGAATCAACTAGACGACTGTTTTACAGAAATCGACAAGTGACACGATTTGGAAAAGAATATCGACCGCGAAGCTGCCACTTCAGCTGAATTCATACGATCATCATTATCATCGAGTGCCGTCTCCGCATTGAAGGTTGGCTAACATGGATCGCCATTCCACTCTGTCTCTTGCTTTGATGGTGCAGATTATCATAGGATGACTTGTGCATCTTTTGATGCTACTCATCCATGTTAGTCTTGGTCTGCCTCAGCCTCTTTTACCTTCTATTTTCGCTTCCAATATTACTTTTGTTAGGCTGTTGTGTCTTTTAACATGCCCCAAAAATTTCATTTGTCTTGTTTTAATTGTTTAGTAGTTCTCTATTAATTTTTAATTGTTTAAAAATGTCATCGTTTGTTTTATTTTCTTCTCATCCAATTCTACCTATTCTTCTATAAATCCACATTTCCGTGTTATTTGTTTTGATGTAAGTATATTTTTCAAGACATTAAAATTACTTTTTGCCATACCTGTTCTTTTGTTTATTTCAGTTATACATTTTCCATCACTGGTTATAGTGTGTCCCAGGTAGTTGTAGCGCTGAACTGTCTCTTCTTTCAACTTTGATATTTAATTGTAGATCTTGAGAAGATTCTTTCTTTATGATCAAAAGGATAGGAATGGCAAAAAGTAATTTTCAGTAATTTTTCTGGAATATGCAAACCCACATGGCGAACTTTAATCGCACAGATAAACTAATACACTCCAACAATACAAGCAAAGCGGCGACCGTCTTCGGAAGAAGCATTATAGTTAATACGTACATCATTCCTAAATTAATCTACACGCCCATTTTTTGTATCCACCCCTTGACGTCATTAAGGAAATCAACAAATTCGAAAAATCGTCTTCCGGAACACAATTCACGAGATACAACACAAAAAGTTCATCGAAGATAAATAGGAAGGAGGCACTGCACTTCGAGACATCGCTACAAAAGTCAGAGCCATCAGGATCAGCCATGTGGGTCTCATCATCCACTTTCCGGAACACTATACTTTCGTCCACTACTACTTGGGCCTAAAATTATTAAAATACAAAAAAAAAACAAACTCTGCAACGTCAAACCGTACCACTTCGGGAAAATGCCGTCCTTCTACAAGGCCTGCGTCCATGCCCTTGAAGAAAATGACCGTCTGATGCTTCACAAAACACGAGACATCTACAAGCAACTCGTCAAGCAGCAGGAACAATCACTCAAAAGTTAGAATCAATTGGGGCTACACCTACTTTCACAAAACCACCTTTGAAAACCTGCAACATACCTACTTATAAGTAATTTAATTATTGCTATTAAAGTTACTAACATTAGATAAAACTAGATTAGATAATTTAGATTACTAACATTAGAGAAAATAAAGGCAATGCCTAGGGAATCCACGATGATGTAAAAGTCTCAAGGAAAATCACACTCGGGATCATACACAGCTCTAGTGGAGAAGTAAAAGAACAAATCACTGAGTGAAAAACGATTAAAGAGCCAAGGAAAAGAAAAAGATTTTGGAAGTAACAGCAAGAATGTAAAGTCAGACTAGTTTTAGGAAACTGCTTCAGGCAGTGGAGTTAGGAGTGATGTAGTTAGACAGAGATTCGGCATCGAAGCTTTTAGACGTACCAGCCAAATTGTAGAAGACGAGTTCAGAGACCTGTCTCATGCAGTGGAGTTAGGAGCTAGAATTGTTTTGAGAAGTCATCAGTCGAAATATAGAAACATTATGATAGAAATTAGTAGTTTTTAGAGATTGTTCAATGGAGATATTATAATAGGTTATTTATCAGCACGAGAGATTTTCTTAGAGATTCTATAACGCCCTTACGGATTACAAGAGTAGAAACTGTATGAATTGAACAAAGAATTACAAGCTAACCACTATATATTGTCAAAGAAACGTTAGTACGGCCAAGGAGTTACTTGCTATAAACACCGCCGATTGGCTCTACAAAAGTAATGCTGCAAAAAGTTGTAGAATGATAGAACATTGCTGATTGTGTCTGAAGAATGTTGTCAAGCAATGTGGAGATTGAGAATCTCTCTCTCTGCGATCAGGACCCAATCAGAGTAGGATTCCAGCTCCTCACATGAACTCAGCTGTCAGGTTAGGTGTGTTACAAACAGAACATCACAATTAGAGTCTGCCAGATCCACTCTGATTGAACACCCGTTAAAAACGTTGCACTGTGTTCTGCGCCAGTGGCCCAGTGCATCCGATTTCAGCCAGCATTTTATTCAGGTTTGCTTTCCCTAGCCTTTGATTGTCCCCAATCTTCCTGCAAGGCAGCAGGTGATCTTTTCTGTAGGGAGATTCTGCCCTTAGATGGTCGGCCCTCCCAGGTTTACGAGCACCATCTGCCCGAGTCACTAGAGGTGACTAACACAGATATGCACACACAAAGATATGAGATGTGACAAACACAGACATGCTCATAGCGATACGAGGCATGACTAACACTGACATACATCAAGATATATGACACATGACTAACATAAAAATGCACATAAAGATATGAGATATGACTGACATAGACATGCACCCACAAAGAAATTACACATGTCTAACATGGACATGCACACAAAGATATGAGATATGACCAACATAGATAGGCACACACAATGATATGAGATGTGCCATACACAGACATGCACACACAAAGACATGAGATATGACTAACATAAACATGCACACAAAGATAAGAGATATGACTGACATAGACATGCACCCACAAAGAAATTACACATGTCTAACATTTTTGATTGAGATTGAGAATAAAGACTGTTGTATGTTGTTACAAAAAAAAAAACAGATAAGGAGACGACATGTAGTCAGTCAAGTTCGAAGAGTAACTTCAGAGTTACAAGATAGACATGACTGATAGAAATGACTGGGCACACTGGCATTAGTTTAGATCAGTAGTAGTGAGAGTTAGTTGTTCATAGTTACAAGATAGACACAACTGATAGAAATGACTGGGCACACTGGCATTAGTTTAGATCACTAGTAGTGAGAGTTAGTTGTTCATAGTTACAAGATAGACACAACTGATAGAAATGACTGGGCACACTGGCATTAGTTTAGATCACTAGTAGTGAGAGTTAGTTGCTGCAATGGTAGTTAAATTGTATAGTTACAATGATAGTTAAGTAATAGGTGGAACAGTTCAGTAGCGTGATTGTGTCAGTAAATCAGCGGAGATAAGCATTATAAGACAATTTCACTATCCATCAGTGTTACCTTAGAAGTTCTCTTAATGCCAACATATATGATGATGTTCAGTACTACCACTAATTGATCATCGGGGTATAATGATATCCAGTAACAAGATGAGAGCGTCCAATGCTCATATATTGTTTCATCGGCTGATTGTTCGCTGTAAAGTAAAGTAAAGAGCCCCGTCACGCCAAGTGGCGTTTAGGGAATATGGTGTTAGTGACCATACATTTTACATACCTTCGGCACATGATTTTTAGGGTAATGTGGTCGGTATTACGCCCGTGCCGCTTTACTTTCCCAGAAAAAAATCCTGTACCCGTTAAAGACTGTGTGAACCCGACAGTTGTCGGTTGGGATCGAACTCTACCCTTGTCCTTTGTAGTCCAGTTCACTAACCACTGAGCTATTGCGGTTCCCTGATTTTTCCATATGTCCACCCTGTAATAATTAAGATGCATGATCTAGGTCAACTCAAAATTCTGATAAAGATATTACGAGATCAACAATCTGCTGTGATCTAAAACAAAATCATTTTTTTGATGCCGCGAGCTTCCGATAAGGTCATCTACAAGACCCTGTGTCTTTATATAAGAGAGACGTTATAAATCAGCGAGAGAACTGGAATTCGTTTCCACAGGTATTATAACAGGTGGAGGAGAAAAGAATGAACTAATTAACAAGATAGTGGGTCAAGTAGCTAAGCGGGGATGCTGGACAATTTTTTTATTTTTTTCACAAGTCAACGAGCCAAGTGAATGAACTGAAAGAAAAACGCTGCTGCAGTAGTTACTTATCAAGCCAGCGATCAAAATATTTAAACAGTGTTGTCAAAGTGTATCCAGAAAATACGACATTTTATAGTACAAAAGATAACAAACGATGAAGTTTTAAAACAACTGAAAATAAAACGAGAACTACTAAATACAATTAAGACAAGACAAATGACATTTTTGGGGCATGATAAAAGATACAACAGCCTACTAAAAGTAATACTGGAAGGAAAAATACAAGGTAAAAGAGGCAGAGGCAGACCAAGACTAATATGGATGAGTAACATCAAAAGATGGACAAGTCAATCTATGTCAGCCTGCACCATCAAAGCAAGAAACAGAGTAGAATGGCGATCCATGGTAGCCAACCTTCTTTGCGGAGAACGCACGCGATGATGATGATAGTACAAAGGTTGATATTGTATCTAACTTATGAATTAAATCAAGTAGCAAGAAAAGTCAAGCTCAGTGCAAGGAATAAGCAAGTTATATATATATTCAATTTAACTGATCAAGAACTCAAAATAGCAAGTTATCATGAAAGCTCAAGACAAAGCATGCTCAAGTTGTCGAGACAAGTCAAATTGATGTCCACAATAAGTTCACAACTAAAGAATTCAAGTTACTTCAGCGCGTCGTGTCACGAGAGACTCTCGAATATTGCAAGACAACAGAGAACGTTCAAGATTGAAATCGTCAATTAGCGTACGACAAATCAAGGTTAACTAGGGAACAGTGTGACATTGTGAGATCGTCGAACTTAAAACGTTGTGTCTGGAGAGACAGTGTGCAGTCACGTGACCGTGTGAGTGTAACCTACTTCTGGATTAAGAAACATACAAATCGCGTGTGTACTTTAATTTTCCAAGGATAATCAAGTGTGAATTACTTATTTAGTTATTATATTTAGGAATTGATTGATTGTCATTTTGAAATGATTATTGAAATGAAAATGACTGAATTATTATTTAGTAGAATAAAAGCGTTATTAAATCGTATTTAATTGAAATATATTTTCAAGTTAATAAACTGAATTGAGATTTGTCCACATCAATTAATATAAACTTTGTGTACCTTCCAGAGAGACGAATCAAGACCTTTGTATTATGAATTGAATATATGTTGTTAAACTATATTAAATTGCCAATTGTTTCATGCAAATGGTGACAGGGCACAATAGGCAAATCTTAATTGCTTAACTATATAACAATGAAATGGAACAAATTCTTGCATATATAGAATCGGCAGTTAGATATTAGTAGACGATAGAAAACTTGTTTACAGCCGTGTCAATCGATCGAAATGAGAAATTATATTAGTGCTAAAGCTAACATAGTAAAACATGGCAACAACCTTTGATCCTGCCAATGAAGCGATGAGACTAGCAACTGAAACGGTAGGTGAGTTGAGGCTAGCAATGAACCATCAAAATATTAGCAATCGGACTGCCACGTTCAAAGGAGAACCATCGAAATTTAGAGAGTGGATAGAAAATATTGAAAAATTAGCTCACTTAACGAAAAATAAAGAACTAAGGAATATGGGATTTCAGACCTGTTCAGATGAAGTGGCTGCGTTCTTAAGAAGAAGGTTAGAATCAGTATCCGAGGAAACGTGAGAGAGTACGAAACAAATATGAACCTTGAGGTATGCAGAAGAAAGAAGTCCACAAGATTTATTTGTAAATTTACACAAGATGGAGCAAGTAGAATGGGAAGCCGTGTGTACATGTGGATACAGATTGATTAGTTTAGCGGAAAGAGCATTTGGACGGTGTCAGGTGTAAGGAATGATAATATCCAGATGCAGATAATAACTATTTTTATTGAAGAGTTAAACAACAGGAGGTTAAGATTGTATTTGCTTAGAAAGGAGCTGAAGGCAATCAATGAAACGTTAGCTTTAGCCATTAAAGAAGAAAACTATTTGAAAAGATGTGCGATTGAAGACAACCCAAACATTCCATTCGGTGGACATAACCAGCTTCTCTTCAGTATCGGTCGCTTTCTGTGTGTCGTGGAGCTCCATAGCGAGCTGCTTCGACTTTGGTGACCTCCCGTTGTTGGTTCTTGTCAAACGGGGTCGCGTTGTTCCTACGACCACCGTGCAATTTTCATTGTCGCTGGTGTCTTCTTCTTCTAGGAAGGCCTCTTGCTCCTGGGTCGATGTTTCTTGGTTCTCTCAAATCTCTGTTCCTTGGGGTTGTGCTGCATCTATTATTTCGTCTGTCTGGTTAATCGAAGTGGAGATCTTTTCGATGTGTTCGAGTTGCATTTTGGAAGGACACCGGTTATCCCAGTGGCTTTCTTCACCACAGTGGGTGCAATTTTGTCTATCTGCCTGACATAGTTACCCATATGCTCTTGGTGCTTTTTAGGCTTCCTATCAGCTTGATCGTCATATAGCGTACAAGGTCATTTGACGAGCTGTAGTGACAAATCTACCTATCGTTCGCCATGCTGCATTTTCTAACTTCTGCCTCGAGGTCTCCAGTCATTTGTTTGACCAGATCTGCCGCAATTGTCGCATTAATCTGTGGGGGCATACAATGTAGGAAGCCCATAGACTTTCCTTTCTCTAAGTGTTCTATGTTGATTGTGATGTTGCGGTTGGTCAGAGTCAAGGTTTGCCGTCTAGTCTCTGATATTCTTTCAGATGCGCGGACAACGTTAAGGTGAATGACCACCTCGTGTTCTTAGCAAAGCGATATATAGTTGTCACGCCGTTGTGTCCGATCCTGCATGGGGCCCGTGATCGTGGTTCTCATAAAAGCATGCGTAACTTTATGAATCTTATAAATTTTTGCGATGGTTGTTATAACTGGTATAACGTACCTCTTTTGTTTCTAAACGTGTGTTGTCCAAGGAAAATATTTTTAAAATATCATGTTGTTCTGACTGGAAGAGACAGTCAGAATAAAGGCACGTGGAACAATCAACATTTTTGTTTATCTTAACAACGTCCAAATTAACACAAGAACGACACTACATATAAAAGGAAAGTGATCAAATGAACAAGCGATACAACATCTACTGAAACCAGATTATATATATTATGTATTCTTTTCTCCTGCCACTCTTCAAAGCAGCAGCAGTTAGATAACGGAAGAAAGAAAAGACTTGTGTGAAACCATTATTTTGGGATGTAATGGTCGTGAAGTAAGCTTGCATAAGTGTGGCAATCGTAAGTCAGGTGTCACAGCGATAATCATTAGAGCAGATATGTTGTTATATATTTTATATGAATACATCGCCAGGTAAGTCAAAATGATATTAGGAAAATGTGTCATCAGGACAAGAGGTCAACATTGTTATGTGTGCTGGTTACTCCTACATTAAGATACATTTCTTACCAGATTACACGATTAAATAAACAAAATCATCATCAAGTACCATGCCTGTTCGCGTAGGTGACATGTCTCTCCACAACTTTAGATCTCGACAGTTATTTATCATTTCTGTTGTTGACCTTCTGCCAAGCCATTCACTTAAGCTGTCTGGTATCTTTTCGCTTTGCTTCACACTATCTCTTCGTCCCTCAATTTTCCCAATATATTCCAACTGCTCCTTTCTCATTACATGTCCAAAAAAATTATAATTGGTACTTCCTAATATTGGATAGTAGCTCTATTTTTGCTTTGGCCTCTATCAGAACGTTTTCTTTGCTCTTCTTAGTTGTCCATGGAATTCTCAACAATCTTATGTAAAACCTACATTCTACAGCCTCCAGTGATTTTCTTGTAAGCTGTCCTGTTGTCCATGATTCACATCCAGATGCTCAGACTGGCTTTGCATATAAACAATATATATAAATATATATATAAACATTATGTCAAATATAAACGTAATACTTCAGAAATAGAATATAGAGAATAGGACACCAATAATTCTAATAAGAGCAGATGATGTCATCAAACAGGCATGTGGACTTAGCAATATTAACACTGGCGATGAGTGGATACCGGTGCCTAAATCAATCAGGAGCACATTTTCGTGTATTGTCACATTACCATCATAATTATGTGCCGTCTCCGCATCGAAGGTTGGCTACCATGGAGCGCCATTCCACTCTGTCTCTTACTTTGATTGTGCAGATTGTCATAGGTTGGCTGTCCATCTTTTGATGTTACTCGTCCATGTTAGTCTTGTCCTGCCTCTGCCTCTTTTACCTTCTATTTTCCCTTCCAATATTACTTTTATTAGGCTGTTGTGTCATTTAATATGCACCAAACATTTCATTTGTCTTGTTCTAATTGTGTTTAGTAGTTCCCTTTTCATTTTTAGTTGTTTTAAAACTTCATCGTTTGTTTTCTTTCCTTCCCATCCAATTCTACCTATTCTTCTATAAATTCACATTTTAAAGGCTTACATTTTCTGTTCTGTTTTCTTGTCTAATATCCATGTTTCTGCACCACACAGGAATATTGAGAAGATGTAACGTTTTGCTATTCTTAGTTTTAGCTCTGGTGTTATTTGTTTTGATGTTGGTATATTTTTCATGGCATTAAACTTACTTTTTGCCATACCTGCTCTTTTGTTTATTTGAGTTGTACATTTTCCATCACTAGTTATAGTATGTCCCAGGTAGTTGTAGCTCTGAACTGTCTCTATGTGTATTCCTTCAACTATGATATTTATTTGTAGGTCTTGAGAATTTTCTTTCCTTATGAACATATTTTTAGTCTTTTTGATATTCATATCAAATCCATACATTTTGCTTGTCATGTTTATTTAATTAATTAACTATTGTAGATCTTTAGGGTTTACTGCAAGTAATGCAGTATTACCAGCATATCTGAGGATTTTGATTATCTTTCCAATAATGTTTAAGCCTGTCATCTTTATGATGTTTTTAAAGATTTGCTCATGGGTAGAGTGAACAAGCTTGGTGATAGGATGCATCCTTGTCTTACTTCTCTTTTTATATCAATGGGTGTAGAGGTCTTTTTGTTATATTTTTATTATTGTGGTTTTCTCCCAGTATAAATTACATATTAGTCGTGTGTCTGTGTCGTCAAGATGTATAACCTTTAGGCAGTCTATAAGTTGATTAGGGAGTATTCTATCAAAAGATTTGGTGTAGTCTATGTACCGTTCTTTTTATGCAATGCAATAAAAGTTGATGTTTTTTAGTTCATTCGGTATGTATCCTGTATGATATATGTCATTGCATATGTCTGTGATTATTTCAGTGCCAAAAATCTTCTCTATCTTTATATTGTCAGGTCCTGCTGCTTTTCCCTTTTTCATTGTCAAACTCGATAGGAAATGTAGGGAACAAAAGTTAAGGGACCCATTCATGTCATTTGTGTAAATGGAAGGGCTGCTGTCCCCAGGATCCCCACCTCACTAGGACTGATGCTCTAGGCTAGAGCTGCCTAGCTAGTGGAAACTAGCCCAGCTTCAACAGCACACAGCCGTGCGCGATTGCAATCTCGGCACTAAGGACATGAGGTGTTACCTTGGTCCGACCACGCATCTTCCACCCCTCTGATGTTGCGTTCAAACAATGACATAATGGGAGGTATCAGCACAGTACCCAAAGACTACTATGCCATGTAGCCGACATGACACAGTCTGTGCTGCTAGAGCAGGCAACACAGGAGCTGAACCTAGGATGACACGAGCAGTCACGTCTTAATCATTGGCAACAATCAGACAGTTCTTTCTCAAAATCTGCACTAGCAGTTCTGAGAGAGCGGCCACTAAAAGTACATAAAACTAATAAATATTATATAAGACACTTGCTATTGTAATATTATAAGAGTGCCACAAATTTGTATATCACTAGAATAAAATTTATATTTTATAAAATTTGTAAGTTTAAATATACAAAAACTTATTAGGCAATCTGTCTTACGATGCACTAAGATTAAATCTTATCAATCAAAGTTTATGTACCTCTAATTTACAATGCAAATGGGAAGTATTATTTTATATGAATTTTTTTAAAGTATTATTTTCCTTGTTTATTAAGGGAAGTCACTGCAACAATCTAATTTTTCGTAAAGCACAAGTTATTGTTCGTAGGGGTATTTCCTTTAACTTTTTAGACAGTTCATAATATTCTGTAAATTATTAATCATTAGATATGTTTAGCAATGCATATAGATTTAAATTAATGCGATAAATAAATGTGCTTCTAAGTTTTTTGCAAATTATATTTAATTTATTTGTTTTCAATGGTAGCAATTAAAATTTATCTGACATGGAGGCCATATCATTTCAGGTTCTCCAACAGAATAACTTAGAATATCTTCAAGTAGTGATGAATTTTTATAAATAATTTTGCCATAATTCAAGGTACTTCAGTCTATATATTGAAAATGAATTAATATACATTCATTATTATTCATTGTTTATTTGTCATGATTCTAACATACAAAAGAATTAAGTAAGTTTGCAGCAGGCAAAAGTTATTTATTAATACGATTATAATGTAATTCTAATATTACAAATAATAATAAGAATTACATTAAGCTACCAATTGTTATTTTTAAATTAAACAAATTAAATTAAATCAGTAATATTAATAGCTGTCTCTCACACACACATAATTTTTGCAGTCACAATAAAGTACATTTATGGATAAAAATGGATGAAAAGTTGTACCTTATAGACATTTTTATTAAGTTATAGTTAGAGTATAAATAATAGAGAAACCATTCTTGAAAAATTAAGATAAAATAATTTTAGTGCAGGACAATAAAACAAACTGTTCTCTTTGCTTGTTGGATAAAAACAGTTAATTTAATTATTAATTATAAACGTTGTTTTTATACAGTTTCTCACAATTATATTTGGTTTGACAATCACACAGTGGATTGATTAAGGACAGCATTATTAAAAATTAAATGAAAACAAGAAAGGTGTTCCATGTGGAGTTTACTGAGAGCTGGAGAATCTGAAACAGAATATAATACAAACTTGTTAAATCTAAGTTTTAAACTTGACCTTATATGTGTGAAATTAACAACCTGCCATCAATTGCATTAAACTGACAGTTTAAAATATGAAAGAATTCAAATACTTGGGTACAAGGTTAACTTTTAATGGTAGATTTACAGCAGAGTGAGGGGCATATAAATGGAAGCTAAGGTTAAATTTGAAAAGGAAAAATATATATAATTATGCAAATGTGAAGAGAAAAAAGAGCTCTACAGAGGATTTATTGAAATTGTTCAGTAGGTACATCTTTATTCTTTCTAAAAAATGTATCCTGAAATTGCATAAAATTAATCACCTGCTTTGTTGAAGAGCTGCGTAGTAATTTTTAAAATCCCTCTTCTGTAATAATTTCACTCATCATTTATGATCTTCGTTTAATTTCTAGAATTTATATAAGGGCCTTCAAAATTGGTTGATGAGATGAAGAAGCTCCCATTATCTCTCACAATTTTATGCTATTTTTCACTCTAAAGAGTGTCAAATTAGTGATTCTATAAATTTTGTTATGTTACACATTAATTTATAACAAATATTAGTAATATATATGTGTATATGACTCTCTGTCTGTCTGTCCCTTTGATAGAGATTATCAGCAAACTATGTGTAATGTTGCTGTTTTTGTCTTGCAGATTTTGCCCACATCTTGGCCAGGCACACTCCGTATAGCCTCAGACTGTCTTTCATGTTATATTAGACCATGATTGTCATCCAAAACTAAAAGTGTAAGTTACATTTGCTTCATAAATTGAACATATATGTAATAGTTGTCTTTTTGGATTTCCAGTTCTATGGCTGCTGTTTGTTGCCAGTATGTGTTGTAATTATTCTTTGATCTTTGCTGTCAACATTTATGCTATCTAGAATTTTATTATTTCTTGTGCTTTACTTTATCAAATGTTTTGGTATAATCTATAAAACATAGGTATAGATCTTTTTAGATAGTTTTTAAAAGTATTTTTTTCTTTGGTTATTATATGAAGTCACTGCTAATTTAATTTTTCTTTACAAGTAATTGATAGTAGGGGTAATTGCTTTAACCTTTTAGACAGTTCATAATATTCTATAAAATATTAATTATTAGACATGTTTAGCAATGCATATAGATTTAAATTAATACAATAAATAAATATGTTTTTAAATGTTTATGCAAATTATAGGAAATTAATTTGTTTTTAAATGGTAGCAATTTACATCATCATCGAGTGCCTTCTCCGCAAGGTTGGCTACCACAGATCGCCATTCTACTGTTTCTTGCTTTGATGGTGCAGGCTGTCATAGATTGACTTGTCCATTTTTTGATGTTACTTGTCCATGTCTGCCTCTGCCTCTTTTACTTTGTATTTTCCCTTCCAATATTACTTTTTATTTTTACTACGTAGTCTGTTGTGTCTTTTAACATACCCCAAACATTTCATTTGTCTTGTTCTAATTGTATTTAGTAGTTCTCTTTTTAATTTCAATTTTTTTAAAACTTCATCGTTTGTTTATTTTTTCTTTCGATCCAATTCTACCTATTCTTCTATAAATCCACATTTCAAAGGCTTCAATTTTCTGTTCTGTTTTCTTGTCTAATGTCCATGTTTCTGCACCATACAGGAATATTGAGAAGATGTAACATTTTGCCTATCTTAGTTTTAGCCCTGCTGATTTTTGTTTTGTTGTTAGTATATTTTTCATGGCATTAAAATTACTTTTTGCCATACCTGTTCTTTTGTTTATTTCAATTTTGCATTTTCCATCATTGGTTATAGTATGTCCCAGGTAGTTGTAGTTCTGGACTGTCTCCAGATGTATTCCCTCAACTGTGATATTTAATTGTAGGTCTTGAGAATTTTCTTCTCTTTTCATTTTTAGTAGCTCTCTGTCCTGTTTTCTTGTCTAATGTCCATGTTTCTACATGATACAGGAATGTTGAGAAGATATAATAATTTGGTACTCTCAGTTTTAGCCCTGATGTTATTTGTTTTGATGTTAGTATATTTTTCATGGCATTAAAATTCCTTTTTGAGATTCATATTCTTATGTTTATTTTAGTTTTATATTTTCCATCACTGGTTATAGTATGTCCAAGGTAGTTGTAAATCTGAACTGTCTCCAGGTCCATTCCTTCAACTTTGATAACTATTTGTAGGTTTTGAGTATTATCTTTGTTAATGATCATAGTTTTAGCATTTTTGATATTCATGTCTAATCCATACAGTTTGCTTATCATGTTTATTTCATTTAGTAATTGATGTAGATCTTCTGCTAGTAATACAGCATCATCAACATATCTTACGTTGTTGATTATCTTTACATTAATGCTTAGGCCTGACATCTCTGTGATGTTTTTAAAGATTCAATATATATAGTGTATATATAGTATGTATATAGATAGTATGTATAGTTTAAACAAGCTTAGTGATAGGATCTGTGTCAGTGTTGAAAAATATTTACATATTTATATATGGCCAGTTTCAAAAATGTATTTATACATCTTCCATTTTATGTGAAAAGGTAGTGTGGCAGTTCTTGATTCTATCCTCGTCTCTTATAAAAGTCCTGTTGGTCATTAAAAAATATGATCACTAACACCATTATTCCTTCATACATCAAAAGGGATGATGAGTTTAATTTGTACATGTTTACTAGTGTTGTTATATTTATGTACAATGTTTAAACATTTTCAGAAGTGTATTATAACTGTTGGCAGATATTTATATATCTACCATTGTTTTGATTATTTAATTATTTTTAAAAATATGTTAGTACTATTTACAAATATTTACATATATAAATGTTCACAAAGGCCTAATTTTTTACAAATTCTTCCATCTTTACCAAGGTGTCATACCAAGGGGTCATCCACATTACTAAGAACTGCAGCAAGCTATGCTACCTTAACGTTCAGGACTGTGAGGTATTCTGAGACACTGGCTTAGATTTTCTGGCACAAAACTGCTCAAGACTTTGCTCATTGGACATAGGCAAATGTGACATAACAGATGATGGATTGTATGCCTTATCTATGCACTGTCCAAATCTGCGTAAACTTGGGATGAAGTCATGTGATGTAACTACAGACAAAGTGTTGATTGCCTATAGGTGAACTTCATTGCAGCAGTAACATGTCCAGGATTGTTGTCTGTCCCCTGATGCATATGCTATGATTAGAAAGTACTGCAAGAGAGCCATCATAGAACACACAAATCTAGCAATTCTATAAAGCAGCTTTCTATACTAATTTTGTTTTTTTGCAACATGAGATATGCTGATGACACAGTCTTAATCGCTAAGAGTGGCAATGTGTTATATATAAATAATTCATATTATACTGGTGGAAAGTGAAAATAAAGGCCTTAGTCTTAATAGAAAAAAGGCCTCCAAAGGAATTATTGTAACAAAGAAAGAGACATCTAAACGACACTAAGGTATACTTAAATGGTTTAATGAATAGCTAAATAATAGCGGTGGACGATGTTAATTTGATTCCTAGATGTAAATTGTGAACAATCAGACAACAGACAAGAAAATTGTTAGAGGTCACAAAAATGTGGTGTTACAGAAGAATGTTGAGAATACCATGGACAGCCAGGAATGAGTAATTACGATGGTCTGAAAGAATAATGAGTATGTTCTACAAGAGTAACGAGGCTATTCTAGAAGGGTAACGAGGCTATTTTAAAAGAGTAACGAGGCATTTCTAAAAGAGTAACAGGGATGTACGAAAAGAGTAATGAGGCATTTCTAAAAGAGTAACAGGGATGTACTAAAAGAGTAACAATGAGGTTGTTCTACAAGAGTAATTAGAATGTTCTAATAGAGGCCAAAGCAAAAATGAAGGCTAATTTGCAACATTAGAAATAGACACTCATCACTTAGGGCCATGTCAGGAGATTGGAATAGCTGGAATATTTTGTGACCGCTGGGATATTTTGTGAGAGCTGTAATGTTTTATGACCGCTTGGATATTTTGTGAAAGTTGAGATATTGTGTGACAACTAGGATATTTTGTGAAAGCTGTAATGTTTTATGACCGCTTGGATATTTTGTGAAAGTTGAGATATTGTGTGACAACTAGGATATTTTGTGAAAGCTGTAATGTTTTATGACCGCTTGGATATTTTGTGAAAGTTGAGATATTGTGTGACAACTGGGATATTTTGTGACAAGTGGTATATTTTGTGACAACTGGATTATTTTGTGACAGCTGGGATATTTTGACAGCTGGGATATTTTGTGACACCTTAGATTTTTGTTTACAACTGGGATATTTTGTGACAGCTGGGATATTTTGTGGCAACTGACATATGTTTTTACAACTGGGATGTTTTATGATAAAAGGGATACTTTGTGAAAGCTGGGATATTTTTTGATAGCTGATATTTTTTGTGACAACTGGGATATTTTGTGACAGCACTGATATTGTGTGACATGTGGGATATTTTGCGACAGTTGAGGTATTTTTTTTTCTGGGAGCCGTGATAGCTCAGTGGTTAGTGAACTGGACTACCACGGACAAGGGGTAGGGTTCGATCCCAACCGACGGCTTTCGGGTTCACCCAGCCTTAAATGGGTACCGGATTTTTTTCTGGGAAAGTAAAACAGCACGGGCGTAATACTGACCACATTACCCCAAAAATCATGTGCTGAAGGTCTGTAAAATATAGGGTCACTAACACCATATTTCCCTATACGCCACTTTGGCGGTTTTTTTCAGTTGGGCATTTTGTAACAGCTGGGATATTTTGTGAGAGTTCAGTTATTTTGTGGCATCTGATATAAATTGTGACAGCTGGGATATTTTGTGAGAGCTCGGTTATTTTGTGACAATTGAGATACTTTACGACTGCTTTTTTTATTTTTTGAAAACGGATATATTTGTGATAGCTTGAATATTTTGTGACAGCTGGAATGTTTTGCTACAGCAGGGAAACTTTGTAGCAACTGTGGTATTTTGTGGCAACTGGGATATTTTGTGATTTTTGGTATATTTTTTTTCAGTTGGACATATTGTGACAGCTGGCATAAGCTGGCATATTTTGTGATAACTGAGATATTTTGTGGTTGATTGAATATTTTCTGAAAATGGATATATTTGTGATAGCTCTGGGATATTTTATGACAGCTGTGATATTTTTTATAACTGGGATATTTTTTTCAGTTGGATATTTTGTGATAGATGGGATATTTTGAGACAACTGAGATAATTTGTGACAGCTGGGATATTTTGTGAGTGCTCGGTTATTTCGTGACAACTGAGATATTTTTTTACTGTTGGAATATTTTCTGAAAACTGGGATTTATTTGTGACAGAATATTTTATTACAGCTGGGATATTTTGTGGTAACTGTGGTATTTTGTAACAACTGGAATATTTTATTACAAATGGGATGTTTTTTGACAGCTGGGATGTCTTTTCACAATTTCAGTTACTTTGTGACAGTTTGGATATTTTGTTATATCTGATATTTTTTGTGGCAACTGGGATATTTTGTGGCAACTGGGATATTTTGTGGCAACTGGGATATTTTGTGGCAACTGGGATATTTTGTGACTACTGGGATATTTTGTGACTACTGGGATATTTTTTGACATGTGGGATATTTTTTGACATGTGGGATATTTTTTGACATGTGGGATATTTTTTGACATGTGGGATATTTTTTTACATGTGGGATATTTTATGACAGCTGTGATATTTTTTACAACTGGGATATTTTTTTTCTGTCGGATATTTTGTGACAGATGGGATATTTTGAGACAACTGAGATAATTTGTGACAGCTGGGATATTTTGTGAGAGCTCAGTTATTTCGTGACAACTGAGAAAAATTTTGACAGTTGGAATATTTTCTGAAAACTGGGATTTATTTGTGATGGAATATTTTATTACAGCTGGGATATTTTGTGGCAACTGTGGTATTTTGTGACAATTGGGATCTTTTGTGACACATGGGATATTTTATGTCAGCTGAGGTATTTTTTACAGGTGGGATATTTTTTTCAATTGGACATTTTGTGAGAGCTGGGATATTTTGTGAGAGCTCCGTTATTTTGTGATAACTGAGATTTTTTGTGGCTGATGTAATATTTTCTGAAAATGAATATACAGTCATCCCCCGCTACTTCGCAGTTCATTTATCGCGGCCTCAGTCTATCTATCTATCTTTCGTTCGCCTGAAGCATTGTCTATATCTGCAATGTCGTTTCCTGTATAAATGTTACTGTCTTTTGTAATTCTTGCAGTGGCCCATATAGTTTTGTCTGTAGTGTTGTATCTATGGGCCAATGGATTTTCCTCAGTCTACTATATTCAGTGCAGTCTTGAAGTATGTGTTCAGCAGTCTGGGGCGCCTGTCCACATGTACAAGTAGTTGAGGTGCCGATCTTGAATTTTGTATACATGTGACTATGGAGTCGATTGTGTCCTGTTCTGAGACGTATAATGATAACTTGTTCATATCTATTCATATTATAAAAGGCATCCTGATTTGGGGCTTGTGGTCCTCTGATTGATTTGATTATCTGTTTCTTATGATGGTATGTAACAGGTGTATCTAGTTGTGTGCCTGTTGAACCTTCCTTTGCCAACTGATCTGCTTTCTCATTTCCTGGTATTCCACAGTGAGATGGGATCCACTGCAGGGCAACCCTGTGGTGCTTGCAGAGTTCAGTCAATAAGGTCTGCAGATGTGGTAATTTTCTGGATTGTAGTGCCTGGAGTACTGATCTTGCATCTGTCAAAAACACTACAGGCTGCGGGCTAAGATTAATGTTCAGCAGTTTTCTATTGCTAACTTTATTGCTTGTATTTCTGCATCATAATTGTGACAATATTTCCCTGTTGCTATTTTATTCATATCCCTAGTGTTATTTGGGTATTCTATATATGCACCTGCTCCCCCATTTTTTACTGCATTCTGTGCTGATCCATCTGTATACACACGAATCCATAGGTCTTGTGGGTATTCTTCATCCAGGAAACTGAGAGTTATTGTTTTTCGCTGTAGACTATTCTGTTCCTCTTTATCAACTATTCCTTTCACTTCTGTCCGTATTTGAACTGATAATCCAGATTCCTCTGTCCAGGGAGTCTGTTCTGGTATGGGCAGTAGGGGGTTAACAGCTCTTGGCATGTCTGGTGTTTGTCTACTAATACGCTTGGCTTGGTGGATAAAACTGCTTCTCTTAAGTCGTCCCAATGCAAGATTTTGGAATCGGTCCTTCATTGGATGTCTCGGCATGCAAGCAAATTTTTCTGCCTGTATCAGCACCTTTGTGTCCCTCCGTTCTCTCAGTGCTGGTATCCTCCACAATTTCTCCATCTCTAATATTGGTGTTGATTTCATTGCTCCTGTGATGACCCTAAGTGCCTGGTTTTGTACTTTATCCAGTTCTTGAAGTGTGGTGTTTGATGCTGAACACCATGCAGAAGATCCATATTCTAAATGTGGGCGTATACTCTGTTGGTAAACTTTACTGAGTATTTTCCCACTCGCACCCCACGTAGTTCCACACAGCTTTCTTAGAATAGCCAATTTTCTCCTTGCTTTTTGGGTTGCCTTATTTATCTGCTGTTTCCAAGATAGTTTGTTATCAAATGTAACTCCGAGATACGTAGCCTGTATGTCTTCTTTCACAGGCTCATTGTTTATATAGATGGCTCCTGCTTTTTGTTTTGGGGAAAGAGTGAAAAGTGTAGTACTGCATTTGTCTGTATTGATGCTGATACACCATCTATTTGTCCATGAATTCAGTGCATTCATAGCTCTTTGTAACAATTTGGAGGCCACTGTTGCATACTCCTCTGTGCACCACATTACCAAGTCATCTGCATACATTGCCACTTTGATACCATGTGGTAGTTCAGTAACTAGGTCATTGATGTAGATCAGAAAAAGTGTTGGAGATAGTACCCCTCCCTGTGGAACACCCTGGCGCAGTAAGACCTTCTTACTCTTAAGACCATCCAGTTGCACTCTGGCTCTCCTGTTATGCAGGTATGCTTTGACCCATTTGTACATCCTGCCATTTACTCCATAATTTCTCAGTTTCTTCAAAAGCCCTTCCTTCCATACCTTATCAAATGCTTTCTTTAGGTCTATCCATGCTGCTAGTACCAGTTTCTTTTCTTGAAACGCATCCTCAATTTCCTGGGAGCGCGGCCTCAGTACATCGCAGATTGTTTGTAACACACACACGTATCATATTTATATCATTTATACATTATTTTATGTATGTTCTTTATATTATTATTTTATTTACATGTTTGAAACTATTCTTTAATGTTCTAATAACATATGCACTTATATGGTTTCATATACACTTATTGATATTATACATACACAAAAAATGTATGTATGTTAAAAATGAGAGGGTGACACTACTTCGCGGTTTTTCACTTATCGTGGCCGGTTCTGGTCCCTATTAACCGTGATAACTGAGGGATTACTGTATTTGTTTTAGCTCTGGGATATTTTGTGACAATTGGGATATTTTGTGACATGTGGGATATTTTGTGACATGTGGGATATTTTGTGACATGTGGGATATATTATGACAGCTGTGATATTTTTTACAACTGGGATATTTTGTGACAGCTGGGATGACTTTTGTCAATTTGAGATATTTTGTGACAGTTGGGATATTTTGTGATAGAAGGGATATTTTGTGACAACTGGGATATTTTGTGATAGCTGGGATATTTTGTGACAGCTTGGATATATTGTGATAGCTATTTTTTGTGGCAACTGGGATATTTTATAACAACTGGGATATTTTGTGACATGTGGGATATTTTATGTCAGCTGAGATATTTTTTACAGGTGGGATATTTTTTTCAGTTGGACATTTTTTGACAGCTGGCATATTTTGTGAGAGCTCCGTTATTTTGTGATAACTGTGATATTTTGTGGCTGATGGAATATTTTCTGAAAACAGATATATTTGTGATAGCTCTGGGATATTTTATGGCAGCTGTGATATTTTTTACAACTGGGATATTTTTTATTCAGTTGGATATTTTGTGACAGATGGGATATTTTTCAGACAACTGAGATAATTTGTGACAGCTGGCATATTTTGTGAGAGCTCGGTTATTTCGTGACAAGTGAGATATTTTGTGATAGCGGGAATATTTTGTTACAGCTGGGATATTTTGCTACAGCTGGGATATTTTGTGGAAACTGTGGTATTTTATTACAAATGGGATATTTTGTGACAGCTGGGATGTCTTTTGACAATTTGGGATACTTTGTGACAGTTTGACTATTTTGTCATATATGAGAATTTTTCTGACAAACTGGGTTATTTTGTGACAGCTTGGATGTCTTTTATCAATTTGAGATATTTTGTAACATTTGGAATATTTTGTGATAGAAGGGATATTTTGTTAAAGCTGGGATATTTTGTGACAACTGGGATATTTTATGACATGTGGGATATTTTATGACAGCTGAGATATTTTTTACAGGTGGTATATTTTTTCAGTTGGACATTTTGTGACAGCTCGGATATTTTATGAGAGCTCAGTTATTTCATGACAACTGAGATATTTTGTTACTGTTGGAATATTTTCTGAAAATGGATATATTTGTGATAGCTGGAATATTTTGTTACAGCTGGGATATTTTGTTACAGCTTGGATATTTTGTGACAGCTGGGATATTTTGTTACAACTGGGATATATTGCGATAGCTGAGATATTTTGTTATGGCTGTGATAAATTTTTACAGCTGGAATATTTTTTGCAAGCGGAATATTTTATGACAGTTATATTTTGTTACAGCTGGGATATTTTATGTCAACTGAGATTTTGTGAGAGCTGAGATATTTTGTGACAAGTGCAATATATTGTTACAGCGGGGATTTTTGTGACAACTAAGATATTTTGTGACAGATGAGATATCTTGTGGCAACTGATATATTTTGCAACAATTGAGATATCTTGCTGCAGTTGGGATATTTTGTAACAAGGGAGATATTTTGTGACAATTGGGATAGTTTGTGATAACTGGGATGTCTTAGACAACTTGAATATTTTGTGACAGTTGAGATATTTTGTGACAACTGGGATATTTTGTGACATCTGGGATATTTTGTCACTCTTCTACCTTTTAGCTCCCAGTGGAGCATAGGTCTTCAACAAACACTTTCCAAGTCGTTATGTAGGGTTTCTTAAAGAACAAGGAATTAAAGATAAATTCGCAGTCACAATATCAAACAAATACCAAGTCCTCCAACAACTAGAAAATACAATAAATATAGAAGATCATTGGAAACAGGTAAAAAATATATGGAAAGAGACATGCGAAGAAACACTGGGGAAAAGAGAACGCCAGAATAAGGCATGGATGACAGCAGAGACCCTGGATAAAATTAAAGAAAGAAAGAACAAGAAAGCAGACATAAATAAAAGCAAAGCAAGAAGTAATAAAGCCAAGACACAGGAAGCTTACACAGAGGTGAACAAAGAAGTGAGAAGATGCATTAAAAGGGATAAGAGGAAATATATAGATGAATTAGCTAAAGAGGCAGAAGAAGCAGCAAATAAAGGGAATATGAAAGAACTGTACAACAGCACAAAGAAATTAGGTGGAAAATACAAACAGATCAACGCCTTTATCAAAGATAAGAAAGGAAATCTGCTTAGTAATATAAAGGAACAAATGGAGAGATGGAAGGAGCACTTTGAAGAACTTTTGAACAGACCCGGCTCAAATAATCCTCCAGATATACTACCAGCAGAAGAAGAATTACACGTTAACTGCGGAAAACCAAGCAAAGAAGAAATAATGAAAGCCATCAAACTATTAAAAGATGGTAAAGCCACAGGACCAGATGAAATTCCCTCGGAAGCCATCAAAGCAGATATTATCACCTCTACCAAGATGTTACATAATCTATTGGATAAAATTTGGGAGAGGGAAGAAATACCTAAAGACTGGAGAGAAGGTTATATGATCAAACTACCAAAGAAAGGAAGTTTACAGGAGTGCACAAATTATAGGGGAATTATGCTACTATCAGTGCCAGGAAAAATATTAGGCAGAATCATTCTGGAGAGACTAAAAGAGGCTATAGAGAAACACTTGAGAGATGAACAAGCAGGTTTTAGGAAGAACAGATCATGTGCTGATCAAATAACTACTCTACGTATAATAGTTGAACAAAGTTTAGAACTAAAATCCCCACTTTATATTGGATTCATAGATTACGAATAGGCATTTGATAGTTTAGACAGAAGAATGCTTTGGAAGTTGCTGAGTCATTATGGAATCCCCATAAAGTTTATTAACCTGATAAAAACAATGTATGAAGGAACAAAATGTAGTGTGGTGCATGAAGGACAGCTTACAGAAGCATTTGAAATAAGAACAGGAGTAAGGCAAGGATGCCTTCTGTCTCCATTTCTCTTTCTACTGGCCATAGATTGGATTATGAAAATAACTCAAAACAACAGAAATGGGATCCAGTGGTCACTGACCAAACAACTTGATGATTTAGACTTTGCTGATGACATAGCTCTCCTATCACACAGCCACCAACAGATGCAAGATAAAATGAGTATATTAGATGAGAGATCACAACAGCTAGGACTAAAGATTAATAGAGATAAGACCAACATTATGAGAATTAATGCAGTTGGCAATAACCAAATAAAACTAGGAGAACTACCTCTACTAGACGTACAATCTTATATATATCTGGGCAGTAATATAGATAAAGAGGGAGGAACAGAAAACGATACCAAAATAAGGATATCAAAAGCAAGAGGAGCTTTCATTGCACTGGGAAACATATGGAAATCCAAAGAAATTAGGCTAAATACAAAAATACAAATTTTCAACTCCAATGTTAAGTCGGTTCTATTATATGGCTGTGAAACATGGAGAATAACAAAATTGACAATCACGAAGGTACAGACTTTCATTAATGGATGCTTGCGCAGAATAAAAGGATGGAAATGGCAGGACAAAGTCACTAACGTGGAATTATGGAAATGTACCGGTCAAATACCAGTGGATAAAGAAATACAGCGAAGACGATGGCGATGGATAGGACACACACTACGGAAACCAACTGAGAGTATTACACAACAGGCCCTTTTTTGGAATCCCCAGGGGAAAAGACAAAGAGGAAGACCAAGGAATTCTTGGAGAAGACAGATTGAAGCAGAGATGAAGATGATGGGGAAGACATGGAATGATCTTAAAATTTTGTCACACCTGGGATATATTATGACAGGTCAGATTTTTTTCACTACTACTATATATCGTGACTGCTGGAATATTTTCTGAAAACTGGGATATATTTGTGACAGCTGGGATATTTTGTTACATTTGAGATATTTTATGACAACTTTGATATTTTGTGACAGCTGGGATGTCTTTTGACAATTTGAGATATTTTGTGACACTTTGGATATTTTGTTACATCTAAGAATTTTTTGTGACAATTGGGATGTTTTGTGACACCTGGGACATCTTGACCATTTGAGATATTTTGTAACAACTGGGATATTTTGTGGCAACTGATGTTTTTTGACAACAGGGATATTTTATGACAGATTGGATATTTGTGACAGCTGGGATATTCTGTGACAGCTGGGATATACTGTGATAGCTGATATTTTTTGTGATAACTGGGATATTTTGTGATAGCTGAAATATTTTATGACAGCTGAAAAATATTATGACCTCTGGAATATTTGTGACAGCTCTGATATTTTGTGGCAACTTGGTTATTTTGTGACAACTGGGATATTTTGCGACATGTGAGATATTTTATGACAGCTGAGATATTTTTTACAGCTGGGATATTATTTTTCATCTGGACATTTTGTGACAGCTGATAATTTTTTTTGCAGCTGTGATGTTTTGTGACAGCTAAGATAATTTGTAACAGCTGGGATATATTGTGATAGCTGATTTTCTTTTGTGACAACTGGGATATTTTGTGACAGCTCTGATGATATTTTGTGGCAACTGTGATAATTTATGGCAACTGGGATATTTGGTGACAGCTGGGACATTTTGTGAGATGTGGTATATTTTATGATAGTTGACATGTTTTTTACAACTGGGATATTTTGTGATTACGGAGATGTTTTTTACAAATGGGATATTTTGTGATAACGGAGATATTATGTTACAGCTGGAATATTTGGTGATAATGGAGATATTTTGTTATAGATGGAATATTTTGTGATAATGGAGATATTTTGTTATAGATGGAATATTTTGTGATAATGGAGATATTTTGTTATAGATGGAATATTTTATGATAATGGAGATATTTTGCTACAGCTGGAATATTTTGTGATAATGGAGATATTTTGTTACAGCTGGAATATTTTGTGATAATGGAGATATTTTGTTATAGCTGAAATATTTTATGATAATGGAGATATTTTGTTACATCTGGAATATTTTGTTACATCTGGAATATTTTGTTACATCTGGAATATTTTGTTACATCTGGAATATTTTGTGAGAGCTGGGATATTTTGTGATAGCTGTTTTTTTTTTACAACTATGATATTTTATGACAGCTGGGATATTTTGTTACAGCTAGAATATTTTGTTACAGCTGGGATATTTTGAGAAAACTTAAAATAATTACTATAGGTAGCCATTAGATTTGAAATGGAGAAAAGATTAAAACATTTCAAGAGAATGATTTCCTTGTCAAAATGAAATTCAAAGAAAACAACTATAGAGATATAATATTATGGAGAGACATGATCGCTTACCCCAGCAAGCATATTGCTTGGTATTATTGATGATGACAACTTTGCGGTAATAATCAATAACATAAAAATGGTGAGGCCACAAACTATATCTTTCCTCATTGGTTAAATGAAATTAGGAAAGAAAGAAGAAGTAACCTGTAACTCTCTTCTACATCTCTGTTCTTTTCCTCTTTAACTGTATTTGACAGTTTTGATGGTAAAGAGTGTTCTTGACAGGGATCTGTAGTTTGCTTCATTTATAGTAAGTGGTTTGTTTCGTCTGCTTCTTCTTTCCTCTCATATTGAATTGAGAAATAGTTTGCAGAGTTTTGCTCTTTGCTTTCCTCTTCAGCTTTCACATTTCTTTTTAGTATTCTGACTATCTATCAATTTTGAGAGTGTATTCTTGTTTTTTTTTTATAGCATGTGTTGATAACTGAATGGATTGTGTTTGGTTGTTTCTGTCTTATTTCATGGCCTATTTAATTGATTGTTTATATATTCTTCTGTGGAGGTGTTCTCAAACCTAGTTCTTAGTTCTTCACTTTTGATTTTGTCTGTCAAGCTGGCTCCCATTCTTATTTGTAACTTACATTTTCACCCACTTGTGCAAAATGTATCTTTGTTTTGTCCATAGAGAAAAAGAAGAAATTAAAGAATTTGAGATTAAAAAGAACTACTAGAGTATTTTCATGAAAGAATATTTTGTGTCATTCACAGTTGTTTATCACTGATACTTTAGTTAATTTGCTCATTTGTGTCTTTGCTAGAAGTTAAAATACATTTGCTTCTTCTGTTATACATTCAAAGTAATGAAGTTGTATCTTAAAATAGAAATACTTTTGTCATTACAAATTAAACATTGCATCCCCCAAAACTCTCAGATTTACCAATCTTTGATCTTTTTTGTTACAATCATTAACTCTTAAAATATCATTCACACACAGATATTTACATTAACTAAACATTTTACATTCTATATGTGGTGTCAAATTGAAACCACTCACATAAAATATATGTTATAAGAATGAGGAGAATGTATTCGTATCAGGACATCTTCATACATAAATGCTGCTAAATTTTAAAGATTAAAACTAAAATACCACTTTGAGATGGCAACAAGCAGCTGTGTAATTTTCAAATTAAAGTACTATAATACCCAGTGAAGCTGTGCTGTATATTTAATTTTATTCACTTACTTTTTCATGCTCTGACATGGGCATTCAATGAGGCCCACAATTCTTGGCCATTTTCTTGTTCATGAACTTTATTGTTGAATAGCTTCCTTCATGCTATTATGATGTCAGGTTATTTATGATTTTATTTATTTGTCATCCTCTGCCATTTTTTGCAGGAATTTTGTAAAAGGTTCTCAAAACTTGAGACATATTTTAATTTTGAAAGTAAAAAAAATCATTATATGGTTATCACAAAATATATATTTTAACAAAAGCAGTTATTTGTTACTGAAAGAAGACACTGTTTGCACTCTTGTTAGACGTGATGTTCTGTATTCTTTATTCATGCTCTGAGAAATAATCTGTATCATTAATTTGTTTTAACCATTAATTTATTTCTTTATTACACAAGGGCATATATACAGGTACAAAGTAGACCTACTTTTGAAAAGGTGAAATTGGCTCTTTTTACATAAAGAGCACAGGGTTTGAGATTAGATTCATCAGTCATTTCAGCTGAATAAAATAGGTATCTGACCTGTGATTAGGGAAGTAAAGGCGTAAAGAAAAAGATATAAAATGTAACCAAGAGAGTGATGTCCTTTAACTCCACTCATGTTGGTAATGCTTGTGTTCATGTGATGCCCTTTAACTCCACTCATGTTGGTAATGCTTGTGTTCATGTGATGTCCTTTAACTCCACTCATGTTGGTAATGCTTGTGTTCATGTGATGCCCTTTAACTCCACTCATGTTGGTAATGCTTGTGTTCATGTGATGTCCTTTAACTCCACTCATGTTGGTAATGCTTGTGTTCATGTGATGCCCTTTAACTCCACTCATGTTGGTAATGCTTGTGTTCATGTGATGCCCTTTAACTCCACTCATGTTGGTAATGATTGTGTTCATGTGATGACCTTTAACTCCACTCATGTTGGTAATGCTTGTGTTCATGTGATGACCTTTAACTCCGCTCATGTTGGTAATGCTTGTGTTCATGTGATGACCTTTAACTCCGCTCATGTTGGTAATGCTTGTGTTCATGTGATGCCCTTTAACTCCACTCATGTTGGTAATGCTTGTGTTCATGTGATGTCCTTTAACTCCGCTCATGTTGGTAATGCTTGTGTTCATGTGATGACCTTTAACTCCGCTCATGTTGGTAATGCTTGTGTTCATGTGATGCCCTTTAACTCCACTCATGTTGGTAATGCTTGTGTTCATGTGATGCCCTTTAACTCCACTCATGTTGGTAATGCTTGTGTTCATGTGATGCCCTTTAACTCCACTCATGTTGGTAATGCTTG
Organism: Megaustenia siamemsis; assembly: GCA_032433765.1. NCBI lineage: Eukaryota > Metazoa > Mollusca > Gastropoda > Stylommatophora > Ariophantidae > Megaustenia > Megaustenia siamemsis. The sequence goes on from JAVIAB010000107.1 coordinate 25,030,800, forward strand.
TGTTCATGTGATGACCTTTAACTCCACTCATGTTGGTAATGCTTGTGTTCATGTGATGACCTTTAACTCCGCTCATGTTGGTAATGCTTGTGTTCATGTGATGTCCTTTAACTCCACTCATGTTGGTAATGCTTGTGTTCATGTGATGTCCTTTAACTCCACTCATGTTGGTAATGCTTGTGTTCATGTGATGTCCTTTAACTCCACTCATGTTGGTAATGCTTGTGTTCATGTGATGTCCTTTAACTCCACTCATGTTGGTAATGCTTGTGTTCATGTGATGTCCTTTAACTCCACTCATGTTGGTAATGCTTGTGTTCATGTGATGTCCTTTAACTCCGCTCATGTTGGTAATGCTTGTGTTCATGTGATGACCTTTAACTCCACTCATGTTGGTAATGCTTGTGTTCATGTGATGTCCTTTAACTCCACTCATGTTGGTAATGCTTGTGTTCATGTGATGTCCTTTAACTCCACTCATGTTGGTAATGCTTGTGTTCATGTGATGTCCTTTAACTCCGCTCATGTTGGTAATGCTTGTGTTCATGTGATGACCTTTAACTCCGCTCATGTTGGTAATGCTTGTGTTCATGTGATGTCCTTTAACTCCACTCATGTTGGTAATGCTTGTGTTCATGTGATGACCAAATGAGTAAATCTCTTATTTATCCACCCTAAAAGGAAGTTAAGTGAGTGTGCTTGTGCTATGTTGTGGTTGTACTGTGTTGTGGTTGTGCTATGTTGTGGTTGTGCTGTGTTGTGGTTGTACTGTGTTGTGGTTGTGCTGTGTTGTGGTTGTGCTATGTTGTGGTTTGCAGTAGAATTATATTTTCACTTTTGGCCTAACACTTCAGCGCCTCATTTTGCAATTGGGTTGTCTTCCTAATCATTTGACCAGACACAATTGAGAAGTGGAACCAATTCTGTTTACTGGTATCTGAACTATTCAACGTCCCGGAAGACTCACACCATTCGAATTTATCATCGAGCTAGCACTATGATTCGGGTAAAGAATGCCACTCTACAGGCTTTCTCTGACAGTGGCGGTGTAGTGTTCCAGTATAATGCTATATCATACCCAAACATTTCTATGAACACTATTGTAGTCACCACACAAGCGACAATGGCACACATTAAGATTGAGTTCTCATCGACCATTTCGCAGGCCGACAGTGCACTGACGGTGAGTGAGGTGCAAACATTTACAGACACCTATTGGCTGGACGGGCATTCTTGGTCGGTTTGTGCAGTATGTAGTGGGTGCTGCAAAGGATACAACGTCATCATCGGTACGTGTCACGGCAACTGTTCACATGGGATCTATGGACACGACTGCTCTGGGTCTTGTCTTAGTGTCTGTCCTTTATGTGAAGGAAAATGCCTACAATGTAAATTTCCTGGCTACATCTGTAGTTCTGATGGCTGTGACATCATATGTGACCCGGAAAGTACAGACTGCACGTGCAAGGAAACGTACTACGGATCAGACTGCACTCACACATGTCCGGACAACTGTTTCAACGACACCTGTGAACAGTCAACCGGGAACTGTACATGCAAGGGAACGTTCTACGGGTCAGACTGCACTCTCAAATCTCCGGACAACCGTTTGAACGAAACCTGTGAACAGTTAATCGGGGACTGCGTCTCGTATGTCGATGATTCCCACGTTAAAAAGAGTACTACAACAAACTCAAGCATATGGATACCTTAATGTGTTTCTGTGCTGGACCTGGTTCCATTCTTGGTGTTTTTTCGTGAAGCCATGGCTCATATCTTGATGTGTTTCTGTGCTAGCCATGGCTCATATGGTGTGTGTCATGTTAGTCATGTCTCATATCTTGGTGTGTCCGTATTAATCATGTCTCATATCTGTATGTGTTTAGTCAAATCTCATATCTTAGTGTGTATCTGTGTTAGTCATGTGTCATATCTTTGTGTGTGCATGCTTGGGTTAGATATCTCATATCCTTGTGTGCATGTTTATGTTAGTCATATCTCATATCTTTGTGAGTGCATATCGGTGTATGTCACATCTCATATCCTTGTGTATGCATGTCTATGTTGATCATATTTCATATCTTTGTGTGCATGTCTATTTTAGGCACGTGTCATATCTTTGTGTGTGCATGTCTATGTCAGTCATATCTTTATGTGCATTTTTATGTTAGTCATGTGTCATATATCTTGATGTGTGTCAGTGTTAGTCATGCCTCGTATTGCTGTGTGCAAGTCTATGTTGGTCACATCTCATATCTTTGTGTGTGCATGTCTGTGTTAGTCACCTCTAGTGACTCGGGCAGATGGTGCTCGTAAACCTGGGAGGGCCGACCATCTAAGGGCAGAATCCCCCTACAGAAAAGATCATCTGCTGTCTTGCAGGAAGGTTGGGGACAATAAAAGGCTAAGGAATGCAAACCTGAATAAAATGCTGGCTGAAATCGGATGCACTGGGCCACTGTCGCAGAACAGTGCAACGTTTTAACGGGTGTTCAATCAGAGTGGATCTGGCAGACTCTAATTGTGATGTTCTGCCTGTGGGGGCGATCAACACATTTAACCTGACAGCTGACTTCATGTGAGAGTCTGGAATCCTACTCTGATTGAATCCTGATCGCAGAGAGAGAGAGAGAGAGAGAGAGAGAGAGAGAGAGAGAGAGACTTCAGTCCACATGTGTATTAACAATCCGTATTCCTCTGTCTAGGAAGTCTGTTCTGGTATGGGCAGTAGGGGACAGACAACTCTTCGTATGCCTGGTATTCGTCTACAAATTCGCTTGGCTTGGTGGATAAAACTGCTTCTCTTAAGTCGTCCCAATGAAAGATTTTGGAATCGGAAAATCTTTAGTAAAAGGTGAAAGATTTATTCTCTGTCAAGAGAAACCAGATTGAAGAGAAACCAGAGTGAAGAGAAACCAACCTAGAACATTCAACATTCAAGCTCCTTTTTAAAATCTTTTTTTTTTTTAACTGGGAACTGCAGTAAAGCCCTGGATGAATGGGATTTGGACTTGCCTTTGACTTTTCCTCCTTTACCGGACAATTTTTCCCCCACTCAGTGATTTATATTTCCTCCTGCCTGTCCTTGAAGAAATGGCAGGAGATTTTATTTGTTTAAATATATAAAGAAAAAAATATATTAAAAAAGTAAATATGAGCTTTAATCAGGCGATTATCAGCTAAGGGAAAACAATTGTTTAAAGAATGTATATTCAAATGTTGCACAATATATACAGGCACGGTTCTTTCTAAAATATCAAACTTAAATACAAGAAAATATTCTACCGCTTAATTGTTTATGAAATTATTAATATATTCATGTCTGCTTTAGAAATTAACAGTTATCTTATTTTATTAAAAGGGAAGTAACTCATAAAATATAGATTTGCAAAATAGTATATGTATAATTATCTAATGCATTTTAAATTATGTGATAACATTTTGTATATTACTTTCAAAATTGTATTTTTTGTCACAAAATATATGTACTCTGAACATTTTTGTAAAAATTGACAATTTCTAAACCAACGGACTAAAAGAAATTCAATTTTTTTTTTTAATTGATGGTTGCAAATATCATAAAAGTATTAATATCTATTAAACACTAAAAGTTATCTTCCTTTACTTATATTTTACTTACACCGAAAGAAGAAAAGAACCACACACTATGTAACACCGCATAATACAAGTCCAGTTTTATGAACTAAAAATTGATTCTCAGATTTGAAAACAAAATTGACTGTCTCTCTATTTGAATGTCTGATCTGTAATTGTCTATCTCTATTTTCTTATTATGATTTTAAAATGCTTTTACTTTCACATTAGGATTTTCAATGTTTCTTTGTTAATACTGCCACATTTAACTGTATTCATTTACACATTAAGATTTTAAACTGCGTTTTCCTTCATGCTAGAATTTTAAACTTTTTCTCTGGTCATTCTAGGACTTTTAAATGTCCAACTATTTATGCTAGAAATATAAACTCTCTTTCACTCTCTTAAAACTCTTTTATTTTAAACTTCATCTCTTATAATCATAACATTTTAAATTCTTGTCTTTTAACGTCAGGATTTTTTTTTTGGTAACTGCTTCTTTCTCTCTCTCTTAAAATACAGATTTTAAACTGTCTCTTTTCCTCTCTCGATGATATGATTTCCCTGTAATTGTCATTCTCTACATCGCCAGCCCATAAATTTGAATTTTCAACTACATAGTTGTAATTTCCTTGTGTTATTGACATCTCGCTCTCTAACATTTTCTCTCCTTGTTACAATATTTTCAAGTTATCCTCCTCTCGACTCAACAGCCAAGTGACCAGAATGAAATAAAATATTAATAACTTCTTGTTAGAATTTAAAGGTATCGTCATTTTTTTTCACACGAAAGGCAGCTTCTACCTCAGTAAGAAACCAAAGCTACTTAAAGTCGCTGTGCGGTGACAATCTATTTGAAATTACGGGAAATTGTAAATCTAATGTATATTTAGTTAACTAGACTCTACTGCTACTGGCTGGCTTGTATTGGGTAAAGTAGCTGTTCACAAGTTTAAGTTGCGTTTACAGCATGAGCTGAAAGCATCCACCACAGGCCTCTTCATATTTTCGAAAACCTTTGGATAATGACCAGTGATAATTGTTGGCTCTGAGTGACGATTTCTGTCTTCAGGTCATTAACTATCTGCAGATTGTTTTGATGAACTTTATTTCTTTCAGCTCCCCCCCCCCCCCCCCCCCCCCCGCCTACCAGCTAATAATTAGGCGGAGTTAGGACTGGTGAAAGAGCAGGCCATGTTCCAAGAGAAAAATTGCGACTTTGAAATACGTTTTCTTAATAAGTGATGTTGCAGCTGTGTGTGTTGTTGCCCCGAACTGCTGAAACCAGGTTCCTTTAATTTCCCGCTCTGTACGGTGGGCTATGAATTATTCCAGGATAAAAGTACGGTAACGTTCTGAGTTGGTTGTTTCATTGACAAATGTGTCCCTATTATCGGCATGCGGCTTTCTGATCGTTAAGCGGTACTTGATGTAATTCATGTGGGTTTTTACTGCATCACACACGATTGTTCTTACTTGGTGGCGTAATCGGGGAGATGAAACCGTGCCTCATCAATGAAGAAAGTCACGCCAAGGACTTCATTACTTTGTTCTGAGATAAGGTTCTAAGATCATATGCAGTAGTTCAGGGATTTTTTTGTAACTGCCACTCTCTCTCTCTCTCTTAATGTTAGTAGTTTAAACTGCCACTCTCTCTCTCTCTCTTAATGTTAGTAGTTTAAACTGCCACTCTCTCTCTCTCTCTTAATGTTAGTAGTTTAAACTGCCACTCTCTCTCTCTCTCTTAATGTTAGTAGTTTAAACTGCCACTCTCTCTCTCTCTCTTAATGTTAGTAGTTTAAACTGCCACTCTCTCTCTCTCTCTTAATGTTAGTAGTTTAAACTGCCACTCTCTCTCTCTCTCTTAATGTTAGTAGTTTAAACTGCCACTCTCTTTCTCTCTCTTAATGTTAGTAGTTTAAACTGCCACTCTCTCTCTCTCTCTTAATGTTAGTAGTTTAAACTGCCACTCTCTCTCTCTCTCTTAATGTTAGTAGTTTAAACTGCCACTCTCTTTCTCTCTCTTAATGTTAGTAGTTTAAACTGCCACTCTCTTTCTCTCTCTTAATGTTAGTAGTTTAAACTGCCACTCTCTCTCTCTCTCTTAATGTTAGTAGTTTAAACTGCCACTCTCTCTCTCTCTCTTAATGTTAGTAGTTTAAACTGCCACTCTCTCTCTCTCTCTTAATGTTAGTAGTTTAAACTGCCACTCTCTCTCTCTCTCTTAATGTTAGTAGTTTAAACTGCCACTCTCTCTCTCTCTCTTAATGTTAGTAGTTTAAACTGCCACTCTCTCTCTCTCTCTTAATGTTAGTAGTTTAAACTGCCACTCACTCTCTCTCTCTTAATGTTAGTAGTTTAAACTGCCACTCACTCTCTCTCTCTTAATGTTAGTAGTTTAAACTGCCACTCTCTCTCTCTCTCTTAATGTTAGTAGTTTAAACTGCCACTCACTCTCTCTCTCTTAATGTTAGTAGTTTAAACTGCCACTCTCTCTCTCTCTCTTAATGTTAGTAGTTTAAACTGCCACTCTCTCTCTCTTAATGTTAGTAGTTTAAACTGCCACTTTCTCTCTCTTAATGTTAGTAGTTTAAACTGCCACTCACTCTCTCTCTCTTAATGTTAGTAGTTTAAACTGCCACTCACTCTCTCTCTCTTAATGTTAGTAGTTTAAACTGCCACTCACTCTCTCTCTCTTAATGTTAGTAGTTTAAACTGCCACTCACTCTCTCTCTCTTAATGTTAGTAGTTTAAACTGCCACTCTCTCTCTCTCTCTTAATGTTAGTAGTTTAAACTGCCACTCTCTCTCTCTCTCTTAATGTTAGTAGTTTAAACTGCCACTCTCTCTCTCTTAATGTTAGTAGTTTAAACTGCCACTCTCTCTCTCTTAATGTTAGTAGTTTAAACTGCCACTCTCTCTCTCTCTCTTAATGTTAGTAGTTTAAACTGCCACTCTCTCTCTCTTAATGTTAGTAGTTTAAACTGCCACTCTCTCTCTCTTAATGTTAGTAGTTTAAACTGCCACTCTCTCTCTCTTAATGTTAGTAGTTTAAACTGCCACTCTCTCTCTCTTAATGTTAGTAGTTTAAACTGCCACTCTCTCTCTCTTAATGTTAGTAGTTTAAACTGCCACTCTCTCTCTCTTAATGTTAGTAGTTTAAACTGCCACTCTCTCTCTCTTAATGTTAGTAGTTTAAACTGCCACTCTCTCTCTCTCTTAATGTTAGTAGTTTAAACTGCCATTCTCTCTCTCTCTCTTAATGTTAGTAGTTTAAACTGCCACTCTCTCTCTCTCTCTCTTAATGTTAGTAGTTTAAACTGCCACTCTCTCTCTCTCTCTTAATGTTAGTAGTTTAAACTGCCACTCTCTCTCTCTTAATGTTAGTAGTTTAAACTGCCACTCTCTCTCTCTCTCTTAATGTTAGTAGTTTAAACTGCCACTCTCTCTCTCTCTCTTAATGTTAGTAGTTTAAACTGCCACTCTCTCTCTCTCTCTTAATGTTAGTAGTTTAAACTGCCACTCTCTCTCTCTCTCTTAATGTTAGTAGTTTAAACTGCCACTCTCTCTCTCTCTCTTAATGTTAGTAGTTTAAACTGCCACTCTCTCTCTCTCTCTTAATGTTAGTAGTTTAAACTGCCACTCTCTTTCTCTCTCTTAATGTTAGTAGTTTAAACTGCCACTCTCTCTCTCTCTCTTAATGTTAGTAGTTTAAACTGCCACTCTCTCTCTCTCTCTTAATGTTAGTAGTTTAAACTGCCACTCTCTCTCTCTCTCTTAATGTTAGTAGTTTAAACTGCCACTCTCTCTCTCTCTCTTAATGTTAGTAGTTTAAACTGCCACTCTCTCTCTCTCTCTTAATGTTAGTAGTTTAAACTGCCACTCTCTCTCTCTCTCTTAATGTTAGTAGTTTAAACTGCCACTCTCTCTCTCTCTCTTAATGTTAGTAGTTTAAACTGCCACTCTCTCTCTCTCTCTTAATGTTAGTAGTTTAAACTGCCACTCTCTCTCTCTCTCTTAATGTTAGTAGTTTAAACTGCCACTCTCTCTCTCTCTCTCTTAATGTTAGTAGTTTAAACTGCCACTCTCTTTCTCTCTCTTAATGTTAGTAGTTTAAACTGCCACTCTCTCTCTCTTAATGTTAGTAGTTTAAACTGCCACTCTCTTTCTCTCTCTTAATGTTAGTAGTTTAAACTGCCACTCTCTTTCTCTCTCTTAATGTTAGTAGTTTAAACTGCCACTCTCTTTCTCTCTCTTAATGTTAGTAGTTTAAACTGCCACTCTCTTTCTCTCTCTTAATGTTAGTAGTTTAAACTGCCACTCTCTTTCTCTCTCTTAATGTTAGTAGTTTAAACTGCCACTCTCTTTCTCTCTCTTAATGTTAGTAGTTTAAACTGCCACTCTCTTTCTCTCTCTTAATGTTAGTAGTTTAAACTGCCACTCTCTCTCTCTTAATGTTAGTAGTTTAAACTGCCACTCTCTTTCTCTCTCTTAATGTTAGTAGTTTAAACTGCCACTCTCTCTCTCTCTCTTAATGTTAGTAGTTTAAACTGCCACTCTCTCTCTCTCTCTTAATGTTAGTAGTTTAAACTGCCACTCTCTCTCTCTCTTAATGTTAGTAGTTTAAACTGCCACTCTCTCTCTCTTAATGTTAGTAGTTCAAACTGCCACTCTCTCTCTCTCTCTCTCTTAATGTTAGTAGTTTAAACTGCCACTCTCTTTCTCTCTCTTAATGTTAGTAGTTTAAACTGCCACTCTCTCTCTCTCTCTTAATGTTAGTAGTTTAAACTGCCACTCTCTCTCTCTCTCTTAATGTTAGTAGTTTAAACTGCCACTCTCTCTCTCTCTCTTAATGTTAGTAGTTCAAACTGCCACTCTCTCTCTCTCTCTTAATGTTAGTAGTTCAAACTGCAACTCTCTCTCTCTCTCTTAATGTTAGTAGTTTAAACTGCCACTCTCTCTCTCTTAATGTTAGTAGTTTAAACTGCCACTCTCTCTCTCTCTCTTAATGTTAGTAGTTCAAACTGCCACTCTCTCTCTCTCTCTTAATGTTAGTAGTTTAAACTGCCACTCTCTTTCTCTCTCTTAATGTTAGTAGTTTAAACTGCCACTCTCTCTCTCTCTCTTAATGTTAGTAGTTTAAACTGCCACTCTCTCTCTCTCTCTTAATGTTAGTAGTTTAAACTGCCACTCTCTCTCTCTCTCTCTTAATGTTAGTAGTTTAAACTGCCACTCTCTCTCTCTCTTAATGTTAGTAGTTTAAACTGCCACTCTCTCTCTCTCTTAATGTTAGTAGTTTAAACTGCCACTCTCTTTCTCTCTCTTAATGTTAGTAGTTTAAACTGCCACTCTCTCTCTCTCTCTTAATGTTAGTAGTTTAAACTGCCACTCTCTCTCTCTCTTAATGTTAGTAGTTTAAACTGCCACTCTCTTTCTCTCTCTTAATGTTAGTAGTTTAAACTGCCACTCTCTCTCTCTCTTAATGTTAGTAGTTTAAACTGCCACTCTCTCTCTCTCTTAATGTTAGTAGTTTAAACTGCCACTCTCTCTCTCTCTCTTAATGTTAGTAGTTTAAACTGCCACTCTCTCTCTCTCTCTTAATGTTAGTAGTTTAAACTGCCACTCTCTCTCTCTCTCTCTTAATGTTAGTAGTTTAAACTGCCACTCTCTCTCTCTCTCTTAATGTTAGTAGTTTAAACTGCCACTCTCTCTCTCTCTCTTAATGTTAGTAGTTTAAACTGCCACTCTCTCTCTCTCTCTTAATGTTAGTAGTTTAAACTGCCACTCTCTCTCTCTCTTAATGTTAGTAGTTTAAACTGCCACTCTCTCTCTCTCTCTTAATGTTAGTAGTTTAAACTGCCACTCTCTCTCTCTCTCTTAATGTTAGTAGTTTAAACTGCCACTCTCTCTCTCTCTTAATGTTAGTAGTTTAAACTGCCACTCTCTCTCTCTCTCTTAATGTTAGTAGTTTAAACTGCCACTCTCTCTCTCTCTCTTAATGTTAGTAGTTTAAACTGCCACTCTCTCTCTCTCTTAATGTTAGTAGTTTAAACTGCCACTCTCTTTCTCTCTCTTAATGTTAGTAGTTTAAACTGCCACTCTCTCTCTCTCTCTTAATGTTAGTAGTTTAAACTGCCACTCTCTCTCTCTCTTAATGTTAGTAGTTTAAACTGCCACTCTCTTTCTCTCTCTTAATGTTAGTAGTTTAAACTGCCACTCTCTCTCTCTCTTAATGTTAGTAGTTTAAACTGCCACTCTCTCTCTCTCTCTTAATGTTAGTAGTTTAAACTGCCACTCTCTCTCTCTCTCTTAATGTTAGTAGTTTAAACTGCCACTCTCTCTCTCTCTCTTAATGTTAGTAGTTTAAACTGCCACTCTCTTTCTCTCTTAATGTTAGTAGTTTAAACTGCCACTCTCTCTCTCTCTTAATGTTAGTAGTTTAAACTGCCACTCTCTCTCTCTCTTAATGTTAGTAGTTTAAACTGCCACTCTCTCTCTCTCTTAATGTTAGTAGTTTAAACTGCCACTCTCTCTCTCTCTTAATGTTAGTAGTTTAAACTGCCACTCTCTCTCTCTCTCTTAATGTTAGTAGTTTAAACTGCCACTCTCTCTCTCTCTCTTAATGTTAGTAGTTTAAACTGCCACTCTCTCTCTCTCTCTTAATGTTAGTAGTTTAAACTGCCACTCTCTCTCTCTCTTAATGTTAGTAGTTTAAACTGCCACTCTCTCTCTCTCTCTTAATGTTAGTAGTTTAAACTGCCACTCTCTCTCTCTCTCTTAATGTTAGTAGTTTAAACTGCCACTCTCTCTCTCTCTCTTAATGTTAGTAGTTTAAACTGCCACTCTCTCTCTCTCTCTTAATGTTAGTAGTTTAAACTGCCACTCTCTCTCTCTCTCTTAATGTTAGTAGTTTAAACTGCCACTCTCTCTCTCTCTCTCTTAATGTTAGTAGTTTAAACTGCCACTCTCTCTCTCTCTCTTAATGTTAGTAGTTTAAACTGCCACTCTCTCTCTCTCTCTTAATGTTAGTAGTTTAAACTGCCACTCTCTCTCTCTCTCTTAATGTTAGTAGTTTAAACTGCCACTCTCTCTCTCTCTCTTAATGTTAGTAGTTTAAACTGCCACTCTCTCTCTCTCTCTTAATGTTAGTAGTTTAAACTGCCACTCTCTCTCTCTCTCTTAATGTTAGTAGTTTAAACTGCCACTCTCTCTCTCTCTCTTAATGTTAGTAGTTTAAACTGCCACTCTCTCTCTCTCTCTTAATGTTAGTAGTTTAAACTGCCACTCTCTCTCTCTCTCTTAATGTTAGTAGTTTAAACTGCCACTCTCTTTCTCTCCCAGTGACATGAATTTCGTGTAATTGTCTATCTCCAACCCCCCTCCTTTTTTTCTACAACAATTTTGTAATTTCAACTGCATAGTATTTTTCCTTGTGTTATTGATATTTTTCTCTTCCTCTAACATTTTCTCTTGTTGTTACACTATTTTCAAGTTATCTCTTCCCGACTCTACAGTGAAGTGACCAGACGGCACAGTTTTTGTAAATGAACTTGTTTTGCAACTCTAATCTACAAAATTGCTTAGAAAATGTAATCAGTTGATTATCAGCTAAGAAGAATACAATTTCTTTGAAGAATGTATAGTCAAATGTTGCACAATATTTACAGGGTTCTTTCAAAAATATCAAAATTAAATACCATAAAATGTTCTACCGTTGAATTGTTGATGAAAATATTAATATATTCATGTCTGCTTTAGAAATTAACAGTTATCTTCTTTTATTAAAAGGGAAGTAACTCATAAAATATAGATTTGCAAAATAGTATATGTATATTTATCTAATGCACATTAACTTAAGTGACAAACTTTTGTATATTACTTTCAGAAAAGTTTTTTTTGTCACAAAATTCATGATCTCCCTAAAAAAGGTTGTAAAAATTGACTATTTCTAAACAATCAGACTCAAAGAAATGCATATTTTGTAAATTTGTTGTTACAAATTGCAATAAAGCAGTAATGTCTTTTTGCATTAAAAGTTATCTTCCTTTAGTTAATTTTAACTTCCACTGAAAGAAGAAAAGAACAACGCTCTACGTAATACCGCATACTACAAGTTCAGTTTTATCAACTAGACTTCAACTAGTTTTATCAACTTGTGTGTATGTCCTGTAGTGAGGAAATCCTTTTTTGTGTGCTGTATCAGTGTTTTGTGTTGTAGCTGTGTATAGTGTGTCCAAAAACAAAATGTTTTATCAGTTTGTTTATGTTATTGTTGGCTGCGGTGGGTTAAAAACTGTGGCTGTGTATGTTAATTTTGGGATGATGTTACTGTTTACGATGATGCTCCAACCAAATATTATGGAAGTTTTCTGTCTCATCACGAGTAAAATACATTGTGTATGTTGTTTCCTTATGTATTCAACGTCTGAAGTTACTCCTTGTTTGAATCTCAGTTTCTCACTTTCTGATCTTATTTCATAGCATATTTCCTGTCATGTCTCTAACATTTCTCTATCACTGTCTGTGTATACCTTTCCTTTAATAAGACAGTGCATGATATGTGAACGTGTCACCGCAATATACTGACAAGAAAGTCATGATCATATCGTAATTATCTCCACTGTCTGTGTATACCTTTCCTTTAATAAGACACTGCATGATATGTGAACGTGTCACCGCAATATACTGACAAGAAAGTCATGATCATATCGTAATTATCTCCACTGTCTGTGTATACCTTTCCTTTAATAAGACAGTGCATGATATGGGAACGTGTCACCGCAATATACTGACAAGAAAGTCATGATCATATCGTAATTATCTCCACTGTCTGTGTATACCTTTCCTTTAATAAGACAGTGCATGATATGCGAACGTGTCACCGCAATATACTGACAAGAATGTCATGATCATATCGTAAGTATCCTCACTGTCTGTGTATACCTTTCCTTTAATAAGACAGTGCATGATATGGGAACGTGTCACCGCAATATACTGACAAGAAAGTCATGATCATATCGTAATTATCTCCACTGTCTGTGTATACCTTTCCTTTAATAAGACAGTGCATGATATGCGAACGTGTCACCGCCATATACTGACAAGAATGTCATGATCATATCGTAAGTATCCTCACTGTCTGTGTATACCTTTCCTTTAATAAGACAGTGCATGATATGGGAACGTGTCACTGCAATATACTGACAAGAAAGTCATGATCATATCGTAATTATCTCCACTGTCTGTCGGGCGTAAACAATCATGTCTCATAAAACATTCCTGTCACTGGTCTTTAATCAGCTCTGCTATTGATCTCTTTCTCTTTAAGTTAAGAGACATGTCAATAAGAAATTATCTGACACAATCGTGCATACATTTGGACGTTCATTTAGTGTGATTAGAGACTATCTGTAAATACAGGAGCATTAGAGGCGACAGTGAAGAAAATAGGAAGCTGTCCTGAGTTTTTCTTTTTTTTTGGAAAGGCTTTAAGTGTGTAAGAGAAACATGCTCAAGGATGTTATGATCTTAGTTTCTCATGCCCCTTTTTTTATATATAACTCTTTATTTCGTTTTTAAAAAGTGTTGCAATTCATTTTACAACAAACAAATTCATTTATGTGATTTGATCATGATGATTGATGATACATGTTGTGATTAAAAATTAAGTAATGCATTCACACCACACGACGAAGGGTTTAAAACCAGGACCGCCAGAGGCGCCAATACAGTTTATCCCCTTACGTCTGTGTCGGCGGCTACAAAAGATAAATTTCTTTATACCTGGAGTCTATTGTCTGCCGCCACTGAATGTTGCACAACGAGGCGACAATAGCCTCGAGCGCCCCTACGTCTGTGTTCTGGGATCTCCTCGCTGTATTGATATTTGGCTTTGATGTCGGGAGTTTATCCCTGTCGCAACCTGGAAGTACCACCTTTTTTTTCCCAGTCAGGCTGAGTCAGCTTGTTATTATTTATCTCTTTCGTTCGCATACGTTCATTCACAACAGTAAACTTTTGCAATTTTAGATATACATTGTTCTTTGGTTAAAAATGTGTAGAAAAAGATGGGAATTAAAATTCTTACATTCGTACATAGCCTCATTCCTGCAAGTCCATATTATATGTCTGTATTCTGATAGTAGTATAAGTAATTTTGTATAGAGATCTTGTGTTGTTGTTTTTGGCAGTGTGTTAAGCATAATAGATCTGTATGTGTTGACTTTTTGTGTTTGTAATTTTAGTATCTGTTGCAGTGCCCTTCTCGCCGGTATGATTGTACTGCATCTATAGAATAGGTGCTCTTCTGTTTCTTGAATTTTTTGTCTGCAGAGGGGGCATCGGGGTGTCCGTCTTAATCTGTGGGTTGGTCTCTCTGTGGTGGGTGTCATGTTATATATAAGTCTGTATGTGACCTCCCTTGCTTTGGGGGTGATGTGTGAGTTGTGGAGGCTTGAGAATGTGTTGGTGTAGTCTGTGAGAAAGTATTTTTGGCCTCTCTTGATTCTGTGATGTAATGGAGGTGTTTGTTCTCTAACTAGATGTTTGTAGATGTTGTTTGTCCCTTGGTGTAGTAAACTGTCATGTCCTTGGATGGCCTGTATACATGTTTTGTAATATGTAGGTGTGGTGCCGAAATGGTGAGGCAATGAATTGTTGAGTTTTCTGAATCTGGTTAATCTCAGCCCCATGTAGTAGTGAGCAAAGGTGTGGTTGTCTGGTTGGTTGATGATGCGACTTATATGATTTATTCTGATAGCTTTTATTTTTTTGTGTATGTCCTGTAGTGCGATCCCTCCCTGTTTTTTGTGCTGTATCAGTGTTTTTTGTTTTATGCTGTGTATTGTGTGGCCAAATACAAAGTTTCTTATCAGTTTGTTTATCTCTTTGATTGTTGATTGCGGTGGGTCGAAGACTGTGGCTGTGTAAATCAATTTGGGGATGATGTATGTGTTTACTATTATGCTCCGGCCAAAAATTGTTGATGTTTTGTATTTGTATCTCTGTAGCATGTCTGTTATTTTTGTGATTAGGTTCTGCCATGTTGGTTTGTGTGTTTTATTTGGGTTGCATGGATATGTCATCCCGTATAGTTTTAAGTTGGTGACCGGCGTTAGAGCTGAGGGAAAGTCCGCTTTGCTCTTCCACCTGCCTATACCCATAATAAAAGATTTATGTATGTTTATGTGTGCCCCGCTGCCCTGCCCGAACTCTGTGAATGTGCTGAGGATGTTGTCTATTGATCTAGTGGTTGATGTAAAGAAAACAGTGTCATCAGTGTAGGCTATGGAGTTATTTTGTCTAATGCTTTCTAAGAGTGGCTCTATAGTCAGTACGTAAAGTAAGGGGGATAGAGAGCACCCTTGTCTGACTGATCTTGTTAACCTGAAAGCCTCTGTAAGAGTTTGGTTCACTAGGATCCTGCTCTCAGGTCTAGCATAAAGAATGTGAATCCACTGTCTGAAATGTTCTCCTATGTTACAATTGAGCAAAGTCTTGTGGAGGTTTGAATGGGCTACTCTGTCAAAGGCTTTTTCTTGGTCAAGAGATAAAATAGAGGATTGACTGTCTTTTTCGTGTGTGTAAGTCCAGATAATGTCTCTTATAAAGTGTGTTTGCCGGTGAATGTTTCTGCCCTGAACACTACATTGTTGATCTGTATGGATGAGAGACGTCATGAAAGGTTTAAGTTTATTTGTCAATGTCTTAGTTAGTATCTTGTAGTCTGTGTTGAGAAGTGAAATGGGTCTGTAGTTTTTTAGAAGTGTTTTATCTGTGTTGTCTTAGGGAGCAGTGTTATGTAGGACGTGTTTAGACTTGGCGGTAACTGTTTCTTTGTGAATGAGTGTGTGTACATTTTGAGAAGAGGACCTAGGATAGGAAAGAAGTGTTGGTAAAATTCTACTGCGAGGCCATCAGGCCCTGGTGAGTTGTTCTTTTGCATTGCTTGTACTGCACTTGTTATGTCTGCTAGTGTGAGTTCTGCATCGAGCTTCCCTTTTTCTGAGTCTGTTAGTTTTTTTGTATATTGCAT
This sequence comes from Megaustenia siamemsis, assembly GCA_032433765.1. Lineage (NCBI taxonomy): Eukaryota > Metazoa > Mollusca > Gastropoda > Stylommatophora > Ariophantidae > Megaustenia > Megaustenia siamemsis. The sequence goes on from JAVIAB010000107.1 coordinate 25,046,427, forward strand.
GAATTTGTCTTGTATGTGAGGTTGTGTGTTACTTTCTGTGTATAAGTTCTGGTAGTAGGTTTCAAATGCCTTGGTTATATTTGGGGTATCTGTTTGTATGTTGCCGTCCGAGTCTGCTATTTTCCTTATTTGCCTGTTGCGTTGTATATTCTGTTCTACTCCCAAGTATTGTTTGCTTGGAGTTTCCTGAGTGATTGTCCTTAAACCTGTACGCAGTAATGCTCCTTGAAATCTATGATGTCTGTACTGTAGCAGTTCCTCCTCTAGTGTCAAGATGTTGGGTGTATGTTTGTCTATTTGTTTGCTAGATGGATGGCCTCTTCTAACATTTTCTCGTGCCTCTGTCTGACCTTGTTTATCTGTCGTGACAAAATTTGTGTACGTTCTCTTATCGTGTCCTTCAGGAGTTCCCAATGCGCCTGTACGTCATCTATGTCTTTGTGGTCAGTGTACAAGTGGATGAGTTGTGTTATGTGTTTGACGTATGTTTTGTTCTGTAGTAAAGTGTTGTTGAACTTCCACACTGGGTGTGGTGACTTTCTGGACTGAGTATTTGGGTGTGTACTGTTAATGGTTGCAATGATTTCTTTGTGGTCTGTAAACTGGAGCGTGTCTGCAATGTGTCTAGTGTGTGTGATGTGGTGGTTTGCTGGTGCGTATATCCTGTCTAGTCGTGCTGCCCTGTTGTGACCAATATTCCTGTGTGTGAAATCTCTAATCTGTGGATGCGTGTGTCTATATGCATCTGTCAGGCTGTGGGTGTCAATTATCGTCCGTAAGAGGTTCAGTTGATTATTGTCGTTTTTATTGATGTACCTAATCTGAGCATTAACCTCTCCTCCAGCCACATCCGTGTTTGTGAGGACGCAGTTAAAATCTTCACCTAATATTATGTTTGTCCCCATATATAAGGTCGTTAGAGTGGTATCCAGTCTTTCGTAAAACATGGGTTGATGTGTGTAGTTTGCTGGTGCATGTATGCAGACAATAGTATGTTTGTGTTTGTCGTCATTTCTCACTTGCACTATAGCCATCTTGCCGTTGCTGTCTCTGTCTTTTTTCACAATGGTCCATGTGTCTGATGTTTGTAATATTGCTACTCCTGATCCTACGTTGTGTATGGCTAGACTAAAACAGGAGTGTTGTATGCCTATATTTGTTGTGATTTGTTGCGCATGAAAGTCTGTGTTTATGTTGGTTTCTTGTATTAATATAAAGTCTGGTTTGTACTTTCGTGTCAGTTGGATGATATGTTGTGTTTTGGACCTGAGGCCACTAATGTTTAACGATAAAATTTTAATGTCCGCCATGGTACCAATATAATTAAAATGAATTATATATAATTTTAATATAATTTATAATTAAACAAACAATTGAGAAATTTTTCTTTATCAGTGATTATTGAGCTCTGATGTTTGATCTTTTACTTTTCTTTGGTGTTGTTTTTACGCTCCAAACAGAGTTCTCCTCGTCGTCCGTGTCAATGATTAATTGACCCGGTGTTGCTGGGGACTTTGACATATCGTCGCTGTCATCTTCCGAGTCTCTGTGTTCTTGATGTTCTGGCGACTCTGTGGCTCTGCGTTTTCTTCCTGCTAGGACTTCTACAAATGACGCCTCTGTAGTGTTTTCTGTCTGTTCTTGTGTCTCTACTATAGCTGTTGTCTGCGCGGGTTCCTCGGGGGTCTCCAGAGATGTAGGTTCTACTTGCGTTGTTTCTGTAGCAGCATGCTGTTCTGTAACTGTTTGTGTTCGGATTGTTTGCTTCCGCGTTGGGCACTGCCTTTCCCAGTGTGTGTCTAGGCCACAATGCGAGCACTGTGTCCGCCTTCCTGGGAGCGTAATCCAGACCTTATGGGATCTGGGATTCCTCCCTTTTATCTGGATCTTGGCGTAGTGCGGCACAATCTTGTCCTTGGTAGGCTTGTATTTGAATTGCCACATGCTGCTGTCTGCATCGACCTGCCTTATCTCCGCTCTCTCGTCACCCGTAATAAATCGTACGAAGGCTTCCAGGTTGTTCCTCGGCAGCGTTGGTCGCACCCATTGAACTCTTCCCATTGTTCTTTCTGACTCTACGTGCTGGACACTTATCTGAATATTCGGTGTCTTTGGTGCTATTTCTAGTTGGCTAAGTCTTTGGTAGTGGGCCACGTGGCATGCAGCTTTTAGAGTGAAAAACCAATTCCGTGGATTTTCGAATCTGTAAAGTGACGGCACATTTGTGCCGACACCAACAGGCCCGACAATGACACTTAATATACTCTAATAGTTCATTTTGAGGGCATCTGGCCCAGTGAGGTGAACACTTAATATACTCGTCTAGTCCACATTTTGAGGGCATCTGGCCCAGTGATGTGAACACTTAATATACTCGTCTAGTCCACATTTTGAGGGCATCTGGCCCAGTGATGTGAACACTTAATATACTCGTCTAGTCCACATTTTGAGGGCATCTGGCCCAGTGATGTGAACAGATAGCGTTCCTTTTTTGTGGATTTCTCCACCTTCCAGTTCGCAGTCATTGATTTCGAATATAGCAATTGGGTTGGCCATTCTGACGATACAAGTTCTAAATATGTTATCTCTATGTAGGATGAGAGCAAACTCGAGTACTTACTGTTTCATACACAAAAAAATACTCAACAAAATCCTTTTAGAATATGAAGTTAACTCCCAAATAGATTTCTCCTCAGTTCAAAATCACAATCTTAGCGAAAATCCTATCTCTTTATCTTATAACATTCATCATAATTTCAATTATCACAAGTTTAGCGTCTTTTTGTACAACTTTTCCGACATGAACATAGAAAAGTTACCAGATAGTTTAGGAGAATGTTTTATTTAGAAGTCAACAACAGAGTAGACATACAATTGTAGAGACTGTGTATTGTGGACAAGTGTGATGTCTTGAATGATTGCTTTAAACAGAGTAGACAGACAATTGTAGAGACTGTGTCTTGTGTACAAGTGTGATGTCTTGAATGATTGCTTTAAACAGAGTAGACAGACAATTGTAGAGACTGTGTCTTGTGGACAAGTGTGATGTCTTGAATGATTGCTTTCAAAAGAAACTGAGTAGACATACAATTGTAGAGACTGTGTATTGTGGACAAGTGTTATGTCAGTATATTGCGGTGACACGTTCACATATCATGCACTGTCTTATTAAAGGAAATGTATACACAGACAGTGGAGATAATTACGATATGATCATGACTTTCTTGTCAGTATATTTCGGTGACACGTTTGCATATCATGCACTGTCTTATTAAAGGAAAGGTATACACAGACAGTGATAGAGAAATGTTAGAGACATGACAGGAAATATGCTATGAAATAAGATCAGAAAGTGAGAAACTGAGATTCAAACAAGGAGTAACTTCAGACGTTGAATACATAAGGAAACAACATACACAATGTATTTTACTCGTGATGAGACAGAAAACATCCATAATATTTGGTTGGAGCATCATCGTAAACAGTAACATCATCCCAAAACTAACATACACAGCCACAGTTTTTAACCCACCGCAGCCAACAATAACATAAACAAACTGATAAAACATTTTGTTTTTGGACACACTATACACAGCTACAACACAAAACACTGATACAGCACACAAAAAAGGATTTCCTCACTACAGGACATACACACAAGTTGATAAAACTAGTTGAAGTCTAGTTGATAAAACTGGACTTGTAGTATGCGGTATTACGTCGAGCGTTGTTTTCTTCTTTCAGTGGAAGTAAAAATTAACAAAAGGAAGATAACTTTTAATGCAAAAAGACATTACTGCTTAATTGCAATTTGCAACAACAAATTTACAAAATATGCATTTCTTTTAGTCTGATTGTTTAGAAATAGTCCATTTTTACAACTTTTTTAACGGGAGTTCATAATTTTGTGACAAAAAATACTTTTCTGAAAGTAATATACAAAAGTTTGACACTTAAAATAGTATGCATTAGATAGTTCTACATATTGAATTTTGCAAATCTTTATTTTATGAGTTACTTCCCATTTAATAAAAGAAGATAACCGTTAATTTCTAAAGCAGACATGAATGTATTAATATTTTCATCAACAATTCAACAGTAGAACATTTTATGGCATTTAATTTTGATATTTTTGAAAGAACCGTTCCTGTAAATATTGTGCAACATTTGAATATACATTCTTCAAAGAAATTGTATTCTTCTTAGCTGATAATCAACTGATTACATTTTCTAAGCATTTTTGTAGATTAGAGGAGCAAAACAAGTTCATTTACAAAAACTGTGCCGTCTGGTCACTTCACTGTAGAGTCGGGAAGAGATAACTTGAAAATAGTGTAACAACAAGAGAAAATGTTAGAGAGAGACAGAGACCTTGTATCAATAACACAAGGAAAAATACTATGCAGTAGAAAATTCAAAATTGTTGTAGAAAAAATGGAAATTCATGTCACTGGGAGAGAAAGAGAGTGGCAGTTTGAACTCCTAACATTAAGAGAGAGTGGCAGTTACAAAAAAATCACTGAACTACTGCATATGATCTCAGAACCTTATCTCTGAACAAAGTAATGAAGTCCTTGGCGTGACTTTCTTAACTGATGAGGCACGGTTTCATCTCCCCGATTACGTCACCAAGTAAGAACAATCGTGTGTGATGCAGTAAAAACCCACATGAATTACATCAAGTACCGCTTAACGATCAGAAAGCCGCATGCCGATAATAGGGACACATTTGTCAATGCAACAACCAACTCAAAACGTTACCGTACTTTTATCCTGGAATAATTCATAGCTCACCGTACAGAGCGGGAAATTAAAGGAACCTGGTTTCAGCAGTTTGGGGCAACAACACACACAGCTGCAACATCACTTATTAAGAAAACGTATTTCAAAGTCGCAATTATTCTCTTGGAACATGGCCTGCTCTTTCACCAGTCCTAACTCCGCCTAATTATTATCTGGCAGGCGGTGGGGGGAGGGGGGGTGTGCTGAATAAAAATAAAGTTCATCAAAACAATCTGCAGATAGTTAATGACCTGAAGACAGAAATCGTCACTCAGAGCCAACAATTATCACTGGTCATTATCCAAAGGTTTTCGAAAATATGAAGAGGCCTGTGGTGGATGTTTTGAGCTCATGCTGTAAACACAACTTAAACTTGTAAACAGCTACTTTACCCAATACAAGCCAGCCAGTAGCAGTAGAGTCTAGATAACGAAATACACATTTTATTTACAATTTCCCGTAATTTCAAATAGATTTTCACTGCACCATCATCACCATCATCGAGTGCCTTCTCCTCAACGAAGGTTGGCTACCATGGATCGCAATTCTACTCTGTTTCTTGCTTTGATGGTGCAGGCTGTCATAGATTGACTTATCCATCTTTTGATGTTTCTCGTCCATGTTTGTCTTGGTCTGCCTCTGCCTTTTTTACCTTGTATTTTTCCTTCCAATATTACTTTCAGTAGGCTGTTGTGTCTTTTAACATGCCCCAAAAATGGCATTTGTCTTGTCTTAATTGTATTTAGTAGTTCTCTTTTTATTTTCAGTTGTTTTAAAACTTCATCGTTTGTTATCTTTTCTTTCCATCCAATTCTACCTATTCTTCTATAAATCCACATTTCAAAGGCTACAATTTTCTGTTCTGTTTTCTTGTCTAATGTCCATGTTTCTGCACCATACAGGAATATTGAGAAGTTTTAACATTTTGCCATTCTTAGTTTCAGCCCTGCTGATATTTGTTTTGTTGTTAGTATATTTTTCATGGCATTAAAATTACTTTTCGCCATACCTATTCTTTTTTTTATTTCAATTTTGCATTTTCAATCATTGGTTATAGTATGTTCCAAGTAGTTGAAGCTCTGGACTGTCTCCAGATGTATTCCCTCAACTGTGATATTTAATTGTAGGTCTTGAGAATTTTACTTGTTTATGATCATAGTTTTAGTCTTTTTGATATTCATTTCTAGTCCATATTTTTGCTTGTTATGTTTATCACATTACGCAATTGTTGTAGGTTTAGGATTTTCTGCTAGTAGAACAGTATCATCAGCATATCTTAGGTTATTGATTAACTTTCCATTAATGTTTAGGCCTGGTATCTCTAAGATGTTTTTATAAATTTGCTCAGTTTATAGATTGAACAAGCTTGGTGATAAGATGCATCCTTGTCTTACTCCTCTTTTTATGTCCATGGTTGTAGAGTTCTTGTTATATCTTATTATTGCTGTTTGCTCCCAGTACAAATTACATATTAGTCGTATTTCACTGCACAGGAACTTTAAATAACACTAAACAACACGTAAAAAATACAACATGAAGATCAACATAAGCAAAACCGAAGTAATGGCATTAGCGAGAAAGAAAGAAAAACTAAACATCATAATAGATAATACGTCTTTGAAGCAAGTTGACAATTTTACATATCTGGGTAGCACGTTAACACAAGACAATAACCAAGAGACCGAGATAGATATAAGGTGTAACAAAGCATGCCAAATTATAGGCCAAGTAGCAACACTATTGAAAAACAAAGCAATAACTACGGAAGCAAAAAGGGCAATATACAAATCAATTTTTCTACCAACTCTGCGCTATCAGTGCCAGAATTGGACGCTGTACTCTAGAACAATAAGAAAGATAACGACCATCGAAATGAAATGTGTCAGAAGAATGACAGGAAACAGCTGAACGGACAGAGTAAGAAACACTGACCTGAGGAAGAAACTCGAAATTGAACCAGTCATCGAATACATAAAAAAGCAACAGATAAATTGGTTCGGCCACATAACAAGACAAAAAGAACTAACAATGCATCAAAGAGCCATAAACAAACGCTACGAAAACGCCAGATTAAGAGGAAGACAGAGAAAGAGATGGATAAAGGGAATACTAGAGTCACTAGGAGGAATAACATCAGAAGAGGCCAACAGAAGAGCAAAGAATCGCAGTTTGTTTCTCCCCTCGACGCCAACGGCAGAAGAGGAAGGATAGAAGACCATTAAGGTAATGAAGAAGAAGGCGGCTTTAAAAAGCTTTGGTTTCTTACTGAGGTAGAAGCTGCCTTTCGTGTAAAAAAAAATGACGATAACTTTAAATTCTAACAAGAAGTTATTAATAAATTTTTTTCATTTTGGTCACTTGGCTGTTGAGTCGAGAGGAGGATAACTTGAAAATATTGTAACAAGGAGAGAAAATGTTAGAGAGCGAGATGTCAATAACACAAGGAAACTACAACTATATAATTGAAAATTCAAATTTATGGGCTGGCGATGTAGAGAATGACAATTACAGGGAAATCGTATCATTGAGAGAAGGAAAGAGACAGTTTAAAATCTGTATTTTAAGAGAGAGAGAAAGAAGCAGTTACCAAAAAAAAAAAAAAAAAAAAAAAAAAAAAAAAAAAAATTCGGAACGTTGAAAGACAAGAATTTAAAATGTTATGATTATAAGAGATGAAGTTTAAAATAAAAGAGTTTTAAGAGAGTTTTATTTCTAGCATAAATAGTTGGACATTAAAAGTCCTAGAATGACCAGAGAGAAAGTTTAAAATACTAGCATGAAGGAAAACGCAGTTTAAAATCTTAATGTGTAAATAAATACAGTTAAAGATGGCAATATTAACAAAGAAACATTGAAAATCCTAATGTGAAAGTAAAAGCATTTTAAAATTATAATAAGAAAATAGAGATAGACAATTACAGATCAGATATTCAAATAGAGAGACAGTCAATTTTAAAAAAAAATGTGTAAAATGAGAATCAATTTCTGGTTGACAAAACATGACGTGTATTATGCGGTGTTACATAGAGCGTGGTTGTTTTCTTCTTTCGGTGTGAGTAAAACATAAGTAAAGGAAGATAACTTTTAATGGTGAAAAAATATTATTACTTGTATGATATTTGAAACCATAAATTTTAAAAAAATTTGCATCTCTTTTAGCCTGATAGTTTAGAAATTACCAATTTATACAAACTTGTTAACAAAGTACTATATTATTTGACAAAAAATACTTTCTTAAAAGTAATATACAAAATGTTGACACTTAAAGAAATATGCATTAGATTATTATACATATTCTTTTTTTCAAATCTTTATTTTATGAGTTACTTCCCTTTCAAATAAAAGAAGATAACTGTTAATTTCTAAAGCAGACATGAATTAAATTAATATTTTCAGCAACAATTCAAAGGTAGAACATTTTATGGTATTTAATTTTGATATTTTTGAAAGAACCGTGCCTGTAAATATTGTGCAACATTTGACTATACATTCTTCAAAGAAATTGTATTCTTCTTAGCTGATAATCAACTAATTATATTTCTAAGCATTTTTGTAGATTTGAGGAGCAAAACAAGTTCATTTACAAAAACTGTGCCGTCTGGTTACTTCACTGTAGAGTCGGGAAGAGATAACTTGAAAATATTGTAACAACAAGAGAAAATGTTAGAGGAAGAGAAAAATATCAATAACACAAGGAAAAATACTATGCAGTTGAAAATTCAAAATTGTTGTAGAAAAAAAGGAGGGGGGTTGGAGATAGACAATTACACGAAATTCATGTCACTGGGAGAGAAAGAGAGTGGCAGTTTAAACTACTAACATTAAGAGAGAGAGAGTGGCAGTTTAAACTACTAACATTAAGAGAGAGAAAGTGGCAGTTTAAACTACTAACATTAAGAGAGAGAGAGTGGCAGTTTAAACTACTAACATTAAGAGAGAGAAAGTGGCAGTTTAAACTACTAACATTAAGAGAGAGAGAGTGGCAGTTTAAACTACTAACATTAAGAGAGAGAAAGTGGCAGTTTAAACTACTAACATTAAGAGAGAGAGAGTGGCAGTTTAAACTACTAACATTAAGAGAGAGAAAGTGGCAGTTTAAACTACTAACATTAAGAGAGAGAGAGTGGCAGTTTAAACTACTAACATTAAGAGAGAGAAAGTGGCAGTTTAAACTACTAACATTAAGAGAGAGAAAGTGGCAGTTTAAACTACTAACATTAAGAGAGAGAGAGTGGCAGTTTAAACTACTAACATTAAGAGAGAGAAAGTGGCAGTTTAAACTACTAACATTAAGAGAGAGAGAGTGGCAGTTTAAACTACTAACATTAAGAGAGAGAAAGAGAGTGGCAGTTTAAACTACTAACATTAAGAGAGAGAGAGTGGCAGTTTAAACTACTAACATTAAGAGAGAGAGAGTGGCAGTTTAAACTACTAACATTAAGAGAGAGAGAGAGTGGCAGTTTAAACTACTAACATTAAGAGAGAGAGAGAGTGGCAGTTTAAACTACTAACATTAAGAGAGAGAGAGTGGCAGTTTAAACTACTAACATTAAGAGAGAGAGAGTGGCAGTTTAAACTACTAACATTAAGAGAGAGAGAGTGGCAGTTTAAACTACTAACATTAAGAGAGAGAGAGTGGCAGTTTAAACTACTAACATTAAGAGAGAGAGAGTGGCAGTTTAAACTACTAACATTAAGAGAGAGAGAGAGAGTGGCAGTTTAAACTACTAACATTAAGAGAGAGAGAGAGAGTGGCAGTTTAAACTACTAACATTAAGAGAGAGAGAGAGAGTGGCAGTTTAAACTACTAACATTAAGAGAGAGAGAGTGGCAGTTTAAACTACTAACATTAAGAGAGAGAGAGTGGCAGTTTAAACTACTAACATTAAGAGAGAGAGAGTGGCAGTTTAAACTACTAACATTAAGAGAGAGAGAGTGGCAGTTTAAACTACTAACATTAAGAGAGAGAGAGAGAGTGGCAGTTTAAACTACTAACATTAAGAGAGAGAGAGAGAGTGGCAGTTTAAACTACTAACATTAAGAGAGAGAGAGTGGCAGTTTAAACTACTAACATTAAGAGAGAGAGAGAGAGTGGCAGTTTAAACTACTAACATTAAGAGAGAGAGAGTGGCAGTTTAAACTACTAACATTAAGAGAGAGAGAGAGAGTGGCAGTTTAAACTACTAACATTAAGAGAGAGAGAGTGGCAGTTTAAACTACTAACATTAAGAGAGAGAGAGAGAGTGGCAGTTTAAACTACTAACATTAAGAGAGAGAGAGAGAGTGGCAGTTTAAACTACTAACATTAAGAGAGAGAGAGAGAGTGGCAGTTTAAACTACTAACATTAAGAGAGAGAGAGAGAGTGGCAGTTTAAACTACTAACATTAAGAGAGAGAGAGTGGCAGTTTAAACTACTAACATTAAGAGAGAGAGAGAGAGTGGCAGTTTAAACTACTAACATTAAGAGAGAGAGAGTGGCAGTTTAAACTACTAACATTAAGAGAGAGAGAGAGAGTGGCAGTTTAAACTACTAACATTAAGAGAGAGAGAGAGAGTGGCAGTTTAAACTACTAACATTAAGAGAGAGAGAGAGAGTGGCAGTTTAAACTACTAACATTAAGAGAGAGAAAGAGAGTGGCAGTTTAAACTACTAACATTAAGAGAGAGAGAGAGAGTGGCAGTTTAAACTACTAACATTAAGAGAGAGAGAGAGAGTGGCAGTTTAAACTACTAACATTAAGAGAGAGAGAGTGGCAGTTTAAACTACTAACATTAAGAGAGAGAGAGTGGCAGTTTAAACTACTAACATTAAGAGAGAGAGAGTGGCAGTTTAAACTACTAACATTAAGAGAAAGAGAGTGGCAGTTTAAACTACTAACATTAAGAGAGAGAGAGTGGCAGTTTAAACTACTAACATTAAGAGAAAGAGAGTGGCAGTTTAAACTACTAACATTAAGAGAGAGAGAGTGGCAGTTTAAACTACTAACATTAAGAGAGAGAGAGTGGCAGTTTAAACTACTAACATTAAGAGAGAGAGAGTGGCAGTTTAAACTACTAACATTAAGAGAGAGAGAGTGGCAGTTTAAACTACTAACATTAAGAGAAAGAGAGTGGCAGTTTAAACTACTAACATTAAGAGAGAGAGAGTGGCAGTTTAAACTACTAACATTAAGAGAGAGAGAGTGGCAGTTTAAACTACTAACATTAAGAGAGAGAGAGTGGCAGTTTAAACTACTAACATTAAGAGAGAGAGAGTGGCAGTTTAAACTACTAACATTAAGAGAGAGAGAGTGGCAGTTTAAACTACTAACATTAAGAGAGAGAGAGAGAGTGGCAGTTTAAACTACTAACATTAAGAGAGAGAGAGAGAGTGGCAGTTTAAACTACTAACATTAAGAGAGAGAGAGTGGCAGTTACAAAAAAATCTCTGAACTACTGAATATGATCTCAGAACCTTATCTCTGAACAAAGTAATGAAGTCCTTGACGTGACTTTCCTCACTGATGAGGCACGGTTTCATCTCCCCGATTACGTCACCAAGTAAGAACAATCGTGTGTGATGCAGTAAAAACCCGCATGAATTACATCAAGTACCGCTTAACGATCAGAAAGCCGCATGCCGATAATAGGGACACATTTGTCAATGCAACAACCAACTCAGAACGTTACCGTACTTTTATCCTGGAATAATTCATAGCTCACAGTACAGAGCGGGAAATTAAAGGAACCTGGTTTCAGCAGTTTGGGGCAACAACAGACACAGCTGCAACATCACTTATCACTTTGAAACGTATTTCAAAGTCGCAATTTTTCTCTTGTAATCTGGCCTGCTCTTTCACCTGTCCTAACTCCGCCTAATTATTATCTGGCAGGCGGTGGGGGTGGGGGGGGGAGCTGAATAAAAATAAAGTTCATCAAAACAATCTGCAGATAGTTAATGATCAGAAGACAGAAATCGTCACTCAGAGCCAACAATTATCACTGGTCATTATCCAAAGGTTTTCGAAAATATGAAGTGGCCTATGGTGGATGCTTTCAGCTCATGCTGTAAACACAACTTAAACTTGTGAACAGCTACTTTACCCAATACAAGCCAGCCAGTAGCAGTAGAGTCTAGTTAACTAAATATACATTAGATTTACAATTTCCCGTAATTTCAAATAGATTGTCAACGCACAGCGACTTTAAGTAACTTTGTGTTTTTACTGAAGTAGAAGCTGCCTTTCGTGTGGAAAAAAAATGACGATACCTTTAAATTCTAACAAGAAGTTATTAATAACTTTTTTTCATTCTGGTCACTTGGCTGTTGAGTCGAGAGGAGGATAACTTGAAAATATTGTAACAAGGAGAGAAAATGTTAGAGAGCGAGATGTAAATAACACAAGGAAACTACAACTATGTAGTTGAAAATTCAAATTTATGGGCTGGCGATGTAGAGAATGGCAATTACAGGGAAATCATATCATCGAGAGAGGAAAAGAGACAGTTTAAAATCTGTATTTTAAGAGAGAAAGAAAGAAGCAGTTACCAAAAAAAAAAATACTGACGTTAAAAGACAAGAATTTAAAATATTATGATTATAAGAGATGAAGCTTAAAATAAAAGAGTTGTAGAAGAGAGTGAAAGAGAGTTTATATTTCTAGCATAAATAGTTGGACATTTAAAAGTCGTTAGAATGACCAGAGAGAAAGTTTAAAATTCTAGCATGAAGGAAAACGCAGTTTAAAATCTTAATGTGTAAATAAATACAGTTAAAGGTGGCAGAATTAACAAAGAAACATTGAAAATCCTAATGTGAAAGTAAAAGCATTTTAAAACCATAATAAGAAAATAGAGATAGACAATTACAGATCAGACATTCAAATAGAGAGACAGTCAATTTTTTTTTCAAATCTGAGAATCAAATTTTAGTTGATAAAACTGGACTTGTATTATTCGGTGTTACATAGTGTGTGGTTCTTTTCTTCTTTCGGTGTAAGTAAAATGTAAGTAAAGGAAAATAACTTTTAGTGGTGAATAGATATTATTAGTTTTATGATATTTACAACCATCAATTTAAAAAAAAATGAATTTCTTTTAGTCCTTTGGTTTAGAAATTGTCACTTTTTACAAAAATGTTCGGAGTACATATATTTTGTGACAAAAAATAAAATTTTGAAAGTAATATACAAAATGTTGCCACTTAAATTAATATGCTTTAGATAATTATACATATACTATTTTACAAATCTATATTTTTTGAGTTACTTCCCTTTTAATAAAATAAGATAACTTTTAAAGTCAAAAGTAGACATGAATATATTAATATTTTCATCAACAATTCAACGGTAGAACATTTTATGGTATTTAATTTTGATATATTTGAAAGAACCCTGTAAATATTGTGCAACATTTGACTATACATTTTTCAAAGAAATTGTATTCTTCTTAGCTGATAATCAACTGATTACATTTTCTAAGCAATTTTGTAGATTAGAGTAGCAAAACAAGTTCATTTACAAAACTGTGCCCTCTGGTCACTTCACTGTAGAGTCGGGAAGAGATAACTTTGAAAATAGTGTAACAACAAGAGAAAATGTTAGAGGAAGAGAAAAATATCAATAACACAAGGAAAAATACTATGCAGTTGAAATTACAAAATTGTTGTAGAAAAAAAGGAGGGGGGTTGGAGATAGACAATTACACGAAATTCATGTCACTGGGAGAGAAAGAGAGTGGCAGTTTAAACTACTAACATTAAGAGAGAGAGAGAGAGTGGCAGTTTAAACTACTAACATTAAGAGAGAGAAAGAGAGTGGCAGTTTAAACTACTAACATTAAGAGAGAGAGAGAGAGTGGCAGTTTAAACTACTAACATTAAGAGAGAGAGAGTGAGTGGCAGTTTAAACTACTAACATTAAGAGAGAGAGAGAGAGTGGCAGTTTAAACTACTAACATTAAGAGAGAGAGAGTGGCAGTTTAAACTACTAACATTAAGAGAGAGAGAGTGGCAGTTTAAACTACTAACATTAAGAGAGAGAGAGAGAGTGGCAGTTTAAACTACTAACATTAAGAGAGAGAGAGAGAGTGGCAGTTTAAACTACTAACATTAAGAGAGAGAGAGAGTGGCAGTTTAAACTACTAACATTAAGAGAGAGAGAGAGTGGCAGTTTAAACTACTAACATTAAGAGAGAGAGAGAGAGTGGCAGTTTAAACTACTAACATTAAGAGAGAGAGAGTGAGTGGCAGTTTAAACTACTAACATTAAGAGAGAGAGAGAGAGTGGCAGTTTAAACTACTAACATTAAGAGAGAGAGAGAGTGGCAGTTTAAACTACTAACATTAAGAGAGAGAGAGTGAGTGGCAGTTTAAACTACTAACATTAAGAGAGAGAGAGAGAGTGGCAGTTTAAACTACTAACATTAAGAGAGAGAGAGAGAGTGGCAGTTTAAACTACTAACATTAAGAGAGAGAGAGTGGCAGTTTAAACTACTAACATTAAGAGAGAGAGAGTGGCAGTTTAAACTACTAACATTAAGAGAGAGAGAGAGTGGCAGTTTAAACTACTAACATTAAGAGAGAGAGAGTGGCAGTTTAAACTACTAACATTAAGAGAGAGAGAGTGAGTGGCAGTTTAAACTACTAACATTAAGAGAGAGAGAGAGAGTGGCAGTTTAAACTACTAACATTAAGAGAGAGAGAGAGAGTGGCAGTTTAAACTACTAACATTAAGAGAGAGAGAGAGTGGCAGTTTAAACTACTAACATTAAGAGAGAGAGAGAGAGTGGCAGTTTAAACTACTAACATTAAGAGAGAGAGAGTGAGTGGCAGTTTAAACTACTAACATTAAGAGAGAGAGAGAGAGTGGCAGTTTAAACTACTAACATTAAGAGAGAGAGAGAGAGTGGCAGTTTAAACTACTAACATTAAGAGAGAGAAAGAGAGTGGCAGTTTAAACTACTAACATTAAGAGAGAGAGAGAGAGTGGCAGTTTAAACTACTAACATTAAGAGAGAGAGAGTGGCAGTTTAAACTACTAACATTAAGAGAGAGAAAGAGAGTGGCAGTTTAAACTACTAACATTAAGAGAGAGAAAGAGAGTGGCAGTTTAAACTACTAACATTAAGAGAGAGAGAGTGGCAGTTTAAACTACTAACATTAAGAGAGAGAGAGTGGCAGTTTAAACTACTAACATTAAGAGAGAGAAAGAGAGTGGCAGTTTAAACTACTAACATTAAGAGAGAGAGAGTGGCAGTTTAAACTACTAACATTAAGAGAGAGAGAGTGGCAGTTTAAACTACTAACATTAAGAGAGAGAGAGTGGCAGTTTAAACTACTAACATTAAGAGAGAGAGAGTGGCAGTTTAAACTACTAACATTAAGAGAGAGAGAGTGGCAGTTTAAACTACTAACATTAAGAGAGAGAGAGTGGCAGTTTAAACTACTAACATTAAGAGAGAGAAAGAGAGTGGCAGTTTAAACTACTAACATTAAGAGAGAGAAAGAGAGTGGCAGTTTAAACTACTAACATTAAGAGAGAGAAAGAGAGTGGCAGTTTAAACTACTAACATTAAGAGAGAGAAAGAGAGTGGCAGTTTAAACTACTAACATTAAGAGAGAGAGAGTGGCAGTTTAAACTACTAACATTAAGAGAGAGAGAGTGGCAGTTTAAACTACTAACATTAAGAGAGAGAAAGAGAGTGGCAGTTTAAACTACTAACATTAAGAGAGAGAGAGTGGCAGTTTAAACTACTAACATTAAGAGAGAGAGAGTGGCAGTTTAAACTACTAACATTAAGAGAGAGAGAGTGGCAGTTTAAACTACTAACATTAAGAGAGAGAGAGTGGCAGTTTAAACTACTAACATTAAGAGAGAGAGAGAGAGTGGCAGTTTAAACTACTAACATTAAGAGAGAGAGAGTGGCAGTTTAAACTACTAACATTAAGAGAGAGAGAGTGGCAGTTTAAACTACTAACATTAAGAGAGAGAGAGTGGCAGTTTAAACTACTAACATTAAGAGAGAGAGAGTGGCAGTTTAAACTACTAACATTAAGAGAGAGAGAGTGGCAGTTTAAACTACTAACATTAAGAGAGAGAGAGTGGCAGTTTAAACTACTAACATTAAGAGAGAGAGAGTGGCAGTTTAAACTACTAACATTAAGAGAGAGAGAGAGAGTGGCAGTTTAAACTACTAACATTAAGAGAGAGAGAGTGGCAGTTTAAACTACTAACATTAAGAGAGAGAGAGTGGCAGTTTAAACTACTAACATTAAGAGAGAGAGAGAGAGAGTGGCAGTTTAAACTACTAACATTAAGAGAGAGAGAGAGAGTGGCAGTTTAAACTACTAACATTAAGAGAGAGAAAGAGAGTGGCAGTTTAAACTACTAACATTAAGAGAGAGAGAGTGGCAGTTTAAACTACTAACATTAAGAGAGAGAGAGAGAGTGGCAGTTTAAACTACTAACATTAAGAGAGAGAGAGTGGCAGTTTAAACTACTAACATTAAGAGAGAGAGAGTGGCAGTTTAAACTACTAACATTAAGAGAGAGAGAGTGGCAGTTTAAACTACTAACATTAAGAGAGAGAGAGAGAGTGGCAGTTTAAACTACTAACATTAAGAGAGAGAGAGAGAGTGGCAGTTTAAACTACTAACATTAAGAGAGAGAGAGTGGCAGTTTAAACTACTAACATTAAGAGAGAGAGAGTGGCAGTTTAAACTACTAACATTAAGAGAGAGAGAGTGGCAGTTTAAACTACTAACATTAAGAGAAAGAGAGTGGCAGTTTAAACTACTAACATTAAGAGAGAGAGAGTGGCAGTTTAAACTACTAACATTAAGAGAAAGAGAGTGGCAGTTTAAACTACTAACATTAAGAGAGAGAGAGTGGCAGTTTAAACTACTAACATTAAGAGAGAGAGAGTGGCAGTTTAAACTACTAACATTAAGAGAGAGAGAGAGAGTGGCAGTTTAAACTACTAACATTAAGAGAGAGAGAGTGGCAGTTTAAACTACTAACATTAAGAGAAAGAGAGTGGCAGTTTAAACTACTAACATTAAGAGAGAGAGAGTGGCAGTTTAAACTACTAACATTAAGAGAGAGAGAGTGGCAGTTTAAACTACTAACATTAAGAGAGAGAGAGTGGCAGTTTAAACTACTAACATTAAGAGAGAGAGAGTGGCAGTTTAAACTACTAACATTAAGAGAGAGAGAGTGGCAGTTTAAACTACTAACATTAAGAGAGAGAGAGAGAGTGGCAGTTTAAACTACTAACATTAAGAGAGAGAGAGAGAGTGGCAGTTTAAACTACTAACATTAAGAGAGAGAAAGAGAGTGGCAGTTTAAACTACTAACATTAAGAGAGAGAGAGTGGCAGTTTAAACTACTAACATTAAGAGAGAGAGAGTGGCAGTTTAAACTACTAACATTAAGAGAGAGAGAGTGGCAGTTTAAACTACTAACATTAAGAGAGAGAGAGAGAGTGGCAGTTTAAACTACTAACATTAAGAGAGAGAGAGAGAGTGGCAGTTTAAACTACTAACATTAAGAGAGAGAAAGAGAGTGGCAGTTTAAACTACTAACATTAAGAGAGAGAGAGTGGCAGTTTAAACTACTAACATTAAGAGAGAGAGAGAGAGTGGCAGTTTAAACTACTAACATTAAGAGAGAGAGAGAGAGTGGCAGTTTAAACTACTAACATTAAGAGAGAGAGAGTGGCAGTTTAAACTACTAACATTAAGAGAGAGAGAGTGGCAGTTTAAACTACTAACATTAAGAGAGAGAGAGTGGCAGTTTAAACTACTAACATTAAGAGAGAGAGAGTGGCAGTTTAAACTACTAACATTAAGAGAGAGAGAGTGGCAGTTTAAACTACTAACATTAAGAGAGAGAGAGAGAGTGGCAGTTTAAACTACTAACATTAAGAGAGAGAGAGAGAGTGGCAGTTTAAACTACTAACATTAAGAGAGAGAGAGAGAGTGGCAGTTTAAACTACTAACATTAAGAGAGAGAGAGAGAGTGGCAGTTTAAACTACTAACATTAAGAGAGAGAGAGAGAGTGGCAGTTTAAACTACTAACATTAAGAGAGAGAGGGTGGCAGTTTAAACTACTAACATTAAGAGAGAGAGAGAGAGAGTGGCAGTTTAAACTACTAACATTAAGAGAGAGAGAGAGAGTGGCAGTTTAAACTACTAACATTAAGAGAGAGAGAGAGAGTGGCAGTTTAAACTACTAACATTAAGAGAGAGAGAGAGAGTGGCAGTTTAAACTACTAACATTAAGAGAGAGAGAGAGAGTGGCAGTTTAAACTACTAACATTAAGAGAGAGAGAGAGAGTGGCAGTTTAAACTACTAACATTAAGAGAGAGAGAGAGAGTGGCAGTTTAAACTACTAACATTAAGAGAGAGAGAGAGAGTGGCAGTTTAAACTACTAACATTAAGAGAGAGAGAGAGAGTGGCAGTTTAAACTACTAACATTAAGAGAGAGAGAGAGAGTGGCAGTTTAAACTACTAACATTAAGAGAGAGAGAGAGAGTGGCAGTTTAAACTACTAACATTAAGAGAGAGAGAGAGAGTGGCAGTTTAAACTACTAACATTAAGAGAGAGAGAGAGAGAGTGGCAGTTTAAACTACTAACATTAAGAGAGAGAGAGAGAGTGGCAGTTTAAACTACTAACATTAAGAGAGAGAGAGAGAGTGGCAGTTTAAACTACTAACATTAAGAGAGAGAGAGAGAGTGGCAGTTTAAACTACTAACATTAAGAGAGAGAGAGAGAGTGGCACTTTAAACTACTAACATTAAGAGAGAGAGAGAGTGGCAGTTTAAACTACTAACATTAAGAGAGAGAGAGAGAGTGGCAGTTTAAACTACTAACATTAAGAGAGAGAAAGAGAGTGGCAGTTTAAACTACTAACATTAAGAGAGAGAAAGAGAGTGGCAGTTTAAACTACTAACATTAAGAGAGAGAGAGAGAGTGGCAGTTTAAACTACTAACATTAAGAGAGAGAGAGAGAGTGGCAGTTTAAACTACTAACATTAAGAGAGAGAGAGAGAGTGGCAGTTACAAAAAAATCCCTGAACTACTGAATATGATCTTAGAACCGTATCTCTGAACAAAGTAATGAAGTCCTTGACGTGACTTTCCTCACTGATGAGGCACGGTTTCATCTCCCCGATTACGTCACCAAGTAAGAACAATCGTGTGTAATGCAGTAAAAACCCGCATGAATTACATCAAGTACGGCTTAACGATCAGAAAGCCGCATGCCGATAATAGGGACACATTTGTCAATGCAACAACCAACTCAGAACGTTACCGTACTTTTATCCTGGAATAATTCATAGCCCACCGTACAGAGCGGGAAATTAAAGGAACCTGGTTTCAGCAGTTTGGGGCAACAACACACACAGCTGCAACATCACTTATTAAGAAAACGTATTTCAAAGTCGCAATTTTTCACTTGGAACATGGCCTGCTCTTTCACCAGTCCTAACTCCGCCTAATTATTATCTGGCAGGCGGTGGGGGTGGGGGGGGAGCTGAATAAAAATAAAGTTCATCAAAACAATCTGCAGATAGTTAATGACCTGGAGACAGAAATCGTCACTCAGAGCCAACAATTATCACTGGTCATTATCCAGAAGGTTTTCGAAAATATAAAGTGGCCTGTGGTGGATGCTTTGAGCTCATGCTGTAAACACAACTTAAACTTGTGAACAGCTACTTTACCCAATACAAGCCAGCCAGTAGCAGTAGAGTCTAGTTAACTAAATATACATTAGATTTACAATTTCCCGTAATTTCAAATAGATTGTCACCGCACAGCGACTTTAAGTAGCTTTGGTTTCTTACTGAGGTAGAAGCTGCCTTTCGTGTGAAAATAAATGACGATACCTTTAAATTCTAACAAGAAGTTATTAATATTTTTTTTTCATTCTGGTCACTTGGCTGTTGAGTCGAGAGGAGGATAACTTGAAAATATTGTAACAAGGAGAGAAAATGTTAGAGAGCGAGATGTCAATAACACAAGGAAACTGCAACTATGTAGTTGAAAATTCAAATTTATGGGCTGGCGATGTAAAGAATGACAATTACAGGGAAATCATATCATCGAGAGAGGAAAAGAGACAGTTTAAAATCTGTATTTTAAGAGAGAGAGAAAGAAGCAGTTACCAAAAAAAAATCCGGACGTTAAAAGACAAGAATTTAAAATGTTATGATTATAAGAGATGAAGTTTAAAATAAAAGAGTTTTAAGAGAGTGAAAGAGAGTTTATATTTCTAGCATAAATAGTTGACATTTAAAAGTCCTAGAATGACCAGAGAGAAAGTTTAAAATTCTAGCATGAAGGAAAACGCAGTTTAAAATCTTAATGTGTAAATGAATACAGTTAAATGTGGCAGTATTAACAAAGAAACATTGAAAATCCTAATGTGAAAGTAAAAGCATTTTAAAATCATAATAAGAAAATAGAGATAGACAATTACAGATCAGATATTCAAATAGAGAGACAGTCAATTTTTTTTTCAAATCTGAGAATCAATTTTTAGTTGATGAAACTGGACTTGTATTATGCGGTGTTACATAGTGTGTGGTTCTTTTCTTCTTTCGGTGTAAGTAAAATGTAAGTAAAGGAAGATAACTTTTAGTGTTGAATTGATATTAATACTTTTATGATATTTACAACCATCAATTTAAAAAAATTGAATTTCTTTTAGTCCGTTGGTTTATAAATTGTCACTTTTTACAAAAATGTTCGGAGTACATATATTTTGTGACAAAAAATACAATTTTGAAAGTAATATACAAATTGTTATTACTTAAATTAATATGCTTTAGATAATTATACATATACTATTTTGCAAATCTATATTTTATGAAGTTACTTCCCTTTTAATAAAAAAAGATAACTGTTAATTTCTAAAGCAGACATGAATATATTAATAATTTCATAAACAATTAAGCGGTAGAATATTTTCTTGTATTTAAGTTTGATATTTTAGAAAGAACCGTGCCTGTATATATTGTGCAACATTTGAATATACATTCTTTAAACAATTGTTTTCCCTTAGCTGATAATCGCCTGATTAAAGCTCATATTTACTTTTTTAATATATTTTTTTCTTTATATATTTAAACAAATAAAATCTCCTGCCATTTCTTCATGGACAGGCAGGAAGAAATATAAATCACTGAGTGGGGGAAAAATTGTCCGGTAAAGGAGGAAAAGTCAAAGGCAAGTCCAAATCCCATTCATCCAGGGCTTTACTGCAGTTCCCAGTTTAAAAAAAAAAAAGATTTTAAAAAGGAGCTTGAATGTTGAATGTTCTAGGTTGGTTTCTCTTCAATCTGGTTTCTCTTCAATCTGGTTTCTCTTCAATCTGGTTTCTCTTCAATCTGGTTTCTCTTCAATCTGGTTTCTCTTCAATCTGGTTTCTCTTCAATCTGGTTTCTCTTCAATCTGGTTTCTCTTCAATCTGGTTTCTCTTCAATCTGGTTTCTCTTGACACAGAATAAATCTTTCACCTTTTACTAAAGATTTTCCGATTCCAAAATCTTTCATTGGGACGACTTAAGAGAAGCAGTTTTATCCACCAAGCCAAGCGAATTTGTAGACGAATACCAGGCATACGAAGAGTTGTCTGTCCCCTACTGCCCATACCAGAACAGACTTCCTAGACAGAGGAATACGGATTGTTAATACACATGTGGACTGAAGTCTCTCTCTCTCTCTCTCTCTCTCTCTCTCTCTCTCTCTCTCTCTCTCTCTCTCTGCGATCAGGATTCAATCAGAGTAGGATTCCAGACTCTCACATGAAGTCAGCTGTCAGGTTAAATGTGTTGATCGCCCCCACAGGCAGAACATCACAATTAGAGTCTGCCAGATCCACTCTGATTGAACACCCGTTAAAACGTTGCACTGTTCTGCGACAGTGGCCCAGTGCATCCGATTTCAGCCAGCATTTTATTCAGGTTTGCATTCCTTAGCCTTTTATTGTCCCCAACCTTCCTGCAAGACAGCAGATGATCTTTTCTGTAGGGGGATTCTGCCCTTAGATGGTCGGCCCTCCCAGGTTTACGAGCACCATCTGCCCGAGTCACTAGAGGTGACTAACACAGACATGCACACACAAAGATATGAGATGTGACCAACATAGACTTGCACACAGCAATACGAGGCATGACTAACACTGACACACATCAAGATATATGACACATGACTAACATAAAAATGCACATAAAGATATGAGATATGACTGACATAGACATGCACACACAAAGATATGACACGTGCCTAAAATAGACATACACACAAAGATATGAAATATGATCAACATAGACATGCATACACAAGGATATGAGATGTGACATACACCGATATGCACTCACAAAGATATGAGATATGACTAACATAAACATGCACACAAGGATATGAGATATCTAACCCAAGCATGCACACACAAAGATATGACACATGACTAACACAGATACACACTAAGATATGAGATTTGACTAAACACATACACACAATATATGAGACATGATTAATGCGGACACACCAAGATATGAGACATAACTAACACAGAAACACATCAAGATATGAGCCATGGCTTCACGAAAAAACACCAAGAAATGAACCATGTCCAGCACAGAAACACATTAAGGTATCCATATGCTTGAGTTTGTTGTACTCTTTTTAACGTGGGAATCATCGACATACGAGACGCCGGCCCCGATTAACTGTTCACAGGTTTAATTCAAACGGTTGTCCGGAGATTTGAGAGTGCAGTCTGATCCGTAGTACGTTTCCTTGCACGTGCAGTCTGTACTTTCCGGGTCACATATGATGTCACAGCCATCAGAACTACAGATGTAGCCAGGACGTTTACATTGTAGGCACTTTCCGGATTTTTCTTCACATAAAGGACAGACACTAAGACAAGACCCAGAGCAGTCGTGTCCATAGATCCCATGTGAATAGTTGCCGTGACACGTACCGATGATGACGTTGTATCCTTTGCAGCACCCACTACATACTGCACAAACCGACCAAGAATGCCCGTCCAGCCAATAGGTGTCTGTAAATGTTTGCACCTCACTCACCGTCAGTGCACTGTCGGCCTGCGAAATGGTCGATGAGAACTCAATCTTAATGTGTGCCATTGTCGCTTGTGTGGTGACTACAATAGTGTTCATAGAAATGTTTGGGTATGATATAGCATTATACTGGAACACTACACCGCCACTGTCAGAGAAAGCCTGTAGAGTGGCATTCTTTACCCGAATCATAGTGCTAGCTCGATGATAAATTCGAATGGTGTGAGTCTTCCGGGACGTTGAATAGTTCAGATACCAGTAAACAGAATTGGTTCCACTTCTCAATTGTGTCTGGTCAAATGATTAGGAAGACAACCCAATTGCAAAATGAGGCGCTGAAGTGTTAGGCCAAAAGTGAAAATATTATAATTCTACTGCAAACCACAACATAGCACAACCACAACACAGCACAACCACAACACAGCACAACCACACTCACTTAACTTCCTTTTAGGGTGGATAAATAAGAGATTTACTCATTTGGTCATCACATGAACACAAGCATTACCAACATGAGTGGAGTTAAAGGTCATCACATGAACACAAGCATTACCAACATGAGTGGAGTTAAAGGGCATCACTCACTTGGTTACATTTTATATCTTTTTCTTTATGCCTTTACTTCCCTAATCACAGGTCAGATACCTATTTTATTCAGCTGAAATGACTGATGAATCTAATCTCAAACCCTGTGCTCTTTATGTAAAAAGAGCCAATTTCACCTTTTCAAAAGTAGGTCTACTTTGTACCTGTATATATGCCCTTGTGTAATAAAGAAATAAATTAATGGTTAAAACAAATTAATTATACAGATTCTTTATTTCTCAGAGCATGAATAAAGAATACAGAACATCACGTCTAACAAGAGTGCAAACTGTCTTCTTTCAGTAACAAATAACTGCTTTTGTTAAATTATATATTTTGTGATAACCATATAAGGATTTTTTTTACTTTCAAAATTAAAATATGTCTCAAGTTTTGAGAACCTTTTACAAAATTCCTGCAAAAAATGGCAGAGGATGACAAATAAATAAAATCATAAATAACCTGACATCATAATAGCATGAAGGAAGCTATTCAACAATAAAGTTCATGAACAAGAAAATGACCAAGAATTGTGGGCCTCATTGAATGCCCATGTCAGAGCATGAAAAAGTAAGTGAATAAAATTAAATATACAGCACAGCTTCACTGGGTATTATAGTACTATAATTTGAAAATTACACAGCTGCTTGTTGCCATCTCAAAGTGGTATTTTAGTTTTAATCTTTAAAATTTAGCAGCATTTATGTATGAAGATGTCCTGATACGAATACATTCTCCTCATTCTTATGACATATATTTTATGTGAGTGGTTTCAGTGAGTGGTTTCAATTTGACACCACATATAGAATGTAAAATGTTTAGTTAATGTAAATATCTGTGTGTGAATGATATTTTAAGAGTTAATGATTGTAACAAAAAAGATCAAAGATTGGTAAATCTGAGAGTTTTGGGGGATGCAATGTTTAATTTGTAATGACAAAAGTATTTCTATTTTAAGATACAACTTCATTACCTTGAATGTATAACAGAAGAAGCAAATGTATTTTAACTTCTAGCAAAGAAACAAATGATCAAATTAACTAAAGTATCAGTGATAAACAACTGTGAATGACACTAAATATTCTTTCATGAAAATACTCTAGTAGTTCTTTTTAAGTTTGTGAATGGTAAAGTTGTAGGGTGTCACAAATTCATTCAATAATTTAACAATTCTTTTCTCTTAGGACAGAACAAAGATACATTTTGCACAAGTGGGTGAAAATGTAAGTTACAAATAAATAGAAGAAATCAATCCTTAAAGTGTAACCATTTGTGAAAATGCATGTCAGCAATTTTTTGATAGGTTTTGGTGGTAAAGTCTGGGGAATGTTGTTATGGATCCAGAAAACCATGAACTGACACCCTTTGGCCCAATGCCATGTAATGATATCTGCAGGTATTTCTGAGTTGCCTTATAGTTCATACAAGGTGTTCATTTATCTGGTCTTTGAGGAAGTAGAGTTGCTCTGATATTGGTTGAATTTTGGATGTCTGGGAAATGAAAGTAGATCGACCACAAATAGAGAAATATGAGTTTAAAAAAGCACAGAGCTAGGCTACAATACAAATTCAGCTTGAGGGTACAATAAAGCTGGTGATGGGCAGAGTTAAATAGGGTTGAACCAAGCCATTAGCTCTTAGATCCTGTTGATGAAATGGACTAGAGTGATTGTTAAATTTCACATTTCTACTAGACAGGGTACATTTTGTCTACCATAGATGGTAAAGCAATGCAATAGGTCTTCTATATCAATGTTCCAAAAACTCTAGACGTACAATGTTGCTAGATAACTCAAGATAAATAATACAGTTATGTTTTGATCCACTTTGAGTTGCTGAACGTGCAAGAAAATCTGTGGTCTATAAGATACTTCTCCGCATTTTTTATTTTTGTATATGACAAACACAAATGTACTCTGCTAGAGATCTAGCTGAAACATCACAAAGTACAGAGAACAACATAGTTTATAAAGCAGTCTCTGAAAAATACAGAAGAGAGGTTAAGATATCAGCAAGACAGAGTTAGAAAGACAAAACAGAGAACCTCAATCTAAATAAAAATGGACACAAACTGTGGAAACTTGCAAAAGCTTTGAGTAATGAAAACAACAGCCAACCTACAATAACATTAGCACCCAATCAGAAGATCCACACAGGCAAAAGGGAAGTATACGTACTGATAGAAATTTATAAAAACATAAGTAGTATAAACATTCCAAAAGACCAACAGAAAGCTGCAAGAAAGGAAAACCGAGATGCAAAACACATGCCTTTAGCACCAGAAGAACACCATCTTTACACTGAAAGAACTAGATGTAGCCCTCAAAGGATTGAAACTCAAGAGTTCACCTGGAAAAGATGGAATCACCAACAAAATGCTCATAAAACTGGGACCGAAAGCCAAGGGTCAGTTTCAAATGCCTACAGCCTGGAAAGAAGCCATTATGGTGCCCATCCTCAAACAAAGAAAAGATCCTAAGCAGCTACAGACCAATTAGCCTACTGAGCTGCCGGAGCAAACTCATGGAAAGGCTGGTCAACAGAAGACTCATGTGTCATCTGGAGACAAAACAACAAATCATACCACAACAAAGTGATTTTTGTCAGCACAGATCAACTGAAGACCTGATTACATACATCACAAAGGAAATTGAGGATGCCCTACAAGAAAAGAAACACACATTGACAGTGTGGGTCAACATGGAAAAGGCTTTTGATCGGGTATGGAGAGAAAGATTAAATAATGCTTCTCAGACTTGGCATTTGAAGCCATCTATTAAATTGGATACCTCAATACCTACAAACAGAATGGCCAGAGTACATGTACATGGACAACTACGTAAAAAAAGCCAGAATTGAACAAGGTGACCCACAAGGCAATTACTATCCCCAACGCTATTTTTAATCTTCATAAATGACATCATAATGGACATTCCACCCAGAATACACTCAACAATGTATGCAGATGACCTGACAATATGGGCAGGTGAAGAATCTATGTTAGTCGCTAGCTCCAGAATGCAAGATGCCCTATAATTGCCCTATAATATTGAAATGACTATACATTGTAAGAGTAAGGCCAGTCCTAGAGTACAGAGTCACAGCCTGGGCTACAGCTTCCAAATCACAGCTTAGCAAAATTACCATAACAAAAAACCAGGCTGCCCATATCATCACTGGAGCTATGAAATCTACACCTACTGAGACTCTAGAAACAGTAACATATTTACAACCTTCATAAGACAGATGGAAAACTAAAGTAATGCATCAAGAGGAGAAAAACAAAAGGCTCCCTAACCACCCCATGCACCAAAGAATAATCGGTTTCAGAAAGAAGACTAAAAAGGAACAACTTTGCTGCAATCTCCAAAGAACTGACAACTAGTGATCCAGTACTGTTCCAAACAATGCCAAAACCCATAAGACCATCTGGTATGACTCCTCATGGGAAATGTAAAATACCACAACTTAAGGAAGACAAAAGGAATCATGAAAAAATGAACCCAAACAGACACTGATAGAAAGCACATAAACAACAACTACCCACAGGACTCCTGGTCACATATATATATGGAAGGCTCTGCTACAAACGCCACCAGAAATGGAGGTGTGTTCTTAAGGCCGAATAACCAGAAAGTGATCACCAAGTCAATAGCTACTGGGAAATTCTCAAACAACTTTAAAGCAGAAACTGAAGCCCTTGAAGATGCTGCAAAACTGGCTATCCAACACAAAAATAACATGCACAAGAAATTGGTGATACTGACTGATATCAGTCCTAACAGCTCTAAAAACCACCAGGAACAGTGAGCAAGATGACTTGAGAACAACCCTACACCAACAGTGCAATAACTTCCAGAGAATGGTCATCCAGTGGATACCATCACACTACAATATACACGGAAACAAACGTGCAGACAAATTAGGTAAGGAGGGAGGGAGATTACCACAAGAGAGCCATCTGGTCAGCTACGATGAAACCAGTACCATGAAAAATCAAAACAAGAAATCTAAAGTATAACGAAAGGGACAGATAACTCCAACTATCAAGGAGGGATCAAGTCATCATACTTTGCCTGTGCACTGGCCACAACAGAATGAGAAACCACATGCTCACTAAACTCAAAATAGGAACTACCAGCCAGTGCCACTGTACCCTGGATAACATGACACAAAACACATTCTACAGGATTGCCCCAGCACACAGGCTTGAGGAGGACAATGTGGCCCACACCCACCTTCCTGGAAGAGAAACTATACGGGGCAACCAAAACACTTAAACAGACTTCATAATAGAGTCCGGAGTCATAGTCTGAATGAGCCATGATCGCAGCAGAAGAAGTAGAAGATAAGTCAATAGTAATAATACGGTGATGTTTTAATCCATTTTGAGTTGCGCTGCAAGAAAATCTGTGGTCTATAAGTTACTTCACATTTTTTCATTTTTGTAAATGACAGACAAATCCCAACTTGAAAATAATTATTTAAGTAAAAAAGCCATAAAAATACACATACAGTGTATTTAAATAAAGATTACATATTAACTTCTAATCATCCATTTAAAAAATAATTCAATGACTTTATTTCTCTGTCTTTTGTCTCCCCCTCCTCCCTTATTCTCTCTCTCTCTCTCTCTTCCCCTGTATCTCACTTTCTTTCTTTTATATTAGAAAATTGTTAGCTAATCAGGGTTTCCCCTTGAGATCATTATAGATATTTCATCTCTATATCTGCCTCATCACACCTTGATTCAATAATTCAACAAATATACCATACCAATTCTGCATTATTATTACAATAAAATTATATGTTACAAGTAAGAGATATTCACAATAACATGCAATTAAATATCACAATACATTTTAATCTGTGTCCCGTTGTTTCAATAGCAGACTCAGACTTTCGACAAAGAAATATTGAGAAATGCTTGAGGTGCTCTCTTAACACTGTAAAAGATCAACCTAAATAATTTACTTTCATTTGCCTCAAACATTTCTCTGTGGAGTTGATTTTCAATGCCTCTTCACATTAAAACAAAAGCA
Source organism: Megaustenia siamemsis (assembly GCA_032433765.1). Lineage (NCBI taxonomy): Eukaryota > Metazoa > Mollusca > Gastropoda > Stylommatophora > Ariophantidae > Megaustenia > Megaustenia siamemsis. The sequence continues at coordinate 25,074,917 of JAVIAB010000107.1, forward strand.
ACAGCAAAAACAACCAAAAAAAAGGCTAAATGTGGAAGATGGCATGCTCTTTGTTTTAGAAACATTCCATCATACATTTTGAAAGTGGTTGTCCAAATGTCTCAACTTCAACAGCAATGTAATTAAATATTACATGAGGTTTATAGCTGATAATCCTCTTTCAATGTATTCAATTTACTTTATTAAAACATCTTTTTTCATGAAAATATGACTACAAAAGAAAGATTCACAACCACCATAATGAGATATCACAGGAGGATGCTGAATGTAACAAGACGGTATGACATCAACAACAAAGATATTAAAAAGAAAAGTAAACATCAGATCAATTCTGGATGTGCGAGTGACCGTGCGGCTAAAACCACTGTTCTGCTGGCTGCAAAGCTGGCGTATGGTGTTCAAAGCCCACGGGAGACAGTAAGGATTTTTTCTATCGGGGGTGAAATAAAAATCCTGAGTCTCATATGTCATGGCGACTGCTTGACCAAGCGGCCTTTATCCCTCTGATTCTATCATTGCCCCCCAACATACACCAGCAATGGTACTATGTGTCGTAATGATAGTTGTTCCATTTTAAGATTAGTACTTGCCAGCTTTTTGTATTGTTTTCCTATAATATTATCTGTTGGTTTGTATCTGGTGAAGGCTTAAATGTAGTAGTTTGTCTCATCTTTTTATAGGTTTATTTATAGATTGTACTTAATACAATTTTGTGTTGATTTTACATTTTTTCTGTAGCTCTTCTTGCATCCCCATGTGATATTCAATATATTGTACATTTTATATTTGTCCCCTATCTCCAAGCAATGGAAGAGTGGACTCATGATGTAGAAAACAAAGCCAAATCTTTGGCAAAATGATATCATTATTGACAAAGAAAGAAATCACAACATATTTTTAACAAAAATAATATCAATGTTGAGTTATCAATGTTTTACTTGAAAGCTACATTTTGGAACAAATAAATTCAATGCCACAGAAGTGAAATGTGTCAGATCAATAATGGGAGCCAGCTTGACAGACAAAATCAAAAGTGAAGAACTAAGAACTAGGTTTGAGAACACCTCCACAGAAGAATATATAAACAATCAATTAAATAGGCCATGAAATAAGACAGAAACAACCAAACACAATCCATACAGTTATCAACACATGCTATAAAAAAAAAACAAGAATACACTCTCAAAATTGATGGATAGTCAGAATACTAAAAAGAAATGTGAAAGCTGAAGAGGAAAGCAAAGAGCAAAACTCTGCAAACTATTTCTCAATTCAATATGAGAGGAAAGAAGAAGCAGACGAAACAAACCACTTACTATAAATGAAGCAAACTACAGATCCCTGTCAAAAACACTCTTTACCATGAAAACTGTCAAATACAGATAAAGAGGAAAAGAACAGAGATGTAGAAGAGAGTTACAGGTTACTTCTTCTTTCCTTCCACATTTCATTTAACCAATGAGGAAAGATATAGTTTGTGGCCTCACCATTTTTATGTTATTGATTATTACCGCAAAGTTATCATCAATAATACCAAGCAATATGCTTGCTGGGGTAAGCGATCATGTCTCTCCATAATATTATATCTCTATAGTTGTTTTCTTTGAATTTCATTTTGACAAGGAAATCATTCTCTTGAAATGTTTTCATCTTTTCTCCATTTCAAATCTAATGGCTACCTATAGTAATTATTTTAAGTTCTCTCAAAATATCCCAGCTGTAACAAAATATTCTAGCTGTAACAAAATATTCCAGCTGTCATAAAATATCATAGTTGTAAAAAAAAAAACAGCTATCACAAAATATCCCAGCTCTCATAAAATATTCCATCTTTCACAAAATATCTCCATTATCACAAAATATTCCAGCTGTAACAAAATATCTCCGTTATCACAAAATATTCCAGCTATAACAAAATATCTCCGTTATCACAAAATATTCCAGCTATAACAAAATATCTCCGTTACAAAATATCTCAGCTGTCACAAAATATGCCAGCTTTCACAAAATATCTCCATTGCCACAATATATCCCAGCTGTCACAAAATATTCCAGCTGTCACCAAATATTCCAGCTGTCACAAAATACTCCAGCTGTCACAAAATACTCCAGCTGTCACAAAATATTCCAGCTGTAACAAAATATTGCTGTCACAAAATATTCCAGCTGTAACAAACTATTTCAGCTGTAACAAAATATTCCAGCTGTAACAAAATATTCCAGCTTTAACAAAATATCCCAGCTGTCCCATAATATTCCAGCTGTCATAAAATATCCCAGCTGTCATAAAATATCCCAGCTGTCATAAAATATCCCAGCTGTCATAAAATATTCCAGATGTAACAAAATATTCCAGATGTAACAAAATATCTCCATTATCACAAAATATTCCAGATGTAACAAAATATTCCAGATGTAACAAAATATCTCCATTATCATAAAATATTCCAGCTATAACAAAATATCTCCATTATCACAAAATATTCCAGCTGTAACAAAATATCTCCATTATCACAAAATATTCCAGCTGTAGCAAAATATCTCCATTATCATAAAATATTCCATCTATAACAAAATATCTCCATTATCACAAAATATTCCATCTATAACAAAATATCTCCATTATCACAAAATATTCCAGCTGTAACAAAATATCTCCATTATCATAAAATATTCCAGCTGTAACAAAATATCTCCATTATCACAAAATATTCCAGCTGTAGCAAAATATCTCCATTATCATAAAATATTCCATCTATAACAAAATATCTCCATTATCACAAAATATTCCATCTATAACAAAATATCTCCATTATCACAAAATATTCCAGCTGTAACAAAATATCTCCATTATCATAAAATATTCCATCTATAACAAAATATCTCCATTATCATAAAATATTCCATCTATAACAAAATATCTCCATTATCACCAAATATTCCATCTATAACAAAACATCTCCATTATCACCAAATATTCCAGCTGTAACATAATATCTCCGTTATCACAAAATATCCCATTTGTAAAAAACATCTCCGTTATCACAAAATATCCCAGTTGTAAAAAACATCTCAACTATCATAAAATATACCACATGTCACAAAATGTCCCAGCTGTCACCAAATATCCCAGTTGCCATAAATTATCACAGTTGCCACAAAATATCAGAGCTGTCACAAAATATCCCAGTTGTCACAAAAGAAAATCAGCTATCACAATATATCCCAGCTGTTACAAATTATCTTAGCTGTCACAAAACATCACAGCTGCAAAAAAAATTCTCAGCTGTCACAAAATGTCCAGCTGAAAAATAATATCCCAGCTGTAAAAAATATCTCAGCTGTCATAAAATCTCACATGTCGCAAAATATCCCAGTTGTCACAAAATAACCAAGTTGCCACAAAATATCAGAGCTGTCACAAATATTCCAGAGGTCATAATATTTTTCAGCTGTCATAAAACATTTCAGCTGTCACAAAATATCCCAGTTATCACAAAAAATATCAGCTATCACAGTATATCCCAGCTGTCACAGAATATCCCAGCTGTCACAAATATCCAATCTGTCATAAAATATCCCTGTTGTCAAAAAACACAGTTGCCACAAAATATCCCAGTTGTTACAAAATATCTCAAATGGTCAAGATGTCCCAGGTGTCACAAAACATCCCAATTGTCACAAAAAATTCTTAGATGTAACAAAATATCCCAAGTGTCACAAAATATCTCAAATTGTCAAAAGACATCCCAGCTGTCACAAAATATCAAAGTTGTCATAAAATATCTCAAATATAACAAAATATCCCAGCTGTCACAAATATATCCCAGTTTTCAGAAAATATTCCAGCAGTCACGATATATACCAGAAGTGAAAAAAATCTGACCTGTCATAATAAATCCCCGCTGTAACAATATATTGCACTTATCACAAAATATCTCAGCTCTCACAAAATATCTCAGTTGACATAAAATATCCCAGCTGTAACAAAATATAACTGTCATAAAATATTCCGCTTGCAAAAAATATTTCAGCTGTAAAAATTTATCCCAGCCATCACAAAATATCTCAGCTATCGCAATATATCCCAGTTGTTACAAAATATCACAGCTGTCACAAAATATCAAAACTGTCACAAGACATCGCAGCAGTCCCTAAATATTCCAGTTGTCACAATATATCTCAGTTGTAACAAAATATCCCAGCTCTCACAAAATATCCAAGCTGTAACAAAATATTCCAGCTATCACAAATGTATCCATTTTCAGAAAATATTCCAGCAGTAACAAAATATCTCAGTTGCCATGAAATAACTGAGCTCTCATAAAATATCCCAGCTGTCACAAAATGTCCAACTGAAAAAATATACCACCTGTAAAAAATATCTCAGCTGTCATAAAATATCCCACATGTCATAAAATATCCCAGTTGTCACAAAATATCCCAGCTTTAACAAAATATCCCTTCTATCACAAAATATTCCAAATGTTACAAAATATCTCAAATTGATAAAAGACATCCAAGCTGTCACAAAATATCCCAGTTTGTCAGAAAAATTCTCATATATGACAAAATATCCAAACTGTCACAAAGTATCCCAAATTGTCAAAAGACATCCCAGCTGTCACAAAATATCCCATTTGTAACTAAAATACCAGTTTCCACAAAATATCCCAGCTGTAGCAAAATATCCCAGCTGTAACAAAATATTCCCGCTATCACAAAATATCTCACTTGTCACGAAATAACCGAGCTCTCACAAAATATGCCAGCTGTCACAAATTATCTCAGTTGTCTGAAAAATATCCCATCTGTCACAAAATATCCAACTGAATAAAAAATATCCCAGTTATAAAAAATATCACAGCTGTCATAAAATATCCCAGAGCGATCACAAATATATCTGTTTTCAGAAAATATTCCATCAGCCACAAAATATCACAATTATCACAAAATAACGGAGCTCTCACAAAATATGCCAGCTGTCAAAAAATGTCCAACTGAAAAAAATATCCCACCTGTAAAAAATATTTCAGCTGACATAAAATATCCCACATGTCACAAAATATCCCAGTTGTTATAAAATATCCCAGTTGCCACAAAAAACAGCTATCACAATATATCCAAGCTGTCACAATATATCCCAGCTATCACAAAATATCCCAGCTGTCACAAAATATCCCTTCTATCACAAAATATCCCAACTGTCACAAAATATCTCAAATTGACAAAAGACATCCCAGCTGTCACAAAATATCCCAGTTGTAAAAAATATCACACTTGTCATAAAATATCCCACATGTCACAAAATATCCCACATGTCACAAAATATCCCAGAGCTATCACAAATACAGTAATCCCTCAGTTATCACGGTTAATAGGGATCAGAACCGGCCGCGATAAGTGAAAAACCGCGAAGTAGTGACACCCTCTCATTTTTAACATACATACATTTTTTGTGTATGTATAATATCAATAAGTGTATATGAAACCATATAAGTGCATATGTTATTAGAACATTAAAGAATAGTTTCAAACATGTAAATAAAATATTAATAATATAAATAACATACATAAAATAATGTATAAATGATATAAATATGATACATGTGTGTGTTACAAACAATCCGTGATGTACTAAGGCCGGGATAAATGAACTGCGAAGTAGCGAGGGATGATTGTATATTCATTTTCAGAAAATATTACATCAGCCACAAAAAATCTCAGTTATCACAAAATAACGGAGCTCTCACAAAATATCCCAGCTCTCACAAAATGTCCAATTGAAAAAAACATCCCACCTGTAAAAAATACCTCAGCTGACATAAAATATCCCATGTGTCACAAAAGATCCCAATTGTCACAAAATACCACAGTTGCCACAAAATATCCCAGCTGTAATAAAATATTCCATCACAAATAAATCCCAGTTTAGAGAAAATGTTCCAGCAGTCAAAAATTATCTCAGTTGTCATGAAATAACTGAGCTCTCACAAAATATCCCAGCTGTCACAAATTATCTCAGTTGTCTCAAAATATCCCATCTGTCACAAAATATCAGACAGAAAAAAAATATCCCAGTTGTAAAAAATATCACAGCTGTCATAAAATATCCCACATGTCATAAAATATCCCACATGTCAAAAAATATCCCAGTTGTCACAAAATATCCCAGTTGTCACAAAATATCCCAGTTGCCACAAAATATCCCAGTTGCCACAAAAATATAAGATAACAACATATCCAAACTGTCACAAAGTAACTGAAATTGTGAAAAGACATCCCAGCTGTCAAAAAACATCCCATTTGTAATAAAATATTCCAGTTGTTACAAAATACCACAGTTACCACAAAATATCCCAGCTGTAATAAAATATTCTGTCACAAATAAATCCCAGTTTTCAGAAAATATTCCAACAGTCAAAAAATATCTCAGTTGTCACGAAATAACCGAGCACTCACAAAATATCCCAGCTGTCACAAATTATCTCAGTTGTCTCAAAATATCCCATCTATCACAAAATATCCAACTGAAAAAAATATCCCAGTTATAAAAAATTTCACAGCTGTCATAAAATATCCCAGAGCTATCACAAATATATCCATTTTCAGAAAATATTCAATCAACCACAAAATATCTCAGTTATCACAAAATATGCCAGCTTATGCCAGCTGTCACAATATGTCCAACTGAAAAAAAATATACCACAAATCACAAAATATCCCAGTTGCCACAAAATACCACAGTTGCTACAAAGTTTCCCTGCTGTAGCAAAACATTCCAGCTGTCACAAAATATTCAAGCTATCACAAATATATCCGTTTTCAAAAAATATTCCAGCAGTCGTAAAGTATCTCAATTGTCACAAAATAACCGAGCTCTCACAAAATATCCCAGCTGTCACAATTTATATCAGATGCCACAAAATAACTGAACTCTCACAAAATATCCCAGCTGTTACAAAATGTCCAACTGAAAAAAATATCCCAGCTGTAAAAAATATCTCAAGTAAAGTAAAGTACCCCCGTCACGCCAAGTGGCGTATAGGGAAATATGGTGTTAGTGACCCTATATTTTACAGACCTTCAGCACATGGTTTTTGGGGTAATGTGGTCAGTATTACGCCCGTGCTGTTTTACTTTCCCAGAAAAAAATCCGGTACCCATTTAAGGCTGGGTGAACCCGAAAGCCGTCGGTTGGGATCGAACCATACCCCTTGTCCGTGGTAGTCCAGTTCACTAACCACTGAGCGATCGCGGCTCCCAAAAAAAAAAAAATACCTCAGCTGTCGCAAAATATCCCACATGTCACACAATATCAGTGCTGTCACAAAATATCCCTGTTGTCACAAAAAATATCAGCTATCAAAAAATATCCCAGCTTTCACAAAGTATCCCTTTTATCATAAAACATCCCAGTTGTAAAAACATGTCAGTTGCCACAAAATATCCCAGCTGTCACAAAATATCCCAGCTGTCACAAAATATCCCAGTTGTAAACAAAAATCTAAGGTGTCACAAAATATCCCAGCTGTCACAAAATATCCCAGCTGTCACAAAATATCCCAGCTGTCACAAAATAATCCAGTTTTCACAAAATATACCACTTGTCACAAAATATCCTAGTTGTCACACAATATCTCAACTTTCACAAAATATCCAAGCGGTCATAAAACATTACAGCTTTCACAAAATATCACATTTGTCACACAATATCTCAACTTTCACAAAATATCCAAGTGGTCATAAAACATTACAGCTTTCACAAAATATCCTAGTTGTCACACAATATCTCAACTTTCACAAAATATCCAAGTGGTCATAAAACATTACAGCTTTCACAAAATATCACATTTGTCACACAATATCTCAACTTTCACAAAATATCCAAGCGGTCATAAAACATTACAGCTCTCACAAAATATCCCAGTGGTCACAAAATATTCCAGCTATTCCAATCTCCTGACATGGCCCTAAGTGATGAGTGTCTATTTCTAATCTTGCAAATTAGCCTTCATTTTTGCTTTGGCCTCTATTAGAACATTCTAATTACTCTTGTAGAACAACCTCATTGTTACTCTTTTAGTACATCCCTGTTACTCTTTTAGAAATGCCTCGTTACTCTTTTCGTACATCCCTGTTACTCTTTTAGAAATGCCTCGTTACTCTTTTAAAATAGCCTCGTTACCCTTCTAGAATAGCCTCGTTACTCTTGTAGAACATACTCATTATTCTTTCAGACCATCGTAATTACTCATTCCTGGCTGTCCATGGTATTCTCAATATTCTTCTGTAACACCACATTTTTGTGACCTCTAACAATTTTCTTGTCTGTTGTCTGATTGTTCACAATTTACATCTAGGAATCAAATTAACATCGTCCACCGCTATTATTTAGCTATTCATTAAACCATTTAAGTATACCTTAGTGTCGTTTAGATGTCTCTTTCTTTGTTACAATAATTCCTTTGGAGGCCTTTTTTCTATTAAGACTAAGGCCTTTATTTTCACTTTCCACCAGTATAATATGAATTATTTATATATAACACATTGTCACTCTTAGCAATTAAGACTGTGTCATCAGCATATCTCATGTTGCAAAAAAACAAAATTAGTATAGAAAGCTTCTTTATAGAATTGCTAGATTTGTGTGTTCTATGATGGCTCTCTTGCAGTACTTTCTAATCATAGCATATGCATCAGGGGACAGACAACAATCCTGGACATGTAACTGCTGCAATGAAGTTCACCTATAGGCAATCAACACTTTGTCTGTAGTTACATCACATGACTTCATCCCAAGTTTACGCAGATTTGGACAGTGCATAGATAAGGCATACAATCCATCATCTGTTATGTCACATTTGCCTATGTCCAATGAGCAAAGTCTTGAGCAGTTTTGTGCCAGAAAATCTAAGCCAGTGTCTCAGAATACCTCACAGTCCTGAACGTTAAGGTAGCATAGCTTGCTGCAGTTCTTAGTAATGTGGATGACCCCTTGGTATGACACCTTGGTAAAGATGGAAGAATTTGTAAAAAATTAGGCCTTTGTGAACAATTATATATGTAAATATTTGTAAATAGTACTAACATATTTTTTTAAATAATTAAATAATCAAAACAATGGTAGATATATAAATATCTGCCAACAGTTATAATACACTTCTGAAAATGTTTAAACATTGTACATAAATATAACAACACTAGTAAACATGTACAAATTAAACTCATCATCCCTTTTGATGTATGAAGGAATAATGGTGTTAGTGATCATATTTTTTAATGACCAACAGGACTTTTATAAGAGACGAGGATAGAATCAAGAACTGCCACACTACCTTTTCACATAAAATGGAAGATGTATAAATACATTTTTGAAACTGGCCATATATAAATATGTAAATATTTTTCAACACTGACACAGATCCTATCACTAAGCTTGTTTAAACTATACATACTATCTATATACATACTATATATACACTATATATATTGAATCTTTAAAAACATCACAGAGATGTCAGGCCTAAGCATTAATGGAAAGATAATCAACAACGTAAGATATGTTGATGATACTGTATTACTAGCAGAAGATCTACATCAATTACTAAATGAAATAAACATGATAAGCAAACTGTATGGATTAGACATGAATATCAAAAAGGCTAAAACTATGATCATTAACAAAGATAATACTCAAAACCTACAAATAGTTATCAAAGTTGAAGGAATGGACCTGGAGACAGTTCAGATTTACAACTACCTTGGACATACTATAACCAGTGATGGAAAATATAAAACTAAAATAAACATAAGAATATGAATCTCAAAAAGGAATTTTAGTGCCATGAAAAATATACTAACATCAAAACAAATAACATCAGGGCTAAAACTGAGAGTACCAAATTATTATATCTTCTCAACATTCCTGTATCATGTAGAAACATGGACATTAGACAAAAAACAGGACAGAGAGCTACTAAAAATGAAAAGAGAAGAAAATTCTCAAGACCTACAATTAAATATCACAGTTGAGGGAATACATCTGGAGACAGTCCAGAACTACAACTACCTGGGACATACTATAACCAATGATGGAAAATGCAAAATTGAAATAAACAAAAGAACAGGTATGGCAAAAAGTAATTTTAATGCCATGAAAAATATACTAACAACAAAACAAAAATCAGCAGGGCTGAAACTAAGATAGGCAAAATGTTACATCTTCTCAATATTCCTGTATGGTGCAGAAACATGGACATTAGACAAGAAAACAGAACAGAAAATTGAAGCCTTTGAAATGTGGATTTATAGAAGAATAGGTAGAATTGGATGGAAAGAAAAAATAAACAAACGATGAAGTTTTAAAAAAAATTGAAATTAAAAAGAGAACTACTAAATACAATTAGAACAAGACAAATGAAATGTTTGGAGTATGTTAAAAGACACAACAGCCTACGTAGTAAAAATAAAAAGTAATATTGGAAGGGAAAATACAAAGTAAAAGAGGCAGAGGCAGACATGGACAAGTAACATCAAAAAATGGACAAGTCAATCTATGACAGCCTGCACCATCAAAGCAAGAAACAGAGTAGAATGGCGATCTGTGGTAGCCAACCTTGCGGAGAAGGCACTCGATGATGATGTAAATTGCTACCATTTAAAAACAAATTAATTTCCTATAATTTGCATAAACATTTAAAAACATATTTATTTATTGTATTAATTTAAATCTATATGCATTGCTAAACATGTCTAATAATTAATATTTTATAGAATATTATGAACTGTCTAAAAGGTTAAAGCAATTACCCCTACTATCAATTACTTGTAAAGAAAAATTAAATTAGCAGTGACTTCATATAATAACCAAAGAAAAAAATACTTTTAAAAACTATCTAAAAAGATCTATACCTATGTTTTATAGATTATACCAAAACATTTGATAAAGTAAAGCACAAGAAATAATAAAAATTCTAGATAGCATAAATGTTGACAGCAAAGATCAAAGAATAATTACAACACATACTGGCAACAAACAGCAGCCATAGAACTGGAAATCCAAAAAGACAACTATTACATATATGTTCAATTTATGAAGCAAATGTAACTTACACTTTTAGTTTTGGATGACAATCATGGTCTAATATAACATGAAAGACAGTCTGAGGCTATACGGAGTGTGCCTGGCCAAGATGTGGGCAAAATCTGCAAGACAAAAACAGCAACATTACACATAGTTTGCTGATAATCTCTATCAAAGGGACAGACAGACAGAGAGTCATATACACATATATATTACTAATATTTGTTATAAATTAATGTGTAACATAACAAAATTTATAGAATCACTAATTTGACACTCTTTAGAGTGAAAAATAGCATAAAATTGTGAGAGATAATGGGAGCTTCTTCATCTCATCAACCAATTTTGAAGGCCCTTATATAAATTCTAGAAATTAAACGAAGATCATAAATGATGAGTGAAATTATTACAGAAGAGGGATTTTAAAAATTACTACGCAGCTCTTCAACAAAGCAGGTGATTAATTTTATGCAATTTCAGGATACATTTTTTAGAAAGAATAAAGATGTACCTACTGAACAATTTCAATAAATCCTCTGTAGAGCTCTTTTTTCTCTTCACATTTGCATAATTATATATATTTTTCCTTTTCAAATTTAACCTTAGCTTCCATTTATATGCCCCTCACTCTGCTGTAAATCTACCATTAAAAGTTAACATTGTACCCAAGTATTTGAATTCTTTCATATTTTAAACTGTCAGTTTAATGCAATTGATGGCAGGTTGTTAATTTCACACATATAAGGTCAAGTTTAAAACTTAGATTTAACAAGTTTGTATTATATTCTGTTTCAGATTCTCCAGCTCTCAGTAAACTCCACATGGAACACCTTTCTTGTTTTCATTTAATTTTTAATAATGCTGTCCTTAATCAATCCACTGTGTGATTGTCAAACCAAATATAATTGTGAGAAACTGTATAAAAACAACGTTTATAATTAATAATTAAATTAACTGTTTTTATCCAACAAGCAAAGAGAACAGTTTGTTTTATTGTCCTGCACTAAAATTATTTTATCTTAATTTTTCGAGAATGGTTTCTCTATTATTTATACTCTAACTATAACTTAATAAAAATGTCTATAAGGTACAACTTTTCATCCATTTTTATCCATAAATGTACTTTATTGTGACTGCAAAAATTATGTGTGTGTGAGAGACAGCTATTAATATTACTGATTTAATTTAATTTGCTTAATTTAAAAATAACAATTGGTAGCTTAATGTAATTCTTATTATTATTTGTAATATTAGAATTACATTATAATCGTATTAATAAATAACTTTTGCCTGCAGCAAACTTACTTAATTCTTTTGTATGTTAGAATCATGACAAATAAACAATGAATAATAATGAATGTATATTAATTCATTTTCAATATATAGACTGAAGTACCTTGAATTATGGCAAAATTATTTATAAAAATTCATCACTACTTGAAGATATTCTAAGTTATTCTGTTGGAGAACCTGAAATGATATGGCCTCCATGTTCCTGAAAATATCATTTGATTTTAACTACTCACTCTGCATTTTGTGAGGATAAGATAAAAATAAAATATATTGTTTACAATCATACAGCCCTATTTAAGAACAATCGTGGATTTCCTGTTGAATTTTATGCATACTGAATAATTTTAAATTGCTACAATCTAAAAACAAATTAATTTTCAATAATTTGCACAAAACTTAGAAGCACATTTATTTATGACATTAATTTATATCTATATGCATTGCTAAACATGACTAATGATTAATATTTTGTTTACATGGGCGCCATTTTGAGAAAAATCGTGGAGTTCTAATTGAATTTTATGTATACTAGATAATTTTTAATTCTATCTATCTATTGACCTTTCGAGCCGTAACCGGCCCATAGGGCGTAGACCAAGATACACCTTCACCTATATGAATTTTTGTTCTAGCAGTTTTCTTTTAAAGGTATTTTATCAAATCTCGCCATCTGTCTCTGTTCTGTGCAAGCAGTTCTATCTCATTGAGGGAGCCGATTCCTGCTGCTCTTGCCTCTCTCATCAATGTTCTTCTCAGTGTCTCCCTGGGTCTTCCTCTTTTTCTTTTACCTGTTGTTTCCCATATGAGGGCTTGCTTTGCTATTCGATTATTATCTCTTCTCATCACATGTCCAACGTATGACCATCGTCTTTTCTTTATTACTGAAGATATTAGTGGTTGATTGGCGATTTCTCTAATTTCCTCGTTTGTTTTGAATTCGTTCCATTCTATACCAAGTATTTTCCTTAGACATTTATTTTCGAATGCGTTCAACTTTGTTTCTATATCTCTTGTTGTTTTCCAGCTTTCACACGCATACGTAAGGGTTGATAGTACATTTGATTTGAATAGCCTAAGTTTTGTGTTTGTGCTAATGAGTTTTGATTTCCACAACTTTTCAAGGCTTCTGAAAGACATTGCTGCTTTAGCCAGTCTGATTCTAATTTCTTTGCTCGTATCCCCTTCTCGATCAATGTGACTTCCAAGATAGATGAAGTGATCGATCTCTTCTACTGGTTTGTTTTAATTTTTAAATTTTTATTTAAATTAAATTTTTAATTGCTACCATTTAAAACAAATAAATTAAATATAAAAAAAAAAAGTAAAGTACCCCCCGTCACGCCAAGTGGCGTATAGGGAAATATGGTGTTAGTGACCCTATATTTTACAGACCTTCAGCACATGATTTTTGGGGTAATGTGGTCGGTATTACGCCCGTGCTGCTTTTACTTTCCCAGAAAAAATCCGGTACCCATTTAAGGCTGGGTGAACCCGGAGCCGTCGGTTGGGATCGAACCCTACCCCTTGTCATTAGTAGTCCAGTTCACTAACCACTGAGCTATCGCGGCTCCTACTAATTTTTAGGGAATTAGTAAAACCCAGGTGTCCTCGCCAGGATTACGAACCCCGGCTGTTGCCGTGGTAAGCCAACCGCCTATCTTAGAAGCACATTTATTTATCGCATTAATTTAAATCTATATGCATTGCTAAACATATCTAATGATTAATAATTTACAGAATATTATGAACTGTCTAAAAAGTTAAAGGAAATACCCCTACGAACAATAACTTGTGCTTTACGAAAAATTAGATTGTTGCAGTGACTTCCCTTAATAAACAAGGAAAATACTACTTTTAAAAAATTCATATAAAATAATACTTCCCATTTGCATTGTAAATTAGAGGCACATAAACTTTGATTGATAAGATTTAATCTTAGTGCATCGTAAGACAGATTGCCTAATAAGTTTTTGTATATTTAAACTTACAAATTTTATGAAATATATATTTTATTCTAGTGATATACAAACTTGTGGCACTCTTATAATATTACAATAGCAAGTGTCTTATATAATATATTTATTAGTTTTATGTACTTTTAGTGGCCGCTCTCTCAGAACTGCTAGTGCAGATTTTGAGAAAGAACTGTCTGATTGTTGCCAATGATTAAGACGTGACTGCTCGTGTCATCCTAGGTTCAGCTCCTGTGTTGCCTGCTCTAGCAGCACAGACTGTGTCATGTCGGCTACATGGCATAGTAGTCTTTGGGTACTGTGCTGATACCTCCCATTATGTCATTGTTTGAACGCAACATCAGAGGGGTGGAAGATGCGTGGTCGGACCAAGGTAACACCTCATGTCCTTAGTGCTTATTGCAATCGCGCACGGCTGTGTGCTGTTGAATCTGGGCTAGTCTCCACTAGCTAGGCAGCTCTAGCCTAGAGCGCATCAGTCCTAGTGAGGTGGGGATCCTGGGGACAGCAGCCCTTCCATTTACACAAATGACATGAATGGGTCCCTTAACTTTTGTTCCCTACATTTCCTATCGAGTTTGACAATGAAAAAGGGAAAAGCAGCAGGACCTGACAATATAAAGATAGAGAAGATTTTTTTGGCACTGAAATAATCACAGACATATGCAATGACATATATTATACAGGATACATACCGAATGAACTAAAAACATCAACTTTTATTGCATTGCATAAAAGAACGGTACTTAGACTACACCAAATCTTTTGATAGAATACACCATAATCAACTTATAGACTGCCTAAAGGTTATACATCTTGACGACACAGACACACGACTAATATGTAATTTATACTGGGAGAAAACCACAATAATAAAAATGTAACAAAAAGAACTCTACGCGATATAAAAAGAGAAGTAAGAGAAGGATGCATCCTATCACCAAGCTTGTTCACTCTATCCATGAGCAAATCTTTAAAAACATCATAGAGATGACAGGCTTAAACATTAATGGAAAGATAATCAAAATCCTCAGATATGCTGGTAATACTGCATTACTTGCAGAAAACCCTAAAGATCTACAATAATTAATTAATGAAATAAACATGACAAGCAAAATGTATGGATTTGATATGAATATCAAAAAGACTAAAAATATGTTCATAAGGAAAGAAAATTCTCAAGACCTACAAATAAATATCAAAGTTGAAGGAATACACATAGAGACAGTTCAGAGCTACAACTACCTGGGACATACTATAACCAGTGATGGAAAATGTACAACTCAAATAAACAAAAGAACAGGTATGGCAAAAAGTAATTTTAATGCCATGAAAAATATACCAACATCAAAACAAATAACACCAGAGCTAAAACTAAGAATAGCAAAACGTTACATCTTCTCAATATTCCTGTGTGGTGCAGAAACATGGACATTAGACAAGAAAACAGAACAGAAAATGTAAGCCTTTAAAATGTGAATTTATAGAAGAATAGGTAGAATTGGATGGGAAGGAAAGAAAACAAACGATGAAGTTTTAAAACAACTAAAAATGAAAAGGGAACTACTAAACACAATTAGAACAAGACAAATGAAATGTTTGGTGCATGTTAAATGACACAACAGCCTAATAAAAGTAATATTGGAATGGAAAATAGAAGGTGGCAGAGGCAGACCAAGACTAACATAGACGAGTAACATCAAAAGATGGACAGCCAACCTATGACAATCTGCACAATTAAAGTAAGAGACAGAGTGGAATGGCACTCATGGTAGCCAACCTTCGATGCGGAGACGGCACTCAATTATGATGGTAATGTGACAATACACGAAAATGTGCTCCTGATTGATTTAGGCACCGGTATCCACTCATCGCCAGTGTTGATATTGCTAAGTCCACAGGCCTGTTTGATGACATCATCTGCTCTTATTAGAATTATTGGTGTCCTATTCTCTATATTCTATTTCTGAAGTATTACGTTTATATTTGACATAATGTTTATATATATATATATATATATATATATTTATATATATTGTTTATATGCAAAGCCAGTCTGAGCATCTGGATGTGAATCATGGACAACAGGACAGCATACAAGAAAATCACTGGAGGCTGTAGAATGTAGGTTTTACATAAGATTGTTGAGAATTCCATGGACAACTAAGAAGAGCAAAGAAAACGTTATGATAGAGGCCAAAGCAAAAATAGAGCTACTATCCAATATTAGGAAGTACCAATTATAATTTTTTTGGACATGTAATGAGAAAGGAGCAGTTGGAATATATTGGGAAAATTGAGGGACGAAGAGATAGTGAGAAGCAAAGCGAAAAGATACCAGACAGCTTAAGTGAATGGCTTGGCAGAAGGTCAACAACAGAAATGATAAATAACTGTCGAGATCTAAAGTTGTGGAGAGACATGTCACCTACGCGAACAGGCATGGTACTTGATGATGATTTTGTTTATTTAACCGTGCAATCTGGTAAGAAATGTATCTTAATGTAGGAGTAACCAGCACACATAACAATGTTGACCTCTTGTCCTGATGACACATTTTCCTAATATCATTTTGACTTACCTGGCGATGTATTCATATAAAATATATAACAACATATCTGCTCTAATGATTATCGCTGTGACACCTGATTTACGATTGCCACACTTATGCAAGCTTACTTCACGACCATTACATCCCAAAATAATGGTTTCATACAAGTCTTTTCTTTCTTCCGTTATCTAACTGCTGCTGCCTTGACGAGTGGCAGGAGAAAAGAATACATAATACAATCTGGTTTCAGTAGATGTTGTATCGCTTGTTCATTTGATCACTTTCCTTTTATATGTAGTGTCGTTCTTGTGTTAATTTGGACGTTGTTAAGATAAACAAAAATGTTGATTGTTCCACGTGCCTTTATTCTGACTGTCTCTTCCAGTCAGAACAACATGATATTTTAAAAATATTTTCCTTGGATAACACACGTTTAGAAACAAAAGAGGTACGTTATACCAGTTATACCAGTTATAACAACCATTGCAAAAATGTATTTAACATTTTCTCCACATCGTTATTATTATTATTATTTGCATTGGAATAAATGACACAGGCGGTCCGAACATTCTCGTATGATGCAGACGAAGCCCTTGAAGGGGGACTCATTGATAAAGGAACATTGGTGGTTGCAGTCCATGGACCTAAGATTCATAAAATTACTCATGATTTTTTGAAAAACCTCCCTCACGGGCCCCATGCAGGATCGGACACAACGGCGTAGCGACTGTATATCGCTTTGCTAAAAACACGAGGTGTAATTCACCTTAACGTTGTCCACGCATCTGAAAGAATATCAGAGACTAGACGCAAACCTTGACTCTGACCAACCGCAACATCACAATCATCATAGAACACTGAGAGAAAGTAAAGTCTATGGGCTTCCTACATTGGATGCCCCAAAGATTAATGCGACAATTGCGGCAGACCTGGTCAAACAAATGACTGGAGACCTCGATGCAGAAGTTAGAAAAGACAGCGTGGCGAACGATAGGTGGATTTGTCACTACAGCTCGTCAAATGACCTTGTACGCTATATGACGATCAAGCTGATAGGAAGCCTAAAAAGCACCAAGAGCATATGGGTAACTATGTCAGGCAGATAGACAAAATTGCACCCACTGTTGTGAAGAAAGCCACTGGGATAACCGGTGTCCTTCCAAAATGCAACTCGAACACATCGAAAAGATCTCCACTTCGATTAACCAGACAGACGAAATAATAGATGCAGCACAACCCCAAGGAACAGAGATTTGAGAGAACCAAGAAACATCGACCCAGGAGCAAGAGACCTGCCTAGAAGAAGAATACACCAGCGACAAAGAAAATTGCTCGGTGGTCGTAGGAACAACGCGACCCCGTTTGACAAGAACCAACAACGGGAGGTCACCAAAGTCGAAGCAGCTCGCTATGGAGCTCCACGACACACAGAAAGCGACCGATACTGAAGAGAAGCTGGTTATGTCCACCGAATGGAATGTTTGGGTTGTCTTCAATCGCACATCTTTTCAAATAGTTTTCTTCTTTAATGGCTAAAGCTAACATTTCATTGATTGCCTTCAGCTCCTTTCTAAGCAAATACAATCTTAACCTCCTGTTGTTTAACTCTTCAATAAAAATAATTATCTGCATCTGGATATTCTTCCTTCCACCTGACACCGTCCAAATGCTCTTTCCGCTAAACTAATCAATCTGTATCCGCATGTACACACGGCTTCCCATTCTACTTGCTCCATCTTGTGTAATTTTACAAATAAATCTTGTGGACTTCTTTCTTCTGCATACCTCAAGGTTAATATTTGATTCGTACTCTCTCACGTTTCCTCGGATACTGATTCTAACCTTCATCTTAAGAACGCAGCCACTTCCTCTGAACAGGTCTGAAATCCCATATTCCTTAGTTCTTTATTTTTCGTTAAGTGAGCTAATTTTTCAATATTTTCTATCCACTCTCTAAATTTCGATGGTTCTCCTTTGAACGTGGCAGTCCGATTGCTAATATTTTGATGGTTCATTGCTAGCCTCAACTCACCTACCGTTTCAGTTGCTAGTCTCATCGCTTCATTGGCAGGATCAAAGGTTGTTGCCATGTTTTACTATGTTAGCTTTAGCACTAATATCATTTCTCATTTCGATCGATTGACACAGCTGTAAACAAGTTGTCTATTGTCTACTAATATCTAACTGCCGATTCTATATATGCAAGAATTTGTTCCATTTCATTGTTGTATAGTTAAGCAATTAAGATTTGCCTATTGTGCCCTGTCACCATTTGCATGAAACAATTGGCAATTTAATATAGTTTAACAACATATATTCAATTCATAATACAAAGGTCTTGATTCGTCTCTCTGGAAGGTACACAAAGTTTATATTAATTGATGTGGACAAATCTCAATTCTGTTTATTAACTTGAAAATATATTTCAATTAAATACGATTTAATAACGCTTTTATTCTACTAAATAATAATTCAGTCATTTTCATTTCAATAATCATTTCAAAATGACAATCAATCAATTCCTAAATATAATAACTAAATAAGTAATTCACACTTGGTTATCCTTGGAAAATTAAAGTACACACGCGATTTGTATGTTTCTTAATCCAGAAGTAGGTTACACTCACACGGTCACGTGACTGCACACTGTCTCTCCAGACACAACGTTTTAAGTTCGACGATCTCACAATGTCACACTGTTCCCTAAGTTAACCTTGATTTGTCGTACGATAATTGACGATTTCAATCTTGAACGTTCTCTGTTGTCTTGCAATATTCGAGAGTCTCTCGTGACACGACGCGCTGAAGTAACTTGAATTCTTTAGTTGTGAACTTATTGTGGACATCAATGTGACTTGTCTCGACAACTTGAGCATGCTTTGTCTTGAGCTTTCATGATAACTTGCTATTTTGAGTTCTTGATCAGTTAAATTGAATATATATAACTTGCTTATTCCTTGCACTGAGCTTGACTTTTCTTGCTACTTGAATTAATTCATAAGTTAGATACAATATCAACCTTTGTACTATCATCATCAACATCATCATCATCGCGTGCCTTCTCCGCAACGAAGGTTGGCTACCATGGATCGCCATTCTACTCTGTTTCTTGCTTTGGTGGTGCAGGCTGACATAGACTGACTTGTCCATCTTTTGATGTTACTCGTCCATATTAGTCTTGGTCTGCCTCTGCCTCTTTTACCTTGTATTTTTCCTTCCAGTATTACTTTTAGTAGGCTGTTGTGTCTTTTAACATGCCCCAAAAATGTCATTTGTCTTGTCTTAATTGTATTTAGTAGTTCTCGTTTTTTTTCAGTTGTTTTAAAACTTCATCGTTTGTTATCTTTTGTACTATAAAATTTCGTATTTTCTGGATATACTTTGACAACACTGTTTAAATATTTTGATCGCTGGCTTGATAAGTAACTACTACAGTAGCGTTTTTCTTTCAGTTAATTCACTTGGCTCGTTGACTTGTGAAAAAAATAAAAAAATTGTCCAGCATCCCCGCTTGGCTACTTGACCCACTATCTTGTTAATTAGTTCATTCTTTTCTCCTCCACCTGTTATAATACCTGTGGAAAAGAATTCCAGTTCTCTCGCTGATTTATAACCTCTCTCTTATATAAAGACACAGGGTCTTGTAGATGACCTTATCGGAAGCTCGCGGCATCAAAAAAATGATTTTGTTTTAGATCACAGCAGATTGTTGATCTCGTAATATCTTTATCAGAATTTTGAGTTGACCTAGATCATGCATCTTAATTATTACTGGGTGGACATATGGAACAATCAGGGAGCAGCGATAGCTCAGTGGTTAGTGAACTGGACTACAAAGGACAAGGGTAGGGTTCGATCCCAACCAACAACTGTCGGGTTCACACAGCCTTTAATGGGTACAGGATTTTTAAAATGGGAAAGTAAAGCGGCACGGGCGTAATACCGACCACATTACCCCAAAAATCATGTGTCGAAGGTCTGTAAAATGTATGGTCACTAACACCATATTCCCTAAACGCCACTTGGCGTGACGGGGCTCTTTACTTTACTTTACAGCGAACAATCAGCCGATGAAACAATATATGAGCATTGGACGCTCTCATCTTGTTACTGGATATCATTTTACCCCGATGATCAATTAGTGGTAGTACTGAACATCATCATATATGTTGGCATTAAGAGAACTTCTAAGGTAACATTGATCGACAGTGATATTGTCTTATAATGCTTATCTCCGCTGATTTACTGACAAAATCACGCTACTGAACTGTTCCACCTATTACTTAACTATCTTTGTAACTTTACAATTCAACTACCATTGCAGCAACTAACTCTCACTACTAGTGATCTAAACTAATGCCAGTGTGCCCAGTCATTTCTATCAGTTGTGTCTATCTTGTAACTATGAACAACTAACTCTCACTACTACTGTTCTAAACTAATGCCAGTGTGCCCAGTCATTTCTATCAGTCATGTCTATCTCGTAACTCTGTGAACAACTAACTCTCACTACTAGTGATCTAAACTAATGCCAGTGTGCCCAGTCATTTCTATCAGTCATGTCTATCTCGTAACTCTGTGAACAACTAACTCTCACTACTAGTGATCTAAACTAATGCCAGTGTGCCCAGTCATTTCTATCAGTCATGTCTATCTTGTAACTCTGAAGTTACTCTTCGAACTTGACTGACTACATGTCGTCTCCTTATCTGTTTTTTTTTTGTAACAAGATACAACAGTCTTTATTCTCAATCTCCACATTGCTTGACAACATTCTTCAGACACAATCAGCAATGTTCTATCTTTCTACAACTTTTTGCAGCGTTACATTTGTAGAGCCAATCGGCGGTGTTTATAGCGAGTAACTCCTTGGCCGTACTAACGTTTCTTTGACAATATATAGTGGTTAGCTTGTAATTCTTTGTTCAATTCATACAGTCTCTACTCTTGTAATCTGGAAGGGCGATATAGAATCTCTAAGAAAATCTCTCGTGCTGATAAATAACCTATTATAATATCTACATTGAAAAATCTCTAAAAACTACTAATTTCTATCATAATGTTTATACATTTCGGCTGATGACTTCTCAAAACTATTCTAGCTCCTAACTCCAGTGCATGAGACAGGTCTCTGAAATCGTCTTCTACATTTTTGCTGGTACGTCCAAAAGCTTCGATGCCGAATCTCTGTCTAATTACATCACTCCCAACTCCACTGCCTGAAGCAGTTTCCTAAAACTAGTCTGACTTTACATTCTTGCTGTTACTTCCAAAATCTTTTTCTTTTCCTTGGCTCTTTAATTGTTTTTCACTCAGTGATTTGTTCTTTTCTTCTCCACTAGAGCCGTGTATGATCCCGAGTGTGATGTTCCTTAAGACTTTTACATCATCGTGGATTCCCTAGGCATTGCCTTTATTTTCTCTAATGTTAGTAATTTAAATGATCTAATCTAGTTGTATCTAATGTTAGTAACTTTAATAGCAATAATTAAATTACTTATAAGTTGCAGGTTTTCAAAGGTGGTTTTGTGAAAGTAGGTGTAGCCCCAATTGATTCTAACTTTTGAGTGATTGTTCCTGCTGCTTGACGAGTTGCTTGTAGATGTCTCGTGTTTTGTGAAGCATCAGACGGTCATTTCCTTCAAGGGCATGGACGCAGGCCTTGTAGGACGGCATTTTCCCGAAGTGGTACGGTTTGACGTTGCAGAGTTTTTTTTTTTTTTTTTTTTTTTTTTTTTTGTATTTTAATAATTTTAGGCCCAAGTAGTAGTGGACGAAAGTATAGTGTTCCGGAAAGTGGATGATGAGACCCACATGGCTGATCCTGATGGCTCTGACTTTTGTAGCGATGTCTCGAAGTGCAGTGCCCTTCCTATTTATCTTCGATGAACTTTTTGTGTTGTATCTCGTGAATTGTGTTCCGGAAGACGATTTTTCGAATTTGTTGATTTCCTTAATGACGTCAAGGGGTGGATACAAAACTGGGCGTGTAGATTAATTTAGGAATGATGTGCGTATTAACTATAATGCTTCTTCCGAAGACGGTCGCCGCTTTGCTTGTATTGTTGGAGTGTATTAGTTTATCTGTGCGATTAAAGTTCGCCATGTGGGTTTGCATATTGCAGAAAAATTACTGAAAATTACTTTTTGCCATTCCTATTCTTTTGATCGTAAAGAAAGAAACTTCTCAAGATCTACAATTAAATATCAAAGTTTAAGGAATACATCTGGAGACAGTTCAGAGCTACAACTACCTGGGACACACTATAACCAGTGATGAAAAATGTATAACTGAAATAAACAAAAGAATAGGTATGGCAAAAAGTAATTTTAATGTCTTGAAAAATATACTTACATTAAAACAAATAACACCAGGGCTAAAACTAAGAATAGCAAAATGTTACATCTTCTCAATATTCCTGTATGGTGCAAAAACATGGACATCAGTCAAGAAAACAGAACAGAAAATTGAAGCCTTTAAAATGTGGATTTATAGAAGAATAGGTAGAATTGGATGGAAAGAAAATAAAAACAAACGATGACATTTTTAAACAATTAAAAATTAATAGAGAACTACTAAACACAATTAAAACAAGACAAATGAAATTTTTGGGGCATGTTAAAAGACACAACAGCCTAACAAAAGTAATATTGGAAGCGAAAATAGAAGGTAAAAGAGGGTGAGGCAGACCAAGACTAACATGGACGAGTAACATCAAAAGATGCACAAGTCATCCTATGATAATCTGCACCATCAAATCAAGAGATAGAGTGGAATGGCGCTCCATGTTAGCCAACCTTCAATGCGGAGACGGCACTCGATGATAATGATGATCGTGTGAATTCAGCTGAAGTGGCAGCCACGAGATCGATATTCTTTTCCAAATCGTGTCACTTGTCGGTTTCTGTAAAACAGTCGTCTAGTTGATTCCTGGCACAAAAAATTAACTAGATCGTTATAGCATTGAAAACACTTACTTGGCTCCTTTACTCGAGACCTTGGGAGGCATTTTGTGTGTAAGAAACAAAGTTGTCCAAAATCTTCGAGGGAGCTTATCTGCTCTAGTCTGTCTATGCTGAATCTGCTTCTGTGTGTCCAACTATTCTTCTGTGTGTCCAACTATTCTTCAGTGTGTCCAACTATTCTACTTTGTGTCCAACTATTCTACTGTGTGTCCAACTATTCTACTGTGTGTCCAACTATTCTACTGTGTGTCCAACTATACTACTGTGTGTCCAACTATTCTACTGTGTGTCCAACTATTCTACTGTGTGTCCAACTATTCTACTGTGTGTCCAACTATTCTACTGTGTGTCCAACAATACTACTGTGTGTCCAACTATTCTTCAGTGTGTCCAACTATTCTACAGTGTGTCCAACTATTCTTCTGTGTGTCCAACTATTCTACTGTGTGTCCAACTATTCTACTGTGTGTCCAACTATTCTACTGTCCCTAGTTGAAATATCCCCAGTATTATTATTATCCCAAGATCATTTCCGCATCCAATCAAACTACTCCACGTTGTCTCCAATTTACAAACACGTCACTGCCCTCTTTCCAACTTTCGAGACTTCACGATCACACTACCTTGAACTTTGGACCTTGGATACATTCACGGACTAATATTTTCGACTTAATTCTCTCGTCACGCACTTCCCTATCCCCACAATTTCCATGTACACATGCTCTAGTAACTATAATTTTACAATGGACAATAACGTGAGAATATTTCGAGTATGTGGGTAGGGCTTAGTGATAGACAATAACGTGAGTGTATATGTCGAGAATGTGGGTAGGGCTTAGTGATAGACAATAACGTGAGTGTATATGTCAAGAATATGGGTAGGGCTTTGTGATAGACAATAACGTGAGTGTATATGTCAAGAATGTGGGTAAGGCTTTGTGATAGACAATAACGTGAGTGTATATGTCAAGAATGTGGGTAAGGCTTTGTGATAGACAATAACGTGAGTGTATATGTCAAGAATGTGGGTAAGGCTTTGTGATAGACAATAACGTGAGTGTATATGTCAAGAATGTGGGTAAGGCTTTGTGATAGACAATAACGTGAGTGTATATGTCAAGATTGTGGGTAGGGCTTTGTGATAGACAATAACGTGAGTGTATATGTCAAGATTGTGGGTAGGGCTTTGTGATAGACAATAACGTGAGTGTATATGTCAAGAATGTGGGTAAGGCTTTGTGATAGACAATAACGTGAGTGTATATGTCAAGATTGTGGGTAGGGCTTTGTGATAGACAATAACGTGAGTGTATATGTCAAGAATGTGGGTAAGGCTTTGTGATAGACAATAACGTGAGTGTATATGTCAAGATTGTGGGTAGGGCTTTGTGATAGACAATAACGTGAGTGTATATGTCAAGAATGTGGGTAAGGCTTTGTGATAGACAATAACGTGAGTGTATATGTCAAGATTGTGGGTAGGGCTTTGTGATAGACAATAACGTGAGTGTATATGTCGAGAATGTGGGTAGGGCTTTGTGATAGACAATAACGTAGAGCATATGTCGAGAATGTGAACATAGCTTAGCGTTATAACTTGTCGTGGTTACCGCTCTTTTAACACATAGAGCTGATGGCACAAATAATAACTATAGCTCGTTTCAAATCACTTGCCCACCCTTTAAAACGCTATTGTTCAGTAACCGTTTGTTAAAAACTGTTGAAATTTTCCAAATGTTATTAGAATGCAAAAGACCCTTTAAATGTATATTTAACAAATATCTTGCAGCTGCAGTTTTCTTAAAGCGGCAAATTTCTTTGATGTTTGTCAAAATTGTAAATTGTGAACCCCTAAATAATAGAAATTACCGTAGTTGCTGGTCTATGATTAATTTTCACTAGGTAAAGGCGTGGCCGTAATGGGGAAATACCAGGAGAATTATTGTCTTCTCAGTTCGAGGACGGACGATAATATCAAGGTATACCTGTATGTCAAATTTTCATAGTTGTGTGGTCCTGAAAAAGACCGTTTGTTGAACTAATTTATGGTAATATAGGGGCCAACATTGTGGGGGCTATATACTTTCATTCTGAATCAGACGAGTCTAAAAGATTAATAACTGTTTGGGGTTGAACATTCCACAAACCATCATTTTTCCAATATTCCTCTTCCTGTTTTAAGACGTGGTCTTCACATTCAGCCCAATAATCTTTGTCTATATTTAATAAAGCGAGATTAGCAAGAGTCTTTACATCGCATATTTTGAATGTTGTATTTTCATCTGCCACTTGTCCTTTTAATGTTGCCCAGATTAGTTCTATTGGATTTAAATGAGCATGGTAAGGTGGCAGCCTCAAACTTATATGACCGTGCTCTTGGATAATCTTATCTATTTGAAAAATCGTTGTCCTTTGTTTTTGCTTTACTAGAGATAGTAATTCAGGTTTTAAGTACATGCTATTAAATTGTATGTGCTCCTTTGTGAGCCATATCTTAATAGCATCTTTTGTACTGGATGACGTCGGGACTTTATCTTCAAGTGCAACAATGTTGTGGTACGCTGCATTGTCCATTATTAGGCAAGATGGTCGATCTAGTGATGGGAGAACAGAATTTTCAATCCAATGTCTAAATATGTGACCATTCATCTCAGAGTGATAATCCCGATTGTCTATGGATTTTGAAAGAAAAATGAGCTCTGCATTCTGTATTAGTCCATGTTGTCACTACCTGCATGAGCAATTATCAAGCGCTGTCCTTTGCTGCTAGGTATTAATCTCTTAATCTTTCCATCTGATGACTGCCATTCCCTTTGGTTAGTGTGGTGAGCATTGATCCATGTTTCATCCAAGTACACAATATCATAACCTTGCTTGCGCACCTCTTTTACTTCACGTAAGTACTTGCTTCTCATGACTACTATATGTGGCTTCTCACAGATGATGTTTCGTCCATTGAAATACTTTCTGAATGTAAAGCCTGCAGCTCTCACATTCCTCCATAATGTAGACTTTGATATTTCAATACTGTTGTTCTTTTTCAGCGAAACTTTTAATTTTCTTATTGTAACAGTTTCATTCATACCCAACATTTTGCGAATTTCACGTCTACACCTCTGAATGAACGGAAATGGAACACACAATTTCTCAAGTGTCTAATTGTGTCAAAAAAAACCACGGCGAAAGCGTGCAAACACGTCAATTTTACCGTGTATGGATTTTTACTCGCTATTTTTAACTTAAAATACTGTAAACATTAAGTTTTGTCTACATCAATGGGTCGTTATAAATTTATATAAATCAAATAAGCAACAATAATAACCAAATGTTTTTTTTATGAAATTAATTCCCTGTTGGGTTCTAATCATTATAACTTTACATGCAAATTGTGAATAACTTACAACAAGCGGTTAAAAAGCTATCGATTTTAAAAGTTGGGCACGAGTTATGAAACAAGCTATAGAGAGCTGGCTAACTTCCACCCAATTTACTAAAAAGTAAAAATAAATATATGAATATATGAATATAACGTAATATGATGATGATGCGCAAAAGTCATGAAAAATTTGGACATTCAAATGAGGAAGAAAATAATGAAAATAAACAGGACGAGCTACTGCTTTCTACATGTCTCGCCTTGCACTTCTCAGAATTTTGTTAAAACCGTTGAACTTTGACCTTCCTCACACAGTCCCATAGACTCTAAGGTTCAAAGTCCTGAATTAACAATTTAAAAATACAGAGAAAACAATCTGTAAGGGGTTAAAAAAAACTGGGTTTTCTGGTTCGTTAGTGCCAATCACTTACATCTTTGTTCTTTTAATTCTAGTTGCAACTCGCTGCCTGGCTCACGTTACAATTGAGTCTCCATTTTATATTTTTTAACTCAATCCATTAATTGCTTATGTATTGCACAAACACCTTCAGTTTTTTTTTTAAATAGGACACCCTATAAAGAAAATAATATTTTATATCTTTCTTCAAGGGAATTCAGAAAATAATTCTTCTTCTTCTTCCTTCTTCTTCTTCCTTCTACTTCTTCTTCCTTCTACTTCTTCTTCCTTCGTCTTCTTCTTCCTTCTTCTTCTTCCTTCTACTTCTTCTTCCTTCTTCTTCTTCCTTCTTCTTCTTCCTTCTACTTCTTCTTCCTTCTTCTTCTTCTTCCTTCTTCTTCTTCCTTTCTCTTCTTCTCCCTTCTTCCTCTCCTTCTCTTTCTTCCTCTTCAACTTTTCCTTTCAGTGTCGAGGGGAGATATAATTTGTGGTCTTTTTGCTCTTCTGTTCGCCTCTGCTGCTGTTATGTTTCCTAGTGCTTCTAATATTCCATCAATCCATTTTTCTCGTGGTCGACCCTTGAGTCTGGTATTCTCGCAACGTTTATTAAGGGTTCATTGTGTTGTGTTTTGATTAATGTGCCTTGTGACATCCCCAAACCTTTATATCTGTTGTTTCTTTACATATTCTATGGCGTTTCTATGCTTAGCTTTTTTCTCATTTATTCATTTTTGATCTTATCTCTCAGACTGTTACCTGTCATTCGTCCGACACATTTAATCTCAGTAGAGGTTATTTTCCTTATTGTTCTTGCATCTAGGGTCAAGGTCTGGCATTGGTAGCACAACGTTGGGATGAAGATTGTATTGTATAGTGCCCGTTTTGCCTCTATTATTTCCTTGTTGGACAATAGTGGTGACAGCTGTCCAATGATTTGACAAGCTTTGTTGCATCTCGAGTCTATCTCTGCTGTTTGTGAATTGTCGTTCGCCACTAAACTTCCTATGTATTTTAATTCCTCTACTTGTTTTAGTTGTCTGCCATCTATAGTTATGTTAATGTTCCTTTTATGTTTGGCGACATTCATGACTTATATTCTGTGATGTTGATTTCATGGTGTATTTTGTGCCTGTGTTGTTGAGTTTATTTAAGTGTTCTTGTCATCATCATCATCCAGTGCCATCTCCGCATCGAAAGTTACAATGGAGCGCCATTCTGTACTGTCTCTTGCTTTGATGGTGCAGGTTGTCATAGACTGGTTTGTCAATCTTTTGATGTTACTCGTCCATGTTAGTCTTGGTCTGCCTCTGCATCTTTTATCTTGTATTTTCCCCTCCAGGATTACTTGTAGTAGGCTATTGTTTCTTTTAACATGGCCCAAAAATCGCATTTGTCTTGTTTGAATTGTGTTTAGTAGTTCTCTTTTCATTTTTAGTTGTTTTAAGACTTCACCGTTTGTTTTCTTTTCCTTCCATCCAATTCTACCTATTCGTCTATATATCCACATTTCAAAGGCGTCAATTCTCTGTTCTGTTTTCTTGTCTAATGTCCATGTTTCTGCACCATATAAGACTGTTGAGAAGACATAACATTTTGCTATTCTTAGTTTTAGCCCTGGTGTTATTTGTTTTGATGTTAGTATGTTCTTCATGAAGTGTTCTTGTAGGTCCTCTATTTTTTCATGTATTAGTGCCTGAACGTCTACAAATAATTGCTCGTTGATCTCCTCTGTCTCTGATGGGTTGGCTAACTTGTATATATAGTCCATGTATGTAATAAACAGTAGGAGGGATAGTACGCACCTCTGTCTTACACCTGCTCTAACTTCGAAGTGGTCCGTGTAGCCTGCTGCTGTTCTGACCCTGCAGCTGCTGTTGCTATAGAGACTGTTAATTAGGTTGGTTAGATGTTGGCTTACTCCATATGTCGTTAGTATCTCCCACAGTTGTTCTCAATTTACTCTGTCGAATGCTTTTTCCTGGTCAATGAAAGCTATGTACACATTTTGATTGTGTTCTGTCCTTTTTTTTCTGCAAGCTAGTTTTAAGATGAATAGAGTGTCAATACATCCTCTGTTTATTTCGGAACCTCATTTGATAATCATTTAACTGTAGTTCTATTATTGGTCTCAGCCTTTTCCCCACGATTTTGGCGTATAGCTTTCCTACATGGCTGAGAAGAGATATACCTCTATATTGATTGCAGTCTCTTTCGCTACCTTTCTTTTTCCATATTGGTACCATGATTGGAAAAAAATAAGAAAATAAGAAAATGATACTTGGAAAATTATATTGGACTTTTCCAAACTAAATTTAAAATTGTCAAATATATTCGAAAGATGACTTATTAGAAAGGAATTTCTTTATATACGATCATAAAATATTTGTTGCAATATTTATTTTTCTCTTTTGTTAAACACTAACACTAAGTTTATTACATGACGTACTGATTCTTTATTAAATGAACATCCTATCACAGTAATTGTCGCTGATAACTCTTGCGGGTAATATTAATTCTTGTCCTGCATATAATGTACTGCCATTAATCATGGACTTAGGTAGGTGGAAGAATAGAGAGTACCTCCCATAACATCGATCTCCAACATTATATTGTGATATATAATTAGAATAACATATCCATGAAGCCCAGACCGAACCTATTCCCAAAGATAACATATCAATGCAACACAGACCGAACCTATTCACAAAGATAACATATCAATGTAACACAGACCTAACCTATTTCCAAAGATAACATACCAATGCAACACAGACCGAATCTATTCACAAAGATAACATATCAATGCAACACAGACCGAACCTATTTATCATCATCATCAGGTCCTCGTCACGTCCTTTGGAACCTATTCCCAAAGATAACATATCAATGCAACACAGACTGAACCTATTCACAAAGATAACATATCAATGCAACACAGACTGAACCTATTCACAAAGATAACATATCAATGCAACACAGACTGAACTTATTCACAAAGACAACATATCAATGCATCACAGACTGAACTTATTCACAAAGACAACATATCAATGCAACACAGACTGAACTTATTCACAACGACAACATATCAATGCAACACAGACTGAACTTATTCACAAAGACAACATATCAATGCAACACAGACTGAACTTATTCACAAAGACAGCATATCAATGCAACACAGACTGAACTTATTCACAAAGACAACATATCAATGCAACACAGACTGAACTTATTCACAAAGACAACATATCAATGCAACACAGACTGAACCTATTCACAAAGATAACATATCAATGCAACACAGACTGAACCTATTCCCAAAGATAACATATCAATGCAACACAGACTGAACCTATTCCCAAAGATAACATATCAATGCAACACAGACCGAACCTGTTCCCAAAGATAACATATCAATGCAACACAGACCGAACCTATTCCCAAAGATAACATATCAATGCAACACAGACTGAACCTATTCACAAAGACAACATATCAATGCAACACAGACCGAACCTATTCACAAAGATAACATATCAATGCAACACAGACCGAACCTATTCATCATCATCATCAGGTCCTCGTCACGTCCTTTGGAACCTATTCACAAAGATAACATATCAATGCAACACAGACTGAACCTATTAACAAAGATACCATATCAATGCAACACAGACTGAACTTATTCACAAAGACAACATATCAATGCAACACAGACTGAACCTATTCCCAAAGATAAAATATCAATGCAACACAGACTGAACCTATTCACAAAAACAACATATCAATGCAACACAGACTGAACTTATTCACAAAGACAACATATCAATGCAACACAGACCGAACCTATTCACAAAGACAACATATCAATGCAACACAGATTGAACCTATTCACAAAGACAACATATCAATGCAACACAGACTGAACCTATTCACAAAGACAACATATCAATGCAACACAGACTGAACCTACTCACAAAGACAACATATCAATGCAACACAGACTGAACCTATTCACAAAGACAACATATCAGTGCAACGCAGACAGAACTTAGTCACAACGATAAGAGACATGCCGCAGAGACACAAATACAAAACATCCACAATTATCGGCAGAAACACCATTGTAGGCACTTACATCATCCCAAGACTAACACGCATAGCCACAGTCTTTGACCCACCGTAGCCAACAAAAACAGAAATATACAGATTAGACATTTAGTTGTTTGGACACATCATACACAGCATACAACACAAGACACTGATACAGCACACAACAAGGAGGGATTTCACTACAGGACATACACACACAATTTAAATATGTCAGAATAAGTCACGTGAACCTCATCATCCAACAACCAATCACATATTTGCACATTACTACATGGGACTGAGTGTTATTTTTTTTTGTTAATTCACAAAGCTTAATAATTCAATACCCACATTCTATAAAGCTTATATTCCAAAGACATGACAAGTTATTACATCAAAGAACAAATACCATTTACATACACCGAATTGAACAGCAAGCACTTCTGCTATCCGGGCGTAATACCGACCACATTACCCCAAAAATCATGTGTCGAAGGTCTATAAAAATTATGCTCACTAACACCATATTCCCTGAACGCCACTTGGCGTGACGGGGCATTTTACTTTTTTTTTTTAAACCCATTTCTAACGCTCAGAATCAAGAGAGGCCAAAAATACTTTCTCACGGACTACACCAGCACCTTCTCAAACCTCTAGAATCCACACATCGATCCCAAAGCAAGGGAAGTCACCTACAGACTCATATACAGCGTGACACCCACACAAGAAAGATAACCTCACGTGTCAGGACAGACGGCCAAGTGTTAACTTTGCAGACGAAACTTACAAGAAACAGAAGAACACATATTCTACGAATGCAGCACAATCATAACAGCAAGAATGGAGATACAACACATACTAGAAACACACCACACAGCAGGTAGCCCTATACAGATCTTGTATTCTCAAATCATGGCCAAAAACAATAACACAAGAATACTTCACAATATCACTCATTCTACTATCCGAATACAGAAATTTAGTGTGGACCTGTTAAAATGCGGTCATATTTCAATTTAAATCATTTAATCCTAATCTGTTTAAAAGATCTATAATCAGCAATCAAAGTGGATCTTTAAAGAAACATAATTTAACTTGCGAGAAAGAAAGAAAGAAAGAAAGATAGAAAGAAAGAAAGAATGAATTAATGCGTGAATGAATGATTATTTTCGAAAACAGACACATTTTTAGTCTTTCCACTCCTTTGTTTACTATATTTGTTGGTGACAAGCGGGAGCGGCCAGTTCCCGAGTATGATTGTCTTAGAGACATCAATGAGACTCCAGTACCTGAGTATGTTTGTCTTAGAGACATCTATGAGACTCCAGTACCTGAGTATGTTTGTCTTAGAGACATCTATGAGACTCCAGTACCTGAGCATGTTTGTCTTAGAGACATCAATGAGACTCCAGTACCTGAGTATGTTTGTCTTAGAGACATCAATGAGACTCCAGTACCTGAGTATGTTTGTCTTAGAGACATCCATGAGACTCAAGTACCTGAGTATGTTTGTCTTGGAGACATCTATGAGACTCCAGTACCTGAGCATGTTTGTCTTAGAGACATCTATGAGACTCCAGTACCTGAGCATGTATGTCTTAGAGACATCTATGAGACTCCAGTACCTGAGCATGTTTGTATTAGAGACATCTATGAGACTCCAGTACCTGAGCATGTTTGTCTTAGAGACATCTATGAGACTCCAGTACCTGAGCATGTTTGTCTTAGAGACATCTATGAGACTCCAGTACCTGAGCATGTTTGTCTTAGAGACATCTATGAGACTCCAGTACCTGAGCATGTTTGTCTTAGAGACATCTATGAGACTACCTGAGCATGTTTGTCTTAGAGACATCTATGAGACTCCAGTACCTGAGTATGTTTGTCTTAGAGACATCTATGAGACTCCAGTACCTGAGTATGTTTGTCTTAGAGATATCTATGAGACTCCAGTACCTGAACATGTTTGTCTTATAGACTTCTATGAGACTCCAGTACCTGAGTATGTTTGTCTTAGAGACATCTATGAGACTCCAGTACCTGAGTATGTTTGTCTTAGAGACATCTATGAGACTCCAGTACCTGAGTATGTTTGTCTTAGAGACATCTGTGAGACTCCAGTACTTGACTATGTTTGTCTTAGAGACATCTATGAGACTCCAGTACTTGAGTATGTTTGTCTTAGAGACATCTATGAGACTCCAGTACCTGAGTATGTTTGTCTTAGAGACACCGATGACCCGTCACAACTTTCAAAAATAGACACATAATTCATGGTCCTCTTGTTATTGTTGTCTCCTCTAGCGTTCCTGTAAATGTGTATCACACTAATCGCAAGACCAACAGTTGTGTTTTTTGGAATGTCTTATTGACATGTCTCTGAACTACACCGAAAATATAAGTAACACTTATATAAGGAGCAATATAATGAGTATTATTTTTCAAGCCCGACATCGTTGGGTATATAATTACAATGAATTAAGAGGAATTAAAAAAACCAATATGGCAACATCTAGTCACAAAGATAACAAATATACTGCACAGACAGAAATACAAAACAACCACACATTTCGGCATGGGCGTCATTGTAAACACATACATCATCCCAAGACTGATATACAGTCTTTCACTCACCGCAGTCAACAATCAAAGTAACAAAGAAAACTGACAGACATTTACTTTGTGGACACTGTACATAACAAATATGACATTACAAAATAAACAATTCCAGATGACAGGTTATTGAAAGCATAACATCAACAAGATCTACACAAACTATTAGTTGAACATGTGACAGAAAGTGAACAAAAAGACCTGACTATTAAAACTATAGAAACTATGATAATATCAAAGAAAACAAACTCACAAGAATGTCAAGTAAAACGCCGAGGAAACCCACAAGGATAACATCCTTTCATGTATAATCGGTCAGAATCATATGTGATGTGGCAACTAGGTCAACGGGCACGGGGATCTAGGGAAAGACAAGTCCTGGCATTTAGACACCCCACTCCCCCTCCATTGCTGTTAACACAGGAGGTATAGTTGGTTTAGCTCGAGAATAGACGCACGCTGAAGGTATGGCAATCTTATCGAATATTGATTGACCCTTTGTGACCCTTGTCTGATGACGGATCTTAAGCGAGAGAATAAAAAGGCCACCAGTAGTTGTTTTCCAAAAACTGGCAGTAGAGGCTAAGAGAGAGCGGTGGATTCAGTTCACGAAGGAGGTGACAGCACAGAACTCTATACGGTTTGGTCTCTCTATGCTCGCATGAAGATAACAACATGCCCTAGAACTAACAATGTCATCAATGAGGGCAGAATGTTACTCACAGATGAGCAAAGAAGTACAAGAGATACTTCTATCCGTTCAATGAGGTACTTACTTGACTTACCGTGGATTAGAGTGCGACATAAATCTGCTCAGGTCCAGGGTCATTTGAAAGGAAGGAAAGACCATTAATCATCCCTTGTATTTAGAATTGGGTGCTACCAAGAACAGACGCCTCAACCAGGGAAAATCATGAATGGCCGAATCGGAGAAGTCCATAAAGAGAGTATATAATTTGAATGGTATTAAGCCCGGAAAGGATTGGACAGAAGTAACAACGGAGGAAAAGAAGATAACCAAATTAATAATTTCAGCCCGGCAGGGAGTGTCGCAACTAGGGCCTACGGAGCTGCCGAGGTAGTAATAAGGGAATCCATTGAAAAAAGTGTCCTCACCTCAGGATCTCATCATCTACTCGGATGATTCTGTATCACGCGAACAGCGCAGTGGTTGGGGTTTTGTGGCATACCAACATGGCAGAGAAGTGGCTAGGGAATCTGGCAAGTGTAGCATTACGGTGTGCAGCATAAGAATGGAGAAAGAAACAGCGGCAGCGATAACATGGTTGGTTGCACGGAACGTGTATCACGCAATCTTGGTGACTGACTCGCATGGTTGGTTACACAGAACGTTGGTCACGCAGTCTTGGTGACTGACTCGCATGGTTGGTTACACAGAACGTTGGTCACGCAGTCTTGGTGACTGACTCGCATAGTTGGTTACACAGAACGTTGGTCACGCAGTCTTGGTGACTGACTCGCATAGTTGGTTACACAGAACGTTGGTCACGCAGTCTTGGTGACTGACTCGCATGGTTGGTTACACAGAACGTTGGTCACGCAGTCTTGGTGACTGACTCGCATGGTTGGTTACACAGAACGTTGGTCACGCAGTCTTGGTGACTGACTCGCATAGTTGGTTACACAGAACGTTGGTCACGCAGTCTTGGTGACTGACTCGCATAGTTGGTTACACAGAACGTTGGTCACGCAGTCTTGGTGACTGACTCGCATGGTTGGTTACACAGAACGTTGGTCACGCAGTCTTGGTGACTGACTCGAAAAACTTGCAACAGAAAATTGACAGTGTCTGCAAAAAGAGTGGATGCGGCTCTTGGATGACTCTGCAGCTAACTACAGTTAACCTGGGTTATTGTCCAGGGCTTGTTGGTGTAGTCGTAGTAGTAGATTCCGTCAGTCATAGTTGACTATGGATTTTTTAGCGCCCCAAGAAATGTTATTTTTTCTTTTCTTTCCTTTCACCGTGTATTCTTTTTTTTATGAATCTGTTAGATTCTTGTTTTAGGTGAACCTTTAGAGCGTGTTTCCACATATTGCGGTCTGCAGCTATTTCTTCCCATGCTGCAGGGTTTATGTTCAGAGTCTTCACGCCGCGTTTACACACGTCTACAAATCGAAGTTTTGGGCGCTCCCTAGTCCTTTTGCCATCTGCCAATTGTCCCTAGTGTATATCTTTTGGTATGCGTCCATCTTTCATACGGTGTACGTGGCCAAGCCAGCGTAACCTACGTTGTTTGAGCAGCATGAAGATGTTCGGGAGGCCTGTGCGAGTCATGACCTCCACGTTTGTCACTTTATCGTTTCAGGTGATAACAAGAATACGGCAAGCTTGGAGAGACAGAGAAAGAGACAAGTTGTTGCCCATGCAACATGTTTCTTCTCTCCACGCAGCCGAGAGATACGAAGGTCTAGCATGGCAAGAACAGTGTGGTGCCAACTGGGCACATACTGTAACAGAAGAAAATAACTGTACTACGGGCAATGTCTTTTAAAAGAAACGTCTTTTCTCGTACGGAAGACGAGAGATACAATTCTGTCCAGACTAGTAGTTTATAACGTGCGCTTCCGGCGGCCATTGCCGCAGACATTTTTAGACAACGCAAACAGAATACAGTATTTGGGTGTTTTGACAGGTTTTTAAATGTGGTATTTTTTTCTATTTATTCGAGTGAATTGGAGTTAAAGGTGACTGTGGACACTCTTTTCAGTGATGTCGTTTGAATTTGTCGCCCACGCAGCCGAGGGAAGGTAGAAGATAGACGAGGCAGAGGTAGATCAAGACTAAGGTGCACTGGCAACATCAAAAGGTGGACCTATGACAATGTGCACTTTCAAGATAAGAATCTGAGTAAAATGGCACTCCATAGTAGCCAACTTTCTATATGGAGACAACACCCGATGATGATATTAATGATGATGATGATTATGATGATAGTGATGATGATGATGATGATTATTATTATGATGATAGTGATGATGATGACTCTTCAACACTCATTATGACATGTTTAAGGTAGCACTAGGACACACATGATACAATGATTTATGAGAATAAAAACATCAGCTTTATTCTTCTTCATCTTCTACTTTTTTCTTCATTCAACTACTGTGGCACCACTGACAGACTTCATCGACCTTCTCCATTTCTTTCTATCTTCAGTCACTCCTTTGGGATTCTGAAAAGTCTAGACCTATCCACCCTTTTATGTTATCTTCCCATCTCTGTTCTCTGCCTACTCTCCTCATTCGTTCCACTATTCCTTACAGAATTATCTTTGTTAAACCAATTGATTGAGATACGTGGCTAAAACGTTTCATTTTGAACTTCTTCACAATATTCGAGAGATTATAATACACACCGATTGCTTGCTGTATCCTTGCTGGTCTCCAAGATGGCGGATCTAGTCCACGCCCTCTCGATCGCTGCAGAAAGTGCATCCAGGGTTTGATTAATTTAGGTTCTCCGTTGCACTTGTCTGCGTTAAAGTCAAAATGATGATATACTTAATACATCTGTGTCGCTAAAGCAAGGTCGTGGGCCGACAACAGTCCGTTTTTGACAAATCAAGTGTTGTGAATGAGACCTTCGACCGTCTAGACTTGATCTGCGCTTTACATCACATTGGTACTGTTCATGGCCGTTGTTGAAATTCCTCGACGCATGTTATTTCCATGTTAGTCATTAATGTAAACTACTTCGTCAACCGCAGTTTTGTCTCTTTGTGGAATTTGCTTCGTGTTTTGTTCGTCGTAGGCTGCTTACATTAGAGTAATCAGAAATCTAAAGGGGGCGAGATTGTGTCTTCGACAATGTTGTGTTCTACGTCATCGTAATGGCTCCCTAGACCGGCCGTGCGCTAATCTTACGGTCTGCTGTTTGATGTTCGACGGGGATAATTTGACGAATAACTGTGTGTCTATATGTTCGGAATTGGAGTCCAAAACTATGGCCTAACATCATCAAGTGCTACGACGATCATCATTTTCAAGAGGACGTGACTTACCGGTATGTGGGGATAGGCGGCGGGAACAATTGAAAGCTATGCATGAAAAGTGTTCCTTGTTGCAGTTTCCTCATATATTCCAAGTCGCATGTCTATGTTAGTCACATCTAGTGACTCGGGCAGATGTTGCTCGTAAACCTGGGAGGGCCGACCATCTAAGGGCAGAATCCCCCTACAGAAAAGATCATCTGCTGCCTTGCAGGAAGATTGGGGACAATCAAGGGCTAAGGAAAGCAAACCTGAACAAAATGCTGGCTGAAATCGGATGCACTGGGCCACTGGCGCAGAACACAGTGCAACGTTTTAACAGATATTCAAGCGGAGTGGATCTAGCAGGCTTAAACAGACAGCTGTCTTCGTGTGAGAGTCTGGAGTCCTACTCTGATTGAGTCCTGATCGCAGAGAGAGAGAGAGAGAGAGAGTATCCTTTTGTGAACTTTTTCACTTATGACACGATCTACGTAAGTGATGTCCAAAATCTGACGATAACATTTCATCTCCATATCTTGAATTTAATTTTCTACTGTAGCTCTGCTGTAAGGGATCATGTTTTGCTAGCGTATATAAAAAGTTCACGTCACTCCTTCGGATGAAAGAGATGTGAGTTAAGATGAGCACAACCAGAAACAAGAAACTTAGTGGGCGTGTAAGAAGACTTATCAACCAACACAGAACTGTAGTTGTCAGTCGCTGGACATTGCAAAACTTGCTGAGGAGGGAATCTGAGCACTTATGGTCATGTTTGGAGTGCAATGATAATGACCCGCAAATAACTCAATAACTCAATATAAAAATTGATGTAACAAGTGTTTTCAATAGCCTGATTTTAGCACCAAGTGTGATATAGTTGTTTTTTCCCCACAAAGGTTTAGTTTTGCACTGGCTGCTACAATTTGCGCTCTATCTATCCGATATTTAAGATTGTGAACTTTCACCTCTGCCAGCTGATCCAACGTATTTAGATTTGTCAAACGTTTCTAGATTTTGTTCAATTATTTTGATTATTTTCACAGCTCGCAGGGTTACTGGTCATCAGTTCTGCTTTTCCAGTGCTGATCTTCATGCCATATACAGCAAATGGTTTATCTATTTGTTTGTTTAAGGTCTGTTAGTCCTTGTTTGTTCTATTCCTGCTAAACCATTGATGTCATCAGAAAGAAGCATGTTAAAAAAAATTTGCCACCACGTATTGACAGTACTTTCAAGGTTTTCTAAAGCATCTAGCATGATGTTGAGTACTGTCAAGGTTTTCTAAACATCTAGCATGATGTAGAGTACTGTCAAGGTTTTCTAAAGTATCTAGCATGATGTAAAGTACTGTCAAGGTTTTCTAAAGCATCTGTCATGATGTAGAGTACTGTCAAGGTTTTCTAAAGCATATGTCATTATGTAGAGTACTGTCAAGGTTTTCTAAAGCATCTAGCATGATGTTGAGTACTGTCAAGGTTTTCTAAAGCATCTAGCATGATGTAGAGTACTGTCAAGGTTTTCTAAAGCATCTGTCATGATGTAGTGTACTATAAATAGTACAATAATAAAGTATAACAAAGAGAACTCTACGCACATTGATATAAAAAGAGGAATAAGACAGGGATGCATCCTATCACCAACCTTGTTCAATCTATACACTGAGCAAATCCTTAAAAACATCATAGAGATGCCACGCCTACAAATTAATGGAAAGATAATCAATAACCTAATATATGCTGATGATACTGTACTACTAGCAGAAAATCCTAAAGATCTACAACAATTACTTAATGAAATAAACATGATAAGCAAAAAATATGGACTAGATATGAATATCAAAAAGACTAAAACTATGATCATAAACAAAGAAAATACTCAAAACCCACAAATGGATATCAACATTGAAGGAATAGACCTGGAGACAGTTCAGAACTACAGCTACCTTGGACATACTATAACCAGTGATGGAAAAAGTACAACTGAAATAAATAAAAGAATAGGAACGGCAAAAAGTAATTTTAATGTCATGGAGAACATACTAACATCAAATCAAATAACACCAGGGCTAAAACTAAGAATAGCAATATGTTACATCTTCTCAATATTCCTATATGGTGCAGAAACATGGACATTAGACAAGAAAAAAGAACAGAGAATTGAAGCCTTTGAAATGTGGATATATAGAAGAATAGGTAGAATTGGATGAAAGGAAAAGAAAACAAACAATGAAGTTTTAAAACAATTAAAAATGAAAAGAGAACTACTAAACACAAGTCAAACAAGACAATGGCGATTTTTTGGGCCATTTTAAAAGACACAACAGCCTACTAAAAGTAATCCTGGAGGGGAAAATACAAGGTCAAAGAGATAGGTGCAGACCAAGACTAACGTAGACGAGTAACATCAAAAGATGGATAAATCAGCCTATGACAACCTGCATCATTAAAGCAAGAGACAGAACATAATGGCGCTCCATGGTAGCCAACCTTCGTTGCGGAGACGGCACTCGATGATGATGATGAGCATCAGACTCCACTCCACTATAGGTGTTCTTTCATCATAGCATCAAACTGTACCCCAACTTTGGTGTTCTTCCATCATAACTCAAATCTTCTCATCTTAACTCAGATATTTGATCGCATCAATATTAAGTTTCTTATTGAGAAAACTCAATACAGAATTAAGTCTGGTGGAGCCTTTTCATTGCAGGTTGGTTATTGGTTATGGAAGGCCTCGGTATCACTGCAAACGAATTAAAATCCATAATTGCTCAACCGCCCG
Organism: Megaustenia siamemsis; assembly: GCA_032433765.1. NCBI lineage: Eukaryota > Metazoa > Mollusca > Gastropoda > Stylommatophora > Ariophantidae > Megaustenia > Megaustenia siamemsis. Next base: position 25,116,043 of record JAVIAB010000107.1, read on the forward strand.
TGCCAGTGGAATCATCCGAATTACTAACTCATCTCCCAAACAAAGAAAGGTAACTGTAGTCCCCATCATAGCAGTCTCAGCACACGCCAAAAGACATAAGGCGAAACCGCGCAGAAAGTGAACACAGCCAACTGTTCCCTGTCATACGATATCATCATTCATCGTAAACAATTGGAATATCATCAAACATGATCAAAACGGATGAGACACACAGCTCACGGTGTGCACAGAGCACTTAACTCAGTAGCTCCTGCAGCAAGCCGGACTTGGAATATGAGGAAACTGCAAGAAGGAAAACTTTTCAGACATAGCCTTCAATGGTTCCTGCCGCCTATCCACCATTTACCGGAATTTTTAGTATCTATACAGTGTGAATATGATGACCAGTTAAAATTGTATTCATTTGTTCATTGCAGATAATAAGGGCAGCCTTCCTGTTTGGTAACTTCTTGCAGCTATTAAAATATAAGGAAGTTCGCTGATATCTTGCCACTACAGTGATATGACGAAATTTGGTGTCATCTCACTCACTATAGTCATTCTGAAGACATATAATTCATCATCATCATCAAGTACCAGGCCTGCTGGCGTAAGTGACATGTCTCTCCACAACTTTCGATCACGGCAGTTATTTATTATTTCTGTTGTTGACCTTCTGCCAAGTCATTCTCTTAAGCTGTCTGGTATCTTTTCTCTTTGCTTCCCTCTATCTTTTCGTCCCTCAATTTTTCCAGTTGTTACAATATATTCCAGCTTTTCTCTTCTCATTACATGGCCAACAAATGATGATTGTTTCTTCCTAATATTGGAAACTAGCTCTCTTTTTGTTTTGGCTTCTTTCAGAACATCTTCATTACTCTTCTTAGCTGTCCATGGCAATCCAACATTCTTCTGTAAAACAACATTTCTACAGACTCCTGTGATTTTCTTGTCTGTTATCCTATTGTCCATGATTCACATCCATATGTTAAGACGGGCTCTAGATAACATTTAAGAACACTTTATCTTGATTCTGTTGTCAAAAATGGATTGCATAGTATCTTCCTAATTTTTTTGGAAAGCTGCTTTAGCCTGAGCCATTCTGCATCTCACCTCTATTGTACATCTATCATCTCACCTCTGCTGTACATCTATCATCTCACCTCTATTGTACATATATCATCTCACCTCTGTTGCACATCTATCATCTCACCTCTGTTGTACATCTATCATCTCACCTCTGTTGTACATCTATCATCTCACTTCTGTTGTACATCTATCATCTCACCTCTGTCTTACATCTATCATCTCACCACTGTTGTACATCTATCATCTCACCTCTGTTGTACATCTATCATCTCACCTCTGTTGTACATCTATCATCTCACCTCTGTTGTACATCTATCATCTCACCTCTGTTCTACATCTATCATCTCACCTCTGTTGCACATCTATCATCTCACCTCTGTTGTACATCTATCATCTCACCTCTGTTGTATATTTATCATTTCACCTCTGTTGTACATCTATCATCTCACCTCTGTTGTACATCTATCATCTCACCTCTGTTGTATATCTATCATCTCACCTCTGTTGTACATCTATCATCTCTCCTCTGTTGTACATCTATCATCTCACCTCTGTTGTACATCTATCATCTCACCTATATTGTGCATCTATCATCTCAACTCTGTTGTACATCTATCATCTCACCTCTGTTGTACATCTATCATCTCACCTCTGTTGTACATCTATCACCTGACCTCTATTGTACATCTATCATCTCACCTCTGTTGTACATCTATCATCTCACCTCTATTGTACATCTATCATCTCACCTCTATTGTACATCTATCATCTCACCTCTGTTGTACATCTATCATGTCACCTCTGTTGTACATCTATCATCTCACCTCTGTTGTACATCTATCATCTCACCTCTGTTGTACTCTACCCCAATATATAATTAAGCCACTAAAATATCCGTATTTAACAAAAAAGTTGTGCTTAAAATAATCTCTCAGCTTTCTCTCCTGAGTGATATTTGCAGCTAATCTAATGAATATAACATGCGTCTACATATTACGGAATTATAAATCTTCGTTACTAAAATCAATGGATTGATTCTAAAACACAGATAATTTATTCTTTTTGCTTTCAATGAAAATGTGTCGCTTCATAAAGTGAGCAGTACTTGATAGATAATGACAGTTTGATTAAAATCTAACATTGATCTACAACTGATAGATCAGAATAGTAGACTAGTTGTCTTTAATAAACATAAGCGGTTAGGAAACATTTACACTTGCAGCAATTGATCATTTAGAGTGATCGAGGCTAGTGAGAGAGCTTTCAACATTTACTGACCACTTTGTGTGCGTGAATTTGTGATCGCGTTAAATAAATAAGATTTAATCAGATTGTATGAAGATTAGATTAGCAGGCATAATCTTCTGGCAAGTTTGCGTAGAAAAGAGTGAAAGAAGACAACATTATGAGGTTACATCGATCCTGTCTCGTAGTTATATAGACAAGATAGTTAAGTTGGCATTTATGGAGCCATAATTATACCGGGACCACCTCTTATTTCTCTTCTTCCTCTTTGCCCGAATGTCACAGATTTAATAGACCAATCAATGCTCGACACATTTGCGTGACGATTCACAGGGTAATTTACTCGTTTCTAAAATACCCTTAGTCTGTGATCACAAAAGTACCGCAAGTCTGGCACACTCGGTGTATATCATTGTGCAGGTTTATCTGACAGTTAATCATTTCATTTTCATTTTCGTTATTGATATTCATGCAAGCCCCTGTATGCTCAATTCAATAGTTTAGTTACTCCTCATTGATATCCATGCTAGCTGCTGTATGCTCAATTCAATAGTTTAATTACTCCTCATTGATATCCATGCTAGCTCCTGTATGCTCAATTCAATAGTTTAGTTACTCCTCATTGATATCCATGCTAGCTCCTGTATGCTCAATTCAATAGTTTAGTTACTCCTCATTGATATCCATGCTAGCTCCTGTATGCTCAATTCAATAGTTTAGTTACTCCTCATTGATATCCATGCTAGCTCCTGTATGCTCAATTCAATTGTTTAGTTACTCCTCATTGATATCCATGCTAGCTCCTGTATGCTCAATCCTATAGTTTAGTTACTCCTCATTGATAGTAATGTTGATGTATTTCCTCACACAATGAATTCATCAAGAACACTAGCTACAGTCTCAGACAGCCAGTGGGCTTGTACACATGATCCAAAGCACCTCACAAGTGAAATCAACTATCCAGAATTCGTTACAACTCTACATATAGTCATCAGCTGTTTTCTAGTCCATATTTCTTGTGTTGTGGGCATTTTCGGAAATACAGTCACTCTAATCATTTTATCCAACAAACGATTCAAGGACACTAGCAGCGTTATGTTAATATCCATGGCTGCGTGTGATCTATTTTATCTCGTAAACATTTCGGTTAGAAAATTGGATTGTGTCTTTGCGAGAATAAATCCTGCACTCGCGCATGTCTACCACCCGTATGTAGTTAAATATGTGCGCATGCCTGGTCGTATGGCAATGTTGATTAGCATTACTCACTTAGTTATCATCTCTTATGAGCGGCTTGTGGCTGTGTTCTACCCTCTTCAGATCTCTCAATTATTCACTAAAAGGAAAGTGTTTGTTGCCCTCTCTGTTTCCTATACATCATGGATTATTCTATGCTTTCCGTGGGCTACAGCCCGCTATTACATACATTGGGAGTTTAATTATGTTTATAACAGAACTCTTCCATCGCTCTATGAAACTGAGTGGTTCATTAAAAACAGACATTATTTTGACGTACTCGCTGATCTAATCATGAATCCTATCACTGGCCTCTTCTGTGTGCTTGTCGCTGCCAACTGTTGCGCTATAGCCTACAAGCTCCATCTTGTATCAAACCAGCGGAAGTCACTCACTATAAGAACGTCAAACAAAAACGGAAGTGATACTAAAGTGTCAAGGATGTTGCTAGTTGTATGTATTGTATTTTGCATTTGTAATTTCCCAAGTGTTGCGATATTTTTCTATTTCTACGCTGACAAATTAATGATCCCGCCCAATAAACTATTTGCCCTCTTGAGTGACGTGGACGAGTTTCTTTTGGCAGTCAACTCTACTGCTAATTTCTTTGTTTACGTTTTAATGTCAGCCAAGTTCTATAACTCTGTCCGCGCTCTCTTCCGCTGCAGAACAATAGGAAACATATCTAATAATAGAACTTCATTCTCGTCATTTTGATTTCCCTTTCACTTCCTTTATTGGTAAGTTTATCGAGCTCAGAATACCACGGACGGGCAGGAAAAAAACAAAAACTTGTCAATTTTACAAGAACTTAAAATTCAACATAACTGGATGTTCAAGAGAGTAAAAACAAGGAAAATAAAATATTCTGTTTATATAAAACGATTAACGGGCTAGAGAAGAAAACGGAGAGTAAGGTTTTATTTAGACTTTCTCAGGTCCTAAGATAATAGAGACCATTGGCTACAAAATCAATAACTGAACGGGATGTGTCAAAGTCTCGATTTTTTGCCACATACGTGTTTAGCTTTCTGTCCGTATGGTACGTTGTGTGCATAACAGTGGAGAATTACGTCACCATATGTCACCCAACAAGCTTTGTGGTTGTGTGCACAAGGCGACGCGCCAGTATCGTGATCGTGTGCATTCTAGTCTTGTCGTAGTTGCTATATATGGCCACTGCTGTTGCTGCTGAGGTAACGCCAAACGAGATAGGTCTTGAGAAATGTTTGCCAAGTCCAAGGCTGATGTTCTTGCACATAATAACCTACATTGACTCGGTAGTAATGTTGCTACTACCGCTGATCGTCATTACTGTCATGCTCTTCACGATCGTTCTGTCCATCATACACAAGTTCCGGTGGAAGAAGCTCAGTGGCCTGCCGATGCTGGAAGTTTCCGAGCTGAAACCGATCAACTATCCTAGGTGGAGCTCAGTGCGAGCTAGCGCCCAGGTTCGTGTGGCTAGGATGCTCTTTGCCTTGTCTCTATCTTACATCATCATGAACGCACCCAGCAACGTGGACAGACTGTACTATCTGATGCGGACTCAGGACTCAGGGGACATGAAAATGACATTCTCTGAAGGTCTTATCCGGCTGTTCTTCCAGCACGTCAGCCACGCCCACCATGCCTGCAAGTTTTGGATCTTCGTGGTCGTCAGTAGAAACTTTACCAGGAACCTCAGACAAACTTTAGTTGACGTTACCAAGTGTATATGTTCAGTCGTGGCTTATATCTTGGTGGTCGTCTGTGCTAACAATGGCTCGTATCTTTGTGTGTATATGTGATAGCCATGATTCCTATCTTGGTGGGTGTCTGTGATAGCCATGGCTCAATTCTCGGTGTATATCCGTGCTAGTCGTAGCTCAAATCTCAGTGAGAGTCTGTGATAGACATGACTGATATCTTGGTGTGTGTATGTGCTGGCCATGGTTCATATCTTGGTGTGTGTCTGTGCTGGCCATGGTCTATATCTTGTTGTGTGTCTGTGCTGGCCATGGTTCATATCTTAGTGTTTATCCGTGCTAGCCATTGCTCATATCTTAGTGGGTGTATGTGCTGGCCATAGCTCATATCTTGGTGTATTTCCGTGCTAGCCATGGTTCATATCTTAATGTGTTTCAGTGCTAGTCATGGTTCATATCTTGGTGTGTTTCTGTGAGGCCATGGCTCATATCTTAATGTGTTTCTGTGCTAGCCATGGCTCATATCTTAGCTTGTATGTGTGTGTGTGTGCTAGCCATGGCTAATATATTGGTGTGTGTCATATTAGTCATATCTCATATCTCGGTGTGTGTCCGTGTTAATCATGTCTCATATCTTTGTGTGTCTGTGTTTAGTGATAACTCAAATCTTAGTGTGTATCTGTGTTAGTCATATCTCATATCTTTGTGTGCATGTCTATGTTAGTCATATCTCATATCTTTGTATGCATGTCTATGCTAGTCACATCTCATACCTTTGTATGTGCATGTCTATGTTAGTCATGTCTCATATATTTGTGTGTATGTCTATGTTAGTCACATCTCCTATATTTGTGAGTGCATGTTTATGTTAGTCTTGTCTCATATATTTTGTGTGTTTGTGTTTAGTCATATCTCATATCTTAGTGTGTGTATCTGTGTTAGTCATATCTCATATCTTGGTGTGTGTCAGCCATGCCTCATATCGTTGTGTGCATGTCAGTGTTAGTCACATCTCATATGTTTGTGTGTGCATATCTGTGTTAGTCACCTCTAGGGACTCGGGCAGATGGTGCTCGTAAACCTGGGAGGGCCGACCGTCTAAGGGCAGAACCCCCTTACAGAAAAGACAATCTGCTGCCTTGCAGGAAGATTTGGGACAATCAAAGGCTAAGGAAAGCAAACCTGAATAAAATGCTGGCTGAAATCGGATGCACTGGGCCACTAGCGCAGAACACAGTGCAACGTTTTAACAGGTGTTCAATCAGAGTGGATTTAACAGACTCTAATTATGATGTTCTGTCTGTGGGGGCGATCAATTCACTTAAACAGATAGCTGTCTTCATGTGAGAGTCTGGAATCCTACTCTGATTGAGTCTTGATCGCACAGAGAGAGAGAGAGATAATATGTCAAAAGAAATGAGAAAGAGAGTTCGTCAGTGCTATATAGAACCAGTTCTGACCTATGGAAGCGAATCATGGACAGTAAACAAAAAAATGAAAAGACGATTAGAGGACACAGAGATGGGATTTATCAGAAGAATGTTGAAAGTTCCCTGGACAGCTAAAAAGACCAATGAGGAAGTTCTCAAAGAGGCCAACACAAAAAGGCAGCTCCTAAAAAACATCAGAAAGAAACAATCAACATTTTTCGGGTATATCATGAGAAGAGGAATGTTGGAATACTTGGTTACAACTGGCAAAATAAAAGGAAAGAGAGATCGCGGACGATAAAGAGAGAAAACACTGGATAGCCTGGTGTCACGGCATGGAAAACAGTCAACAACAGAACTTATACGATGCACTGTAGATAGAAGATTGTGGAAGGACATGATCGCCTACGCCAACCGGTATGGCACATGATGAATGAATGAAGATAAGTGAAACTTTGAGGAGCCGCCTCTCCCCACCCCCCTTCCCCACCACCTCCTAAAAACCTCTCCTTAAATGCTAACACTAGAAGGTCTCACAAGAATTGTGTCGTAAAAAATGAATTTGAAAATGAGGCTTTTCGGATTGGCTGGCCTTAAACTGTACCTTATTTAACTTATAGATAAACCCGGCTCAAATTGAGGACATAATTCCAGGTAGACGAGGGAGAGATAAACTAGAAAAATATAGGCAATAGTTTATCACAGACGACATTGACTGACTTCCTATTAGTGCGGTTGACCAAGATGGCTGCCTAGTAAAATTAGGTTCAGGACTGGCGACAATTCTATTTATGTATGTATTTTGGTGTTTTAAAATAGTTCTTTCTGCTTTGGACTTTTGTTTGAGGAGACAGCGTTCATCAGACCACAAAGTCAACATAGTTGTAGCGTCAGCGTTCGGAAAAACGTGCTGAAGGCGACTGACCGTTGTTTGAAAGTATAAATATAGGGTGTTTATAAAGTCTCACTACACTTGGTATCTAGGTCAATTTGAAAAAAAATGTTTATGACGTCATCACAATATGTGCTCAATGGTAAGTTCACTTGTTGCGACAGTTTTCTTAATGACTTGTCTGGACTTTTAAGGATTCTGTCTTGGATATCTAAACATATTTCATCATTCACAGCAGGCCTACCAGATCGTGGAGCATCTTCCACATTTCCAGTAGCAATAAACTTATTCAACAAATTTCATTGACAGTGGGAGCACATATTGTGATGACGTCATAAACATTTTTTTTTCAAATTGACCTAGATACCAAGTGTAGTGAGACTTTATAAACACCCTGTACTTAATAGCATAATAGGAATAGCAAAATTCGCCGGTTTTACCCTGGGACAGAATGTGTCATCTCTTTTCGACTGCATATTCGCCACCAGCTGAAGTATAGTCGGATCGAGAGTTTTACCGAAGTGGAGGGCTGACTTTATATGTTGGGACAGGGATTCTAGGGGGACGTTCACTGGTTGTGAAGTCTACAATCATTTTGCTGCCTGCGACGACCGTTATTAGCGACCCAGGAGTGTACATCATGAGCTGCACACCTTTTTTGTCAAAACGGAACTCGTTCACTAGAATAGTATGAACGATTAGGATGAACACTCTGTTGGTTGCTGAAACAGGAGCTGATCAGATATGGGAATGCCCGTTCCTGCAGTGACACCTCTCCGATCTTTCTTTTCCTTCTGTTCTCTTTCTCACTGGTATCACTTCGTGGTTATATCATTTGTCGTTCTATAAGCTGCTCGAACTGTCTGAATTAGTGATTTTCCTTTGTTGTTACATGTCTCTGTCACTGCATCTATCCATCTTCTTCTTTTCTCTTTTCACTGATACCTAAAAGGTGTCGTGGTTTATATCATTTGTCGTTCTTGAGCTGCTCGAACTGTCTGAATTAGTGATTTTCCTTTGTTGTTACATGTCTCTGTCACTGCATCTATCCATCTTCTTCTTTTCTCTTTTCACTGATACCTAAAAGGTGTCGTGGTTTATATCATTTGTCGTTCTTGAGCTGCTCGAACTGTCTGAATTAGTGATTTTCCTTTGTTGTTACATGTCTCTGTCACTGCATCTATCCATCTTCTTCTTTTCTCTTTTCACTGATACATAAAAGGTGTCATGGTTTATATCATTTGTCGTTCTTGAGCTGCTCGAACTGTCTGAATTAGTGATTTTCCTTTGTTGTTACATGTCTCTGTCACTGCATCTATCCATCTCCTTCTTTTCTCTTTTCACTGATACATAAAAGGTGTCATGGTTTATATCATTTGTCGTTCTTGAGCTGCTCGAACTGTCTGAATTAGTGATTTTCCTTTGTTGTTACATGTCTCTGTCACTGCTTCTATCCATCTTCTTCTTTTCTCTTTTCACTGATACCTAAAAGGTGTGGTTATATCATGTGTGGTTAAAGTCTGTAAAAATGATAAATTAAATGTCAGAAATAGGACCTAATTCAATCAAGCAATCATTCTTCTTTTTTTCTCTTTATCACTGATACCGAAAAGGTGTGGTTATATCATTTGTGGTTCTTGAGCTGCTCGAACTGTCTGAATTAATGATTTTTCTTTGTTGTTTCATGTCTCTGTCAATGCATCTATCCATCTTCTTCTGAGTCTTTTTCTTGGTTTTTTTCCATGCATTCTCGAGAAGAACGCCCTTGATGGTGATTGGTGAGGATTCATTCTGACCAGGTGGCCCAGCCATTTAAGTTGTTGTTGTTCTATATATTCTTGGCAGGGTTTTATTCCTGCCATTTTTCTTATGGTTTCATTTGGTATTCTACCTCTTCTTGTGTTGTTTGTTACTTTTCTCAAGCATCTCATCTCACATGTATTGATCTTTCTTAAAAATCAATCATTAATCCACAAATTAACAGCTTAAAGATGATCGATTAATTGCAAGAAAAAAACAGAAATTAATTCTGCGAGTTATTTTTATTAGAGGAATATTGTGGCTTTGCCTGTCTGTTTACTTAATCAAGAAATCGCGAGTAAGTAGCTTACGTCATGATCTATCAAGACAGGGGCAATATGACGTTCTAGAGCTGTTTTGTCAGTTCTCATTACATATACCAAGAACAGGACAGTATGATGTTCATGAGTTATGTAGTCGGTTCTCCTTACATCTACCAAGAACAGGAAGGTATAAAGTTCTTAAGCTCTTGTGTCAGTTCTCCTTATATCTACCAAGAACAGGACAGTATGACGTTCTTGTGCTTTTGTCAGTTCTCCTTACATCTACCAAGAACAGGAAGGTATGAAGTTCTTGAGCTTTTTTGTCAGTTCTCCTTACATCTGCCAAGAGTAGGACAATATGAAACTCTTGAGCTGTTTTATTATGTCTCCTCCCGGCTTAATTTTTGCAGACAACTTTGAACGAGCAGCAGGAAACTTTGAACGGGCAGCAGGCAACTTTGAACGGGCAGCAGGCAACTTTGAACGGGTAGCAGGAAACTTTGAACGGGCAGCAGGCAACTTTGAACGGGCAGCCGGAAACTTTGAACGGGCAGCCGGAAACTTTGAACGGGCAGCCGGAAACTTTGAACGGGCAGCAGGAAACTTTGAACGGGCAGCAGAAAAATTTGAACGGGCAGCAGGCAACTTTGAACGGGCAGCAGGAAACTTTGAACGGGCAGCAGATCACTTTGAACGGGCAGCAGACAACTTTGAACGGACAGCAGGCAACTTTGAACAAGCAGCAGACAACTTTGAAGGAGCAGCAGGCAACTTTGAACAAGCAGCAGACAACTTTGAACAAGCAGCAGACAACTTTGAAGGAGCAGCAGGCAACTTTGAACAGGCAGCAGGCAACTTTGAACGAGCAGCAGGCAACTTTGAACGGGCAGCAGGCAACTTTGAACGGGCAGCAGACAACTTTGAAAGGGCAGCAGACAACTTTAAACGGGCAGAAGGCAGCTTTGAACGGGCAGCAGGCAACTTTGAACGGGCAGCAGGCAACTTTGAAAGGGCAGCAGACAACTTTGAAAGGGCAGCAGACAACTTTGAACGGGCAGCAGACAACTTTGAACGGACAGCAGACAACTTTGAAAGGGCAGCAGACAACTTTGAAAGGGCAGCAGACAACTTTGAAAGGGCAGCAGGCAACTTTGAAAGGGCAGCAGGCAACTTTGAAAGGGCAGCAGACAACTTTGAAAGGGCAGCAGACAACTTTGAAAGGCCAGCAGGCAACTTTGAAAGGGCAGCAGGCAACTTTGAAAGGGCAGCAGACAACTTTGAACGGGCAGCAGGCAGCTTTGAACGGGCAGCAGGCAACTTTGAACGGGCAGCAGGCAACTTTGAAAGGGCAGCAGGCAACTTTGAAAGGGCAGCAGACAACTTTGAACGGGCAGCAGGCAGCTTTGAACGGGCAGCAGGCAACTTTGAACGGGCAGCAGGCAACTTTGAACGGGCAGCAGGCAACTTTGAACGGTCAGCAGGCAACTTTGAACGGTCAGCAGGCAACTTTGAACGGGCAGCAAGCAATTTTTTGGCACAACGTGCACACGTTACCACCTGTTTTCGGCAGTACCCGAGAGACCTACGCACAAGATCTCACTACCAACATATTCGAGGAAGGTAGAACCACGGCGTAAACCACCTAACTCAAAGGGGAAAATGTTTAACGATCTCTGACAGGATTCGAACTCCGGGCCTATTAGTCACGGGAACTCAGTCTGTGCTTAAACAAACGCTTCTTGGGAAGCCTACTGACGAATGAAGCGGTATCTTGATCAGCTTTGGGTTGCTGTACTTGCCATTGTGGGAGCCGCGATAGCTCAGTGGTTAGTGAACTAGACTACAAAGGCCAAGAGGTAGGGTTATATCCCAATCGACGGCTTCCGGGTTCACCCAGTCTTAAATGGGTACCGGAATTTTTCTAGGAAAGTAAAGTGGCACGGGCGTAATACCGACCACATTACCCCAAAAATCATGTGTCTGTAAAATGTATGGTCACTAACACCATATTCCCTATACGCCACTTGGCGTGACGGGGGCTCTTTACTTTTACTTTACTTACTTGCCATTGTGACAGTATGTTACGTAACTCGTGATTATTTATTGATCAAAAGAACAAAACTGTGAGCAAATATTAAACATATAGTTTAGTTCACAGTCGTATATGACCCAAAAAAAACTTTCCAAAGATAAATTAAAAACCGGATGATAGTTAAATATTTGTATTTAGAATTAGCAGCAAACAGAACATGAAAGATAGAAAGTAATAAATAACAAAACAAAAAGTAAAGTACCCCCGTCACGCCAAGTGGCGTATAGGGAATATGGTGTTCTATCTATTTATCTATTGTCCTTTCGAGCCGAATACGGCACATAGGGCAGAACCACAATCTCAAAAACAGAAACCTTGCGTGCCAAAATGACACATATTGTAGAGATCACCACTTCTAAAATCTATGGCTCTGTTTCCATAACAATACTTTTTACAATGACAGCTTGTCAAGTCATCGATCAACCTCCTTAGTCGCCTCTTACGACATGCCTGGAAGGTCACAGTGTCACTATTCTTTACCTCCCTCATAATGAGGCCCCGGTAACACACTGGGTGTTAGTCACCATAAATTTTACAGACCTTCGGCACATGATTTTGGGGGTAATGTGGTCGGTATTACGTCCGTGCAGCTTTACTTTCCCAGTAAAAAAAAGTCCGAAACCCATTTAAGGCTGGGTAAACCGAAATCCGTCAGTTGGGATCGAACCCTACCTCTTGTCCTCTGTGGTCCAGTTCACTAACCACTGAGCTATCGCGGCTCCCTGTAAATAACAAAGGATATAATATATGTTTTTGTATACTGGTGAGAGTGTTGCAAAAATAAAAATTTTAATTGCTTGAAACGATTAAAAATCTGAACTAATTTTAATTTTATTGAGAAAAGCAGAAATAAAAGCCAGAAAAGAAAGCTCCACACATTCAACTACGAGAAAACAGAACAGGACGTCATTAGCAAAATCAGACATAGGAAACAGAGCGCCCCTCGTAGGAGGCAGGAGCGATGGACGCAGCCACCTTGGTGGAACGTAGATGTCGAGGAAGCTTGGCGGAGCAAGAGACAAACGGTCAAGACATGGCAGAAAGCTAGAAGGAATGGAAGAACACAACCTGAGCTCTTGAAGCGTCTGAAAGTAGAGGTCGACCAAAAAATGATGCACTTTAAACTATGCGCTAAGCAGGCTAAGGATGCCAAATAGGATGACTTGTGGAAAAAAGTGTGCTCAGAAAAATCGCTCACCACACTCTGGCGCCTTCATCAGTGCATGAATGGCACACCACGACACAGAGGCATACCAGACTTTCAGAGCACAGGCCGGATATGGCACAAATCTAATGAGAGCAAAGGGGAGGCCCTGCTTGCCCGCTACATTGAGCAGACGGACCAAAGAAATGAGGCTGTAAGAATGAGGATACGGGGATTGCTGTCAAAATTGTGTAAGGATGTAGGGCTGGAAGAAGATCTCATAATCACAACCGATACCATTCGCACGACACTTAAAAGGCCACACAACACTGCTCTTGGTCCAGATGGCGTTCGGTACGATGACATAGGCAATTTAGCTGATGACGACTTGACAAAACTAGCCAATGAGTCTAATGCCAGTATTCGGAGTGGTCTGATTAAGGAGGAGTGGCTACACAGCTACTTACTACCGCTACAGAAGCCAAACAAGGACCATGCTCAGATCAGTGCCTACAGAATCATCGCAATGCGGAACACTGCGGACAAGCTGCTGGAGAAAATAATTGCACGTGTCCTCACCTGTCACATTGAACAGAAACGCATATTCCCACCCACACTCGGAGGTTATAGATATAACAAAGAGACATGGCTCAATGCGGCAGTCTTTGCCTATGATGTCTTCGAAGGCTTCCACTGACGAGAGGAGACATGTGCTGCTACTATAGATCTGGAGGATGCTTACAACAGGGTACCATTTGAATATCTCATGCAAATGCTCCTCAAACTGGCGGTGCACCCCTTCCTCATTAGATGGATTGCCGCTGCACTGTTTCAGAGGAAGGTGATACTCAGATGTGGAAGTTGGTCTTCCGAGCCAACATCCATTTGTCCAGGGCTGCCACAAGGCTCACCATTGTCACCTGTTCTATTTAACGTGTACACAATAACGATCACGGAACAACAGCTGGATGGGAGAGGAAGAACTATGACTTTTGCTGATGATATTCTGGTATATCCACAGGGAAGAGACAGACGGGGAATCACTTCCACAATGCAAGTCGAACTCGATCGCATTTCTTCCAGGTGTGGGATTTCAGGTGCCTTGGTTAATCCTAATAAAGCATCAGTTTCATGGTTCTCCCTTAACAATCATATCGTTAATATGACCACACCGGTAGTACGAATGGGAGCTGATGAGGTGGCCAGGGACAAGTTGATGGCATACCTCGGAGTTAAGTTTGATCGCAGCCTGTGTTTTCGGGACCACGTCGACCATGTGATAACAAAATCCCGCAAAGGATTAGCCGCCTTGAAGGTCATGGCAGCTGCCAACATCGAGCAGAGGCTACTTACTCTTCTGTTCCAGGGATTAGTCCTCGCACCAATCGAGTATGCCCTGGCAATTCTTACTGTCAGTACGATTAAAATTGATAGGCTGGAGAAAATACAAAATGAAGCCATACGCATTATCCTGGGATGTACGAGGGACACTCCCTGTGTAGCAATGAGGTATCTTCTTGACTTTCCAACCATGGATTACAGAATCAAAATCTGGAGAGCACGAGCATACCTGAAGATTAGTGCAGATACAGAGCATCCATTGCACCACGTGCTCAACACAGAGAAAGGTGCCAGGGTAAAAAGAGGCAAATCATGGGTGGATCGAGCAGAAGATGTCATCAAACAGGTCTGTGGGCTTACCAATATCAGCTTTGGTGAGTAGTGGATACCGGTGCCTACGTCATTCAATGGGACTTTCTTGTGTATTGTCACACTCTCCATTCACTAGGGGAACAGAACCCGGTCGTGGTTAATGCTGAGGTCAACGGTCTCATCTGCGATAAAACCGATGAGAAAGATGCAGTGATCTATACAGACGGATCTGTCAGACGACACCAAAGAAGTGCATGGGCATTTACAGTACGCTCGGCAGGCAGAATAGTCAAGGAAGACAGTGGTGCATACGTCATGACCACGAGTAGCATGACAATGGAGGCGATGGCAGTGACCAAGGCATACAAATGGTTAGAGTCACAAGACTACACCCACGCATGTATACTGAGTGATTCGATGAGCATGATAAAAAAGTGGAGCCGGGCTCTGCACACATGCAATGGGTAGAGTCGTTGCAGCAATCCAAAATACGTAAGGTCACCTTTGTCTATGTCCCTGGACATGCGGGAGTACGGGGAAATGAAAGAGCGGACAGGTTGGCTAGCTGCGCAGTCGTTGAGGGCGGGCAACCAATGGATCGGGCGAACATCATCAATGCCCTCCGAGATGTGGGAAGAGCACAGGACTTCGACAAACACAGATCCACGTCACTTCTTCGGACGATGGAAATGGGAGTTAAGTTGGGCACAGCCAGAAATGAGAAACTTTGTGGCTGTGTAAGAAGATTTATCAACCAACATAGAACTTGAGTCATCAGTCGCTGGACACTGAGGGAATTGCTGAGGAGGGGATCTGTGCACCTATGGACATGTTCGGAGTGCAATGATGACGACCCGCAAATAACTAAATAACTCAATTATAACAGTTCTCATTGTTTCAATACATTGAGATCACTACCAGTTTTCCACGCACTTACAAAGTACAAAATCTATCTTTATAATATTATCTTCTTTCTGAGGTCGGTCGGGGGGTGATGGCCACTTATATGACCAGATAGTAAAGGCCGCTTGTCCAGCGCAGTCGTTACGACATGTTCAATTCTATGTGTTTATTTTACGACCGTGAATCGAACTCAGACTCTCCAGCACGACAGGTTATCGAACGCACGCTCTCATTACCTTAATAATCTATCATCATCATCATCAGGTACCGCGCCTAGTGGCGTAGGTGATCATGTCTTTCCACAACTTTCTATCTCGACAGCTATTTATCATTTCTGTTGTTGACCTTCTGCCAAGCCATTCTCTTAAGCTGTCTGTTATTTTTTCTCTTTGCTTGCCTCTGTCTTTTCGTCCCTTAATTTTTCCAGTTGTTACAATATATTACAGTTGTTCTCTTCTCATTACATGGCCACAAAATGATGATTGTCTCTTCCTAACATTGGAAATTAGCTCTCTTTATGCTTTGACCTCTCTCAGAACCTCTTCATTACTCTTCTTAGCTGTCCATGGTATTCTCAACATTCTTCTGTAAAACCACATTTCTACAGACTCCAGTGATTTTCTTGTCTGTTGTCCTATTGTCCATGACTCGCATCCATATGTTAAGACTGGTTCTACATAACATTTAAAAACTCTTTTTCTTGTTTCTATTGTCAAAAATTGATTGCATAGTATTTTCCTCATTTTTGGAAAGCTGCTTTTGCCTGAGCCATTCTGCATCTCACCTCTTTTGTACATCTTCCATCTGAGATTAACCAAATATTTAAATTCATTTACCTGTTTTAATATTGTTCCACATGTCTTTATTTTGCACTGAGGTGATGTCTTTTTCTTTGTTGTTACCATTGCCTCTGTCTTTTTGCTATTAAGGCTGAGTCCTTTATTTTTGCTTTCCTTCACTATAATGTCCAACATTTCTTGTAACTCATTTTCACGCTTAGCGATTAAGACTGTATCATCAGCATACCTTAGATTATTTATATTATGACCTCCAATTGTTATTCCAGGCATGCCCCTTATGGATCTTAAAATAATCTCACTATAAATATTAAACAAATCTGGTGACAGCACACAACCTTGTCTAACACCCTGTTTTATTTGTTGAAACATTTCCAATTGGTTTCCAGTTCTTATGGCCGCTGTTTGTTGCCAGTACCTGTTCTTTATTATTCTTAGATCTTTGCTGTCTATGTTTATGTTTTCTAAAATGTTGATTATTTCTTGGTGCTTTACTTTGTCAAATGCCTTGGTGTAATCTATGAAACATAGGTATAGATCTGTTTTCACCTCTATGGCTCTTTCTACTAATGATCTTATGATATAAATGGCATTGCTTGTTCCTTTATCTCTAACAAAACCACACTGTTCATCGCTAATTTCTGGACTGATTTTGTTTCGCACTCTTCGCATGATGATTTTTAGTAATATCTTAGTCATATGACTCATAAGGATTATTGTGCGATGATCATCGCATTCAATCGCACCCGATTTCTTTGGTAGGGCTATGAATATTGATTTGAGCATGTCGTCTGGTATATATCCGCTGTTGTAGATTTCATTCTATTAATAATCTATGCTCAAATATATTATTTATGGCGGACTACAATCATTTAATCTTTTCATTCTTTACAGTTGCTATTATCTGTGTTTGTGCTCAGTTCATTCTCTATCGTATCGATCAGCATATGATCGATCTAATAGGTCCCGTGACGCCGTGTTAAAACAATAGATTACTATAGAAGACTGTCCAACATAGCATATAGTAATCTATTCCTTTTAATATTTGAATAATGGTTGCAGTGAAGATAGTTATTTCGAATCAGCATGACTTCAATACATTTCAAAGTGACACAATTATTTGTATAACAGATTGGCTGTATTACGTCAATAGAGTGTTAATGTATGTGTGACTGTAGAGTATACAAAGCTGTTTAAACTATAACACAAGGTGTCTGTTTTTACTTCAATTACCTATGAGGATAAAATAATGACAGTGTGAGAGTTAGAACGTGGCGTACAAGATTACACATTTTGTTGGTATAACGGTGTTTATGAAATCTTGGCTTCCTTCAGCGTCTGTGAGACTAATGCTCTACAATTGTTGATGACAAAACTATCGTTTGTGCACTGTCTGCAGCAGTGAGGGCACGGCAGTGTTTGTTCCGTCCAGGAGTTTACTTTCTTCATGTTTTGGAGTAAAAAGTAAAAAAATTAATAAATAAAGAGCCCCCGTCACGCCAAGTGGCATATAGGGAATATGGTGTTAGTGACCATAAATTTTACAGACCTTCAGCACATGATTTGTGGGGTAATGTGGTCGGTATTACGCCCGTGCCGCTTTACTTTCCCAGAAAAAAATCCGGTACCTATTTAAGGCTGGGTGAAACCGCAAGCCGTCGGTTGGGATCGAACCCTACCGCTTTTCATTTGCAATCCAGTTCACTAACCACTGAGCTATTGCTGCTCTCCATGTTTTGAAGTGAACGCAAGTAATTAAATCCTACATCAAGTTTAGAAATAACTCTGACTACAAACAACTTCTGCCTTGCAGACATATCGAGGAAATAAAAATGGTATTTAGCAGCTAATCTAACAAAAAGACAAGAAAAGCTACAGAGTTTCGGCAAAAGTCTTCATCAGGTATAACAAAATACGTTGCTCATTAAACACAAAGTTACGAGTTAGAATGCACAATAACTAAACAGCTTTAAACACATTTCGAAAATACAGCGGCCGGGATTTTCTTAGAGTCTAGTTAAAAGATTAATAGACAATATGGTAAGTAGAATTTAATTAACCAAAGTTTTGAAAAAGTGGAGGAAATGGGGTCATAGGGTACAAAGAAAACTGGAAGAAGAGTAAAAGAAAGAGAGGATATGGATTGCGAGGGGAAAGGAGAGCATGACATGTAATAAAAATAGGAAAGAATAGGGATAGGACATAGGAAAGACACGGAGAGGAAACAGAGATTAAAGAAAAAAGTGAAAAGAGTTTAATCCTCTCGATAAGAGAGTACCAAAGCGGGCTAAGTGTTGGTTCTCCAACGTGAAACGGGCATGAGTATCAGAGAAACAAGAGATGATGCCAGTAGCACAGATGTCGTCAGATGTTTTTTGGCATGGAAATGTTAAATGAGTGGAGACAGGAGTGTCAGAATCATGTTTTATGATATTTATGTGTTCACAGGTTCTTTCCATAAGCGTCGACCTGTTTCTCCAATATATATTTAGAGACAACGTTGGCAAGAGATGGTATACATCAGATTCAGTAGACATATCAAGGAAAGTGAAAGTTAAAAAATAAGCCCCAAAAAAATGAGTGATGAATACGGATGTACCAGTCCGAAAGGTGTTAAAGATAGTTCCCTATTAAGCGTGGTAAGTGGAAATGTGAAAAAACACTAGGTTGTGAATGTGGTAAGATAAAAAGGCAATCTTGATTATCATTGTTCAGTGGTTATATTGATTATCATTGTTCAGTGGCTATCTTGGTTATCATTGTAGTGTGGCTATCTTGGTTATCATTATTCAGTAGTTATCTTGATTATCATTGTTCAGTGGCTATTTTGATTATCATTGTTCAGTGGCTATCTTGATTATCATTGTTCAGTGGCTATCTTGATTATCATTGTTCAGTGGCTATTTTGATTATCATTGTTCAGTGGCTATTTTGATTATCATTGTTCAGTGGCTATTTTGATTATCATTATTCAGTGGTTATCTTGATTATCATTGTTCAGTGGTTATTTTGATTATCATTGTTCAGTGGCTATTTTGATTATCATATTGTTCAGTGGATATTTTTATTATCATTGTTCAGTGGCTATATTCATTATCATTGTTCAGTGGCTATCTTGATTATCATTGTTCAGTGGCTATTTTGATTATCATTGTTCAGAGGATATTTTGATTATCATTGTTCAGTGGCTATTTTGATTATCATTGTTCAGTGGCTATCTTGATTATCATTGTTCAGTAGCTATCTAGATTATCATTGTTCAGTGGCTATCTTCGTTATCATTGTTCAGTGGCTATCTTGATTATCATTGTTCAGTGGCTATCTTGATTATCATTGTTCAGTGGCTATCTTGATTATCATTGTTCAGTGGCTATCTTGATTATCATTGTTCAGTGGCTATTTTGATTATCATTGTTCAGTGGCTATTTCGATTATCATTGTTCAGTGGCTATTTTGATTATCATTTTTCAGTGGTTATCTTGATTATCATTGTTCAGTGGTTATTTTGATTATCATTGTTCAGTGGCTATTTTGATTATCATATTGTTCAGTGGATATTTTGATTATCATTGTTCAGTGGCTATATTCATTATCATTGTTCAGTGGCTATCTTGATTATCATTGTTCAGTGGCTATTTTGATTATCATTGTTCAGAGGATATTTTGATTATCATTGTTCAGTGGCTATTTTGATTATCATTGTTCAGTGGCTATCTTGATTACCATTGTTCAGTAGCTATCTAGATTGTCATTTTTCAGTGGCTATCTTCGTTATCATTGTTCAGTGGCTATCTTGATTATCATTGTTCAGTGGCTATCTTGATTATCATTGTTCAGTGGCAATCTTGATTATCATTGTTCAGTGGCTATCTTCGTTATCATTGTTCAGTGACTATTTTGATTATCATTGTTCAGTGATATCAGGCTGATCGTGTCTTCACGATAAGGTGGTACAACTGTATATGTCAGCGGATCCAACCAATGTGGTGTTAGCAGTGGTTCTCACAACGTTAGCCAGTCTGTTTTGTCGAAAACTGTTTCTGTGAGCCCAACGAAGAAGTGAAGTAAGGTTTTAGTCAGCTCTGAGTCAATATCCGTGGAGACCAGATTGACTAGTTTGGCTTTCCCTTCAATTTTTGTCAAAGACGTTGAAGTCATGCTGAAGTTTAACTTGCGAAGTGATTTCTTTTCTACTCTCATTATTTTTCTTAAATCAGTAAATTGGTAAAGCGTAGCTGATCCCTCTTGGTCAGATTGAGAATGATCTTTGCAACCAAAACTTCTGCATTATCTCAGCGCTATTTTAGTACGTCCTTAATATTTCCTTCTCTCTGCATTGTAACCTTCTCTCCACATGTATCCTTCTCTCTGCATTGTAATCTTTTCTCCCCATTGTAATCTTCTCTTGACATTGTAACCTTCTCACCACATTGTATCCTTCTCTCTGCATTGTTATCTATTCTCCACATTGAAATTTTCTTTCCACATTGTAATTTTCTCTCTGCTTCATCATCATCATCAATGTGTGCCTTCTCGGCAACGAAGGTTGGCTACCATGGATCGCCATTCTACTCTGTTTCTTGCTTTGATGGTGCAGGCTGTCATAGATTGACTTGTCCATCTTTTGATGTTACTCGTCCATGTTAGTCTTGGTCTGCCTCTGCCTCTTTTACCTTGTATTTTGCCTTCAGGTATTACTTTTAGTAGGCTGTTGTGTCTTTTAACATGACCCAAAAATTTCATTTGTCTTGTCTTAATTGTATTTAGTAGTTCTCTTTTTATTTTCAGTTGTTTTAAAACTTCATCGTTTGTTATCTTTTGTTTCCATTTAATTCCACCTATTCTTCTATAAATCCACATTTCAAAGGCTTCAATTTTCTGTTCTCTTTTCTTGTTTAATGTCCATGTTTCTGCACCATACAGGAATATTGAGAAGATGTAACATTTTGCCATTCTTAGTTTCAGCCCTGCTGATATTTGTTTTGTTGTTAGTATATTTTTCATGGCATTAAAATTACTTTTTGCCATACCTATTCTTTTGTTTATTTCAGTTTTGCATTTTCCATCATTGGTTATAGTATGTCCCAGGTAGTTGTAACTCTGGGCTGTCTCCAGATGTATTCTCTCAACTGTGATATTTAATTGTAGGTCTTGAGAATTTTCTTTGTTTATGATCATAGTTTTAGTCTTTTTGATATGACTTTCTAGTCCATATTTTTTGCTTGTTATGTTTATCACATTAAGCAATTGTTGTAGGTCTTTAGAATTTTCTGCTAGTAGAACAGTATCACCAGCATATCTCAGGTTATTGATTATCTTTCCATTAATGTTTACGCCTGGTATCTCTGAGATGTTTTTAAAAATTTGCTCAGTGTATAGATTGAACAAGCCTGGTGATAGGATGCATCCTTGTCTTACTCCTCTTTTTATATCCATGGGTGTAGAGTTCTCTTTGTTATATCTTATTATTGCTGTTTGCTCCCAGTACAAATTACATATGAGTCGTATGTCTGCGTCGTCTAGATTTATATCCTTTAGGCAGTCTATAAGTTGGTTATGGTGTATTCTATCGAAAGGTTTGGTGTAGTCTATAAAGCAGGCATATATTGGTTTGTTTACTTCTGTGTACTTTTCAATCAGTGTTCTCATGCTGAATATGGCTTCTTTTGTCCCACTGTTTTTCCTGAATCCAAATTGTTGCTCATCTAATTCAGTATTGATTTTATTCTGAATCCTTCCATGTATAACTTTTAGTAAAATTTTTGTTACCTGGCTCATTAGGCTTATTGTTCTGAAGTCACTGCATTCAACTGCACCATTCTTTTTAGGCAATGCAATGAAAGTTGATGTTTTTAGATCGTTTGGTATGTATCCTGTATGGTATATGTCATTGCATATTTCTGTGATCACTTCGACGCCAAACTCTTCTAGAGCCTGTATCATCTCTATCTGTATATTGTCAGCCCTGCTGCTTTTCCCTTTTTCATTGTTTTTATAGCTTTTTCTACTTCAGATTTCAGGATTTTATATTTGTATGTACATTTTATGTCTGGCTTTTTGTCCCTTTCGTCATGAAATAATTCTGTTATATATTCTTGCCATCTATCTATTATATCTTTGTTGTCTGTCATTTCATTATATTTTTTTAGCATGATTGATATGATGCACGCACGAACTTTATGAATGCAAGGCTGGAAATCCACTCAAACTCTAGGAGAGGGACTAATGGACTTTGACAAAAAATGCCACAGAAGACTTAAACATAAATTAAAGAGACTTTACAGCATATTAAGCTACAAGAGAAGAAACCAAACAAGAATCCTCTATGAAGATATATAAGGAAAAGATCCTGGTAGTGTATCGGACATGTGTTCAGAATGGATGAAAGGACGCGAATGCGCCAGACTTTTTATGCGCACACAGGGTGGCGAATGAAAACAGGGAAGACCGAGAGAGACCATAAGAAGAACAATTAACAGAGAGGCCTCAACTACGAACTGAAATACAAAGGACAAGAGGCAGGGTTCGATCCCAATCGACGGCTTCCGGTTGACTCAGCCTTTAATGGGAACGGATTTTTTCTGGGAAAGTAAAGCGGCACGGGCGTAATATCGACCACATTACCCCATAAATCATGTGCTGAAGGTCTGTAAAATGTATGGTGACTAACACCATATTCCCTATACGGCACTTGGCGTGACGGGGATACTTTACTTTACATTTTTGTACCTCAACTACGGCCAACTATATCGAAGGACAACGAGCTGAGAGGGATCACTTAAAGCTTGTGACGTTTTAAGCATTGCGAGCAGGGGTGGTTGTTGGTATAATGACGTCAGTCGTCTATAGTTCGCAAAGCTGAAAACGTCACAAGCTTTGGGTGTTTTCGGGAACCGTCTCATCCCACAGGCCTTCGAGATCGATGGCTCAACTATTGGCTTAAAAAGAAAATAGGACAAGCAAGACTTTGCAATGGACATAGAGAGTTATGATGTCTGCCCTTTGTGATGTCTTTGGTCGGAGAAGATATAAATAAATAATTATCTCTGAAAGTTAAGTTTAACATTTTTTCTTTGTTAGATTTTGAATCCATAAGCGATAAGTTTGTAAAACCCATTGGAGTTGCATGTGACATCATCATCATCATCAAGTACTGTCCCTGGTGACGTAGGTGCTTTTGTCTTTCTACAACTTTCTGTCTTAACATTTGTGCTGTTTTCCATCTTTTTCTCTCTATCTCCTTTTCCATCAATGTTTTTCTGTTGCCATAAAATCTTCCAGACGCTCTTTTCGTATGACATTGTGACGTCCCAAAAAGTTCAAAAGTTGTAATAAGATTTATTGTAATCTTGATGATCCCTTCTAGACGTTGTCATTACTCAATGTAGCGGTTCACGGCTATCTCATGGCTCTTCTATACAACTTTATTTCTATGGCCTCCAAAGACCTCTCTGTTGTTACATTATCAGGGACTGATTTCTCTATGTCAGAGCGGCTCTTACATAAAACTGAAAAACTATGAGTTTAGTTGTAATAACCAAAAAAAATGAACCCTGCAACATTTTTAAATGCATTCCTCGTATCCCGATGTATATAATATATATTGTGTATAATCTTCGTCTTCTTCAGCGATCATGACTCTGTCAGAGTAGGATTCCGGACTCTCTCACGAAGGCAGATGTCTGTTTAGGTGATATTATGTATAATATGTATAGTTATATTGTTATATTGTTAACCGAGATCATGCCAGCTCATCTATGTTTAAAACCATGTGGTACCATCCTATCGTTATCAGTCTCCACAGGGTATTCATTTAGAAATTTAGTTGCGATAACAAATACAAGATGTATAACACATATTAATGCTTTCACCATATCACGATGTGTATATATGTTGCTTGCTTGCTTGCGTTCGCCCGATTACTCAAGGAGTGTACCTCTTCATCATCCGCCCTTAAAAGGACGTTAAGTGGGCGTGTCTGCGAAACGAGAACGAGCCAGCACACCTGTACTTAGCATCACTTACCATCCTATCGTTATATATTTCCACAGGAAATTCATTTTGAGGTTCTTTAATTTCCGCTCACGGGGACATCATAAAACAATGTCCCAAAAATTCTCGTTATAAAATCCTAAACATAGGGGAGAAATCAATAACTGACAATAAAGATGAACATATCAATGAAACAAGTTGCAGTTGTAGACTGTCAGCGGATATCAACACATGACGATTCAAACAATTATTACTCAATAGAAACCCAATGCACAGATTCCGTGACTGTTATCAACATAGTCATCAGCTGTTTTCTTATCCATGTTTGCTCTATAGTAGGCTCTCTGGGAAACGTCATCACATTAATCGTGCTATCACAAGAGCGAATCAAAGACACAAGTACTATTTTGTTACTGTCCTTGGCAACATGTGACTTGGCCTACCTCGTGAGTCTGTCAGCTCGAAAACTTGACTGCATCATCGGAAGATTTGACCCTCTCCTGGCACACATTTATACACCATACGCAGTGATGTATGGGCGATTCCCTAGCCGATTGCCAATGCTGATAAGTGTTAACCATATAGTTATCATCTCTTTTGAGCGAGTTATCGCCGTGTTTTATCCTCTGAAATTATTTCAAATGATAACTCGAAGGAAAACAATCACCGTATTAGTTATCACATATGTTGTCTGGATCGCTTACACTATTCCTAGAGCAACATTAATTTTTCGCATAGAATGGGCATACAGCAGCTCATACAACAGAACGCTTCCATTAGTTAAACTAACTAATTGGTATATCGGAAACAAGAACGCTATCGACATTCTGTCTAGCATTGTTGCTAATGCTGTTACTGTTGCATTTTCAGTTATTGTTGCCGTTAATTGTTGTGCTATAGCCTACAAACTCCATCTTGTGTCAAATCAGCGGAAGTTACTGAGTTGTAGTAAAGCATCCAGAACCGAAAATGATGTCAAAGTCTCGAAAATGCTCCTCACGGTGTGTATTGTCTATTGCCTTTGCAACTTTCCCAGTTCAGCCATTTTTGGTTACCTATACTGGGATGACACTCCATCCAAACGTTCTGATAGGGTCTCCGTGTTACTAAACGATTTAGAAGAACTATTTTCAGCTATTAATTCTGCAGGAAATTTCTTCATATATGTTCTTATGTCATCCAGGTTCTATAACTCTGTGATAAGTCTCATTGGATGCAGAAGTGGGGGAAAGAGGGAAAGATAATCCCGTTATAATCAAGATGACACTTTTTTCTTTAGTTGATTATTTAGCGAAAATAGTTGAAAATACATTACATGGTAAGAAAGAAAGAAAGAGTGAAAGATTGAAAGAAAGAAGGAAAGAAAGAAAGAAAGAAAGAAAGAAAGAAAGAAAGATAAAGAAAGAAAGAGAGAGAGAGAGAGAGAGAGAGAGAGAGAGAAAGAATATGTAAAAGGGAGTGTAAGGGTGTTAGGATGTGGAGATAATAATGTTGTGTTAAAAGAAAGTTAGATGCACGAGATAGGGTACGAGTAAGGGTCTCGCATGAAGATTGGAGTGAGCGAATCACGGAGAGTGGTCAGGTGTTCAGAGGGACAGGTGAGTAGAGTTGAGACGCAGGTAGTTCTCGGGAATATCAAAGGGTTTGATAAACACAAAGAGTAAATAGAGTTAAGAAGGGGAAGTGATTTCATTGGCTGGGGAATGACGTAGGGAGATTCTCATTGGTTGAGACACGAGATATTTAAAGGGTTGCGCAGATAGAAAACAGTAAGAGATCACATGTACGCTAAAGAGGTAGGAAGCCGGGCCACGTCAAGAAGACTTGAATCCATTTTAATGTTAACAGGGCAAACGCTCTTTTTAGTTAGAAGTGTGCAGGATAAAGATTTTAGATAGATTCGTAGAGGCAGCCACATGTAATCTAAGTTATTTGAGAAGTGGATCTATTTTAGTAGTAACAGGGTGAATGCCCATATTAGCTAGCCGTGTGTAGAACAACTAGACTAGAAGTGAATGTAGTTTAAATAAACGAGTGAGATTGGATCCTTAGTTTAGGAATCTGGATGTTCTGTAATCATACTGTGGAGTGACAGTGAGCAGACTAGTGGGGAAATGTCTGTAATGAGATGTTCCATGAGAGGGATTTATGACGTAGACGTTGGTTGTTAAGTTATGTGCACTGTTCAGGGAATGTGGACAGAGATAATTGATTCAATGTGTGAATTACGAACAGTTAGGAGGTAACTGGAACCTCCTTAGCATTACTTTGATACCTGAGCGGTGATCCACGCCGCAGGAAGGTTGCATTGAGAACGTATATTCAGTGGCCTGTGTAAATAAAGTATTTATATTCTTATGTACAAAAGACTTGTGTTTGAAGTCAATTTTATCTAGACAGGTGTGCGACGTGTTCCGACCACATCGTGAAATATCAAGATTGACAGTTTACACCGAACGACTGAGAAAAAATTTAAGAAAGGAGGAAGGGATGGTCACAAATCTGTCTTGAGAGTTGATTACAAAGATCATGATGTTCGTGTCAACATTTGGTCAGTGTGGACCAAGCAATCAATCGAAAAGTTGAAGGTCTTCGCTTAACATTTATACAGGAAACGACATTGCAGATATAGACAATGCTTCAGGCGAACGAAAGATAGATAGATAGAAGGTCTTCGCTGGTGCTACGGAGTTCGTGCATCTGAACTGTAGCCATCTTCAGTGCTTTCTTTAATCTTTGGGGATCGTGCTTCATGTTTGTGAACGTGTTGGTGAGGGATTTCATCACTTTTTAGCTGTACGTTGTGCAATGATGATGATGATCTACCTACTAGGCTCAACGTTCTTTCTTTTCGTCACTCACTTTTGTACCCTAGTAACATCTCTGGTACCAATGTAACATCTCTGGTACCAATGTAACAGGTCTTTTGTAAACGGTCTTGTTATTTAAACGTTTCCACTTATCCGCTTTTACACACGTCTCATCATGAGATGAGTATCAGCATACGTCCCCTAGTTGTTGTGTTGTTGTCTTTCGGCTGTCTGGTATTGCACAGCCGTGTTGGAGCGCCCTCGACTGTCTGGTATTGCACAGCCGTGTTGTAGCGCCCTCGACTGTCTGGTATTGCACAGCCGTGTTGGAGCGCCCTCGACTGTCTGGTATTGCACAGCCGTGTTGGAGCGCCCTCGACTGTCTGGTATTGCACAGCCGTGTTGGAGCGCCCTCGACTGTCTGGTATTGCACAGCCGTGTTGGAGCGCCCTCGACTTCAACACTCGAACAAGAACTCGAGTGCCAATGGCATACCGCCAATGGGCAAACCTTCCCTTACTGTGGTCGCCCTCGCCTGGAATCGTGTTGTTTACATACAGGCCTAGCGTCCTGTACGCTCTGCCTGGCTGCCCTTTGTCCCGACTGGATCTCGAGACCGATCACTGTCACTGGCCTAGTTCGGCCGCTGTTGACCTCAACGATAAGTCAGTTTCACCTGCCGTGTATGGGGTAGTACTCCCGTATTGTAATTAATGTGACAACCCATTTCGTTCATCACGAGGCTTTAACAACTTAATAACTACACACTCTGACAACACGTTTAATGTAAAATCAACTAACTTTAATAACGATTGACTGCGTGGCTTGAGTACTTCTACAAGCGACGTTCACAGTCATGTATACAATAACAATTACAGTCAACACATTAGTAATTACATCCTAACCTGTCACTCCTGTAGAATTGACAGCAATTCCGCAGTGCTGCAACAGTCAATTTATCTACCTCCTCACACTTGACATGCTTTCTCCTATTTCTAACATCCACCACTTGTACTAAATTATCACCACTTGCCCACTCGACAAATGTATCAGAACCTATCCGCTAAAGTCTGATTGAGCAACAATCTCGCTGCCCTTATAATTAACATGAATCTTGCAATCCATTTACACCACTGACACTGGTGTCAATCACATAGAGTGACGTGTCACAGTCTCGTAGTCCAGTGACACCCTTAACTACAATTACTACTGGAATACACTTCTAACTTGAGTGCACGTTACTAAACCGTGGATCTAAGATCAGCTGACATTTCTGCGCTAGGAATAACTGAGTTTCCACTCACTCCCATTGAATCACAATTCCCTTTTTCTACCAGAGTCCCGCCGAGTCATACGGCTTAAAGTCACCAAGACTCATGGTACTAACTATTCACTTAGTATGACCATAGCGTAGCATTATCAACCTAGTGACTTGCTACTAACTAGTTTTAATGCACACAGGCCTCCTATCGAACATAATCACAGTCCATCTTAAAGCTGGCCTAACATAACCACAGAATACTATTCACAAATATACCAACGGTCAGACGTGTTCCTTCCTCGACCGCTGGTTCTAGACTAACATATTTACAACCGTTTTCGGAGGCTGTCAGCTTACTAGCTAACGCCTTCCCCGGCACGACCTTCCTAGTCGACCGCTTGTCTTCTGACTGACTAACCTTATCTTAATCTCGTGTTTCTTTCTTTTCCCTTCGTTCTCTTGCACGAGACTCATGCTAGTCTAATTTTCCCTTCCATACTCAACATTCCGTTAATTCATACATCCCTCGTTCATCTCGTATTTTCCCTCCTCATGTTTCTTTGTCAATCTTCACTCATTCCCCTTGACCTAATTACGGACTTCTTTATTCCTTTTCTCAATTTCTATTTTTATTTATCTTGTTCCTCCTTCTCTCCCCTTTATTATTTAACCACTCTGTTACATATATGCTACCCACCCATTTTTAGTTATTTATCTAACTTAATAACTAAACCAGTACTATCTAATTCCATCTTCTATTATACATTCCTATTCTTCTGTTGTCGTCTTGTCACTCCCGACGACTCCCTTGTACCATCCTTACTTTTCTTCTATTATCTCTTTCTTCTATTGGACAACCCCTCTACTAAGTCTTTAACTCTGATTCCCTTCTTTATTACACGCAGTCCCTTTTTTTTTTTTAGTTCCTAACCTGGATATTCTCTACCCTCATCGGAGCCTCCTCCACAATTTCTGATAGGGCCCTTACAGAACTCCTGGAGGTTGCTCCTTCCTACTATATCTTCCTTTTCTATGTCCTCTACTCTACCTCCCCTATCATTTCTTGGCTTCTGTCTTCTGTTGTTTCGTAACTCTCTTCACTCTCCCACTGTTCACTCTCCTGTTCTCTATTTTTTTTCTCTTCTGGTGATTCTCCTGAAGACCACCTCCCCTGTCTCTTCCTAACGACGCTCCTATTCCTTTGCGTCTCCTCTTCCATCCTTCCTCCCCCTTGTTTTTCTCTTATTTCCTCTTGTCTTTCCCCTTCTTGTTGTCTTTGGTTTAATCTTAACCGTCTTTCCGGTATCGGCATGTCTTCCTCTTCTGACGACGTTTGCCTTTCTCTTTGTACCCTTCGTTCTTTTCTTCTATATTGACTCCTCGTGTTCCTATACGGTGGGTCCTCTTCCGTGTTGTTTCCCTCCTCTTCACTACTTTCTCCTTCTTCTTCACTTTCGTTACTGCTTCCACGTTTGTTCTCTTTTTGCCCCTTTTTCTGTTCTCTTGTATTCGTATTAACCTCCTGTTCCTCTTCACTCTCGGTATACTCTGTTGACTCTTTCCCTCCATACATCGTACATTTCCTCCTTGGCCTCTCACTCTGCTCCTGTTCGTTTTCTGACCATAATGAGTCATCTTTCCTTATGTTTCTTCTATGTGTTCGTATCCCCCTTTTGCTATATATGTGCTTTATAACATAATTTGCTTCTCCTGTTTTCTTTATTATTATATATCCTTCCTTCCATTTTGGACTAATTTTAGACGTGGCTGTCTGATTCCTATAATATACTTTGTCTCCTACTCTGTATTCTATCTCTTCTTTATCTTTACTCTTCTGTTGGTTTTTCTTTTCAGCTCGTTTCAAATTTCTCCACACCATTCTTTGTGTGTCGTGCATTTGTTGCAGGATTATTTCGTGTATCTCTTCTCCCATATACCTTCTTCTTGGTTGCAACACATTATCAATTGGTAACATTGGATGTCTACCATACAACAAGAAGAACGGTGAAAATTGTGTACTCTCGTTCTTATTCATCCTAATTGCCGCCAACGCATGGTTCAGTTTTACATCCCATTCCATTTCTCTCCCTCTTGTCAATTTGGATATTATGTCATTTAGCGTTCTGTGCTGCCTTTCGTTGGTCCCGTTCGCTTGCGGATTATATACTGACGTTCTTATATGTTGGATGTTTAATTTCTTTAATGTTTGTCGAAACTTGCTACTCGTAAACTCCCCTCCATTGTCTGTTAATATGCACTGTGGGAACTATATCTCGGAATAATTTCATTCAGTAGTATATCTATTATAGTGTCCGTGTTTTTGTTCGGTATTGGCACACTCTCTGGCCATCTACTATATGAATCTGTTATATGGAGGATATATTTATTCCCCGATATTGTTGTTGGGTATGGCCCCGTTATATCCATGCTTATCTTTTGCATCGCAAAATATTGCTTTTCCATTGTCATCATCGGTCCCCCTTTTTGTAGTAAGTTTCTTGTCTTACATACTCTGCATCTCTTAGCGTGCTCGTCTACCGATCTATACAAGCCCGGCCAGTAGTATTTTATTCTTAGTGCATCTAACATTTTATCTCTCCCCATGTGCCCATTTTCCTCGTGATACATTGATAACAACTGTTTCCTATATACTTGTGGGATGCACACCCTTGGTTGTACTTCATCTTCCTCGCCTATATATAATAATATTCCCCCATTCTCATCGATACTAAATTTCCTCCATTTCTTCGCCTTTCCACTCTTTATGTCCCTTATTATCTCTCCTAACTCTTCGTCTTTATTCTGTGCTTCTCTTGTTATGTCTACCTCTTCCTCTTCTGTATTATTTTCCCACTCTTCTTCTTCTGACTCATTTCCCTTTTGGCTTACTCTATTGGTATCTATTATATTTATTTGGAATGTTCTATCATCCACATCCGTACTTGTTTCGTTTTGTTCTCTTGTTTCGTTTTGTTCTCTTTCTTCCCCTTCCTTCCTTGGCATTCTTGATAACCAATCCGCGCAAATGTTTCTACTTCCCTCTATATATTCCACTTTGGCTCCACTATTTTGCCATGTTAACGACCACATATCTATTTTCCTGTTTTTAATCGGCGCCTCAAGTATTGCTTTGAGTGGCTTATGGTCTGTCATTACTACCTGTTGTCCGTGTATGTAGAAATGGAGTTTTTGAATTGCATAGTGGATTGCAAATGCTTCTTTCTCTATAGTGGGCCACCTTATTTGAGTCCTGCTTAACTTGTGGGATAGAAAGTATATTGGCCATTCTTGTACCCTATTTTTTCCTGTTACTTTGTCCACCTCTACTTTCTCACATACCAGACATGCACCTATTGCCACATCTGACGTATCCGTATATAGAATCATCCTTCCTTCCTTTTTCGGGTGTGCCAATAATGGCACTTTTGCCAACCCTTCTTTTAGCGTCTCAAATGCTTTTTGACATACTGTTGACCATTGAAATCTCACAAATTTCTTCGTCAATGTCGTTAGTGGTTCTGCCACTTCTGCAAACTTTGGTATAAATCTTCTATAATAGCCGCACATACCTAGAAAACTGCGTACCTCCCTTATCTTAGTTGGTGGTTTCATCTCTTTAATCACTTGTACTTTATCTTTATCTGGTAATATTCCCTCTCTATTTACTACAAAGCCTAAATATTTCACTTCCTTTCTCAGAAATTGACATTTATTGAGTTTTAGTTTTATATCATGTTGACGTAGTCGGTCAAATACCATTTTAACGTGTTTTAGGTGTTGTTCTTTTGTTCCTTTTGTAAAGATTATGATGTCATCTACGTAAGCTTGAGCAAATGTCCCTAATCCTTGTAACACCTGGTTCATCAAGTTCATGTATGTTGCTGGAGACCCCTTTAATCCGAACGGCATTACATTCCATGTAAAAGTTCCTAAATGTGTGTTAAACGCAAGTTTGTCCCTGGTACTCCGATTTACTTGGATTGCCCAATAGCCACTCTTGCAATCCAATGTTGTATAGAAGTCTGTGCCTTGAAATAGTGCCACTATGTCGTCTACCCTTGGCATTTGATAGCTGATATCCTTCGTTACTTTATTCAGCGCTCTGTAATCACAACAGAATCTTTTTGTTCCATCCTTCTTCTGTACGATTACAACCGGTGATGACCATTGTGACGTTGTTCTGTCAATTATTCCCGCTTTTAACATTTCTTCTATGGTCGTTTCTACTACCTCTCTATCTTTTAAAGGTGTCCTATACGTTCTTACATTTGTTGGTTGTGCTGTTCCAGTATCTATTTCTAATTCTACTGTTTTGGTTCTCCCTAGTTCATAATCTGTCAACGCAAACATCTCATGGTTGTTGAGTACTAACTTCCGTACTTGATTCCTATCGTCCTTATTTGTATGTATTTGTTTTTCTAATTGTTCCCGTCTCTCTTTTGTTAGTGTGCTTTGTTTTGTTTTTGTGTTCTTATTTAGTCCTCTATTTCTTTCTACTTTCCTTGTTATCTCTCTTTGTTCTTGCCTAAATCTTTGTCTCACCCAACGTAGGTACTCTTGCCTTTCCTCTTCTCTCCTCTCTTTTTCTTTTCTTTCTTGTTGCACCTCTCCTCTTCGCTCTTTCCTCCCTGCATCCATCTTATCTCTACATTCCCGTCTAACCTGAGCTATAACCTTTCCCTTCTTTATTTTAATTGTTTTTCCCGAATAATTGATTAACATCACTGGCAAATTGTTCCCCTTATTTACTGTTGCTATGCCATCAATCACTTATGTTTGGTTCTTCCATTAATTCTGGCTTTGTTCTAGTCGTTTCTATTGTCATTCCTGGTCCAATATAATCATTTTGCTTTAGTTTCGCCAAAGTGATATGTACGTGGTGTGGTTTTAATATTACATCCTCTTTTGCTCTTGCTAATGTTGCAATATGTATGTCATCCTCCAATTGTATTTCCACCCTTCCTATCCTTAACGTTTGTGTCTTGTAATTTACTATAACTTCATTTTTCCTCATCCAGTCTCTACCTAATACCATAACCCTATTCATTCCTCTCACTACCATAAATCTTTGTTGCATATGACAATTTCCTACCTTTATGTGTATCCATGTTTCTCCTATTACTTCCAACAATTGCCCACTTATTGATTCCAGTTTATTACTTGTCCTTTTCATTCTCCTTTTGTACCCTTTTATTGCTCTATACGCAGTTTCTTTTATCACACTCACGCTGGCACCGGTGTCTATAATAGCCCTATATTTCTGCCTGTCTACTTGTACTATGCAAGAACATGGATCCTCTCTTCTACCGTATCTACCAAATTGGTCAGGCTTCTCTTCTGTACTCAAAATCGCCTGCCTGTTTGAGTACTGTTTCCGTTTCCCGCTTGTCTTGTACAATCCTCCTCTTCTCTGCCTATTAGTTGTTTCTCTACATTGTCTAATAATATGACCTATCTTCCCACACCTATAACACCTTCTTGTCTCCTGAATGACATTGACTATTTGTGTTTCTCTCTGTTGTACTCTTCTCTGTCTCATGTGGTCTATTTCCATGGGGCTTTCTTGCCTAACTCCTCTACCAGTTTCCCCATATTGTCCTTCTTCCTCAAATCTTTTTGCTATGCCCTCCTCTTCTATCGCTGCGTTGATTACTTGTGAGATTGTTGCCATTTTTCTTCGTGTTAACATTATTTTCAGACCTTTATCTCTTATTCCTGTTATGAATGTTGCTATTAACAACTTATTTACCTGTTCTGTTTCTTTTCCTGCTCCAAACCCTTGTTCTGCCATTTCCCTTATCCTTTCTCCATATTCTTCTATTGTCTCACTTTTTCCTTGTTGAGCCCCTGTCAATTTCATGATGGCATGTTGCTCATCTTTGAATTTTCCATACCTCTTTGCTAAGTACAGTTTAAACTCTTGCCATGGCTCTTCTTTTATCTCCTCTATTCTTCTTCTCACGCATTTCGCTACTGCACTCTGACTCGTAGCTACTGCTAATTCCTTCCATTCTATTTGACTTAATTGTTTACTCTTTGACCAGAATTCAATGGCGTTTATCCATTCTTCAAATTTGTCTGGCTCTCCTGTGAACATCGGAATTCTTCTGATTATTTCCTGAGTTTGTAAACTATTCCCTAACCTTTCCACTACTTCCCCCATCTTTTGCATGGCTTGCCACATATATCCCTCTTGTGTCATCCCCTCCATCTTTGTTTCTATTTCTCACGACCCTTCTCTTACTGCCTTATTCCTTTCTTTGTATTTATGTCTACCTTTTACTCTAATCCTCACCTACTTGTGCTGATATTCTACGCCCATATTCACTTAATTGACTTCTTGTTCTATCTGACTACCTTCTTGTTAAATTCTTTTCCCCACGTGTCACCTTTTGTAACCTTACTGTCTCTGTATCCGTTTGACTCCACCACCTATACTCCTTTAAGTCATTTGGACTCACCTGTAACTATACAACAATTTATACAATGAATTTGAACCTGTTTGTTCTCAATACATTTAACAATTTATACAATGAATTTGAACCTGTTTGTTCTCAATACATTTAACAATTTATACAATGAATTTGAACCTGTTTGTTCTCAATACATTTAACAACATTGCATAATAAATTTCTCTTGTATTCTAGCCCTGTGTGTCTTCTTTTCAATCCTACTCGTGTCCTTATTCTACTCCCTTTTCCCCTTCTTCAATCGTTATTCCTATTCTAACTAAAAAAATTATTGTGACACACACGACTATAATACTTCTGTATTATCACAATTGTTTCTTTCCATTTGTTTGTTTAATCATTCTTTCACTCACCTTTCATTCTTAATTAATCTTAAATTAATTACTGAACCAATCACCTCTCCGATGATCCTTGGAATTTATTTTAAGATTTGCCGCCACTGTTTTATTTCTCGGATGCGACCTCGCGCAGGTCACGGTACCAATGTAACATCTCTGGTACCAATGTAACAGGTCTTTTGTAAACGGTCTTGTTATTTAAACGTTTCCACTTATCCGCTTTTACACACGTCTCATCATGAGATGAGTATCAGCATACGTCCCCTAGTTGTTGTGTTGTTGTCTTTCGGCTGTCTGGTATTGCACAGCCGTGTTGGAGCGCCCTCGACTGTCTGGTATTGCACAGCCGTGTTGTAGCGCCCTCGACTGTCTGGTATTGCACAGCCGTGTTGGAGCGCCCTCGACTGTCTGGTATTGCACAGCCGTGTTGGAGCGCCCTCGACTGTCTGGTATTGCACAGCCGTGTTGGAGCGCCCTCGACTGTCTGGTATTGCACAGCCGTGTTGGAGCGCCCTCGACTGTCTGGTATTGCACAGCCGTGTTGGAGCGCCTTCGACTGTCTGGTATTGCACAGCCGTGTTGTAGCGCCCTCGACTGTCTGGTATTGCACAGCCGTGTTGTAGCGCCTTCGACTGTCTGGTATTGCACAGCCGTGTTGTAGCGCCCTCGACTGTCTGGTATTGCACAGCCGTGTTGGAGCGCCCTCGACTGTCTGGTATTGCACAGCCGTGTTGTAGCGCCCTCGACTTCAACACTCGAACAAGAACTCGAGTGCCAATGGCATACCGCCAATGGGCAAACCTTCCCTTACTGTGGTCGCCCTCGCCTGGAATCGTGTTGTTTACATACAGGCCTAGCGTCCTGTACGCTCTGCCTGGCTGCCCTTTGTCCCGACTGGATCTCGAGACCGATCACTGTCACTGGCCTAGTTCGGCCGCTGTTGACCTCAACGATAAGTCAGTTTCACCTGCCGTGTATGGGGTAGTACTCCCGTATTGTAATTAATGTGACAACCCATTTCGTTCATCACGAGGCTTTAACAACTTAATAACTACACACTCTGACAACACGTTTAATGTAAAATCAACTAACTTTAATAACGATTGACTGCGTGGCTTGAGTACTTCTACAAGCGACGTTCACAGTCATGTATACAATAACAATTACAGTCAACACATTAGTAATTACATCCTAACCTGTCACTCCTGTAGAATTGACCACAATTCCGTAGTGCTGCAACAGTCAATTTATCTACCTCCTCACACTTGACATGCTTTCTCCTATTTCTAACATCCACCACTTGTACTAAATTATCACCACTTGCCCACTCGACAAATGTATCAGAACCTATCCGCTAAAGTCTGATTGAGCAACAATCTCGCTGCCCTTATAATTAACATGAATCTTGCAATCCATTTACACCACTGACACTGGTGTCAATCACATAGAGTGACGTGTCACAGTCTCGTAGTCCAGTGACACCCTTAACTACAATTACTACTGGAATACACTTCTAACTTGAGTGCACGTTACTAAACCGTGGATCTAAGATCAGCTGACATTTCTGCGCTAGGAATAACTGAGTTTCCACTCACTCCCATTGAATCACAATTCCCTTTTTCTACCAGAGTCCCGCCGAGTCATACGGCTTAAAGTCACCAAGACTCATGGTACTAACTATTCACTTAGTATGACCATAGCGTAGCATTATCAACCTAGTGACTTGCTACTAACTAGTTTTAATGCACACAGGCCTCCTATCGAACATAATCACAGTCCATCTTAAAGCTGGCCTAACATAACCACAGAATACTATTCACAAATATACCAACGGTCAGACGTGTTCCTTCCTCGACCGCTGGTTCTAGACTAACATATTTACAACTGTTTTCGGAGGCTGTCAGCTTACTAGCTAACGCCTTCCCCGGCACGACCTTCCTAGTCGACCGCTTGTCTTCTGACTGACTAACCTTATCTTAATCTCGTGTTTCTTTCTTTTCCCTTCGTTCTCTTGCACGAGACTCATGCTAGTCTAATTTTCCCTTCCATACTCAACATTCCGTTAATTCATACATCCCTCGTTCATCTCGTGTTTTCCCTCCTCATGTTTCTTTGTCAATCTTCACTCATTCCCCTTGACCTAATTACGGACTTCTTTATTCCTTTTCTCAATTTCTATTTTTATTTATCTTGTTCCTCCTTCTCTCCCCTTTATTATTTAACCACTCTGTTACACCCTTTTGGGTGTCGAGGGAGATAAAAAAAAAAGTTATGTCTGGTTAACTTCGTTTTGGCTGCTTCATTCATTGTCGCTTGATTTTGTTGTAGAGCGTCTGTGATGTAGTCGGTCCATCTTACTCTGGATCTACCTCTTGCATTCTACCCTCTCCTCCTTTAATATATGCTATGAATGGTAAGTAAACTCATGTAAACTAAACCTCTTACTGTGAACAGGATTTATTTGCACTTTAATGTATTCTCCACATTAACCTCTTTCTTTTCTACTCCGATGATTAATTTTTTTTTCTGCCTCTGGCGTCTTAAAGTGACGTAGCTACAGAAATCTTTGGTTTATAGCAAACTGCCATATTTGTCTCATTCCCCCAGCACATGGTATTACTGCAAGACAACTTTTAATAAAGCATTTGTCTTTTCTTTTCGATACTATTGACTATGTGAACCACGACGCTTAGAACCCCACGGCATGTTCAGCTGTCCAAAGTTAATAAAATAATCAGTCTATCTTTCAGAGGAGTCACCCCTTCCCCCCGCCCCAAACAACTATAGTCTGCGTCAATACAGACTGACTATCGCGGTGAGGGTTTTGGTATTATGTAGATATACAGGGTGTTTATAAAGTCTCACTACACTTGGTATCTAGGTCAATTTGAAAAAAAAATGTTTATGACGTCATCACAATATGTGCTCCCACTGTCAATGAAATTTGTTGAATAAGTTTATTGCTACTGGAAATGTGGAAGATGCTCCACGATCTGGTAGGCCTGCTGTGAATGATGAAATATGTTTAGATATCCAAGACAGAATCCTTAAAAGTCCAGACAAGTCATTAAGAAAACTGTCGCAACAAGTGAACTTACCATTGAGCACATATTGTGATGACGTCATAAACATTTTTTTCAAATTGACCTAGATACCAAGTGTAGTGAGACTTTATAAACACCCTATATAAGACCTAGTTCTCCAGTATCTCTGTGCTGGACAAGCAGGAACTTCTCCGGAAGAGTAAAGGAAATCAAGAAAGCTATTTCTGCCCGCTACGATATTATCCGGGGATCCACGATAGCTCAGTGGTTAGTGAACTGGTCTACAAAGGACAAGAAATCGAGTTCGATCCTGATCGATGGTTTTCAGGTTTGAGTTATTTGCGGGTCACCATCATTGCACTCCGAACATGTCCATAGGTGCTCAGATCTCCTCCTCAGCATATCCCGCAGTGTCCAGCGACTGCCGACTCCAGTTCTGTGTTGGTTGATAAGTCTTCTTACACGCCCACGAAGTTTCTTATTTCTGGCTGTGCCCATCTTAACTCCCATCTCTTTCATCTGAAGGAGTGACGTGGATTTGTGGTCGTCGAAGTCCTGTGCTCTTTCCACATCTCGGAAGGCAGTGATGATGTTTGCCCGAACCATCGTTTGACCGTCCTCAACGACAGCGCAGCTAGCCAACCTATCCCCCTTTTCATTTTCCCGTACTCCCGCATGTCCAGGGACATAGACAAAGGTGACCTTACGTATTTTGGATTTCTGCAATGACTCTAACCATTTCATGCGCAAAGAGCCCGCCTCCACTTTTTTTTATCATGCTCATCGAATCACTCAGTATACATGCGTGGGTGTAGTCTTGTGACTCTAACCAGTTGAATGCCTTGGTCACTGCCATCGCCTCCATTGTCATGCTACTCGTGGTCATGACGTATGCAACACTACCACTGTCTTTTTTGACTACTCGGGTATACTCAGCCTTAAATTGGTATCGGTTTTTTTTCTGTGAAAATAAATCGGAACGGGCGTACTACCGACCACATTACCTAAAAAAAATCATGTGCCGGATGTTTTATAATTATTATGGTCACTAACGTCATATTCCTTATACGCTACTTGGCGTGACGGGGCTCTTTTACTTTACATTTTTTACGTTATTTTCCTGATTCAGGGTTTAACGGCTCGTATCGATCAACAAGTATTCGATCAATAAACCAATCAACCAGTTTCTAACGAGAAAATGATAGAGAAACAAATAAATAATATACATATGATTGTTAACATTGTATTATAAGTAAATACCATGTGAGGATCCTCGGTGGCTCAGTGGTTAGTATGTTCGCTTCCTGACAAGGAGGGCCCGGGTTCTATCCACAACAGTGGCTGATTTTTTTCGGAGTGACAAGACTCCGGGGTTCACACGGCCTATAAAAATGGGTACCAGATATTTGTATATGAAGTAAAGGCGGCCTGGCATGATACCTATCACACCACCCAAAAATGTGCCGTGGTCATAGATAGAAAAATGTGGTCACTAACACCATACTCTCCATTGCCTAACAAGGCGTGGAGGGAATTGATATATATTTTTTTAAAATGTAGTAAGTAAAGAGCCCCGTCACACCAAGTGGCGTATAGGGAATATAGTGTTAGTGACCATACATTTTACAGACCTTCGGCACATGATTTTTGGGGTAATGTGGTCGGTATTACGCACGTGTCGCTTTACTTTCTCAGAAAAAAATCCAGTACCCATTTAAAGGCTGGGTGAACCCGGAAGCCGTCGGTTGGGATAGAACCCTACCTCTTGTTCTTTGTAGTCCAGTTTACTAACCACTGAGCTATCGCTGCTCCCTTTATATACATGTGCATTATTATTATTTTAT
Source organism: Megaustenia siamemsis (assembly GCA_032433765.1). NCBI lineage: Eukaryota > Metazoa > Mollusca > Gastropoda > Stylommatophora > Ariophantidae > Megaustenia > Megaustenia siamemsis. The sequence continues at coordinate 25,156,013 of JAVIAB010000107.1, forward strand.
TCGTTATTGCATTATCCGCAAAACTGAATGGTTTTAGTTATTTAATTCTCAAAGTTGAAAAGTAACAAACAACACAAGAAAAGATAGAATATCAAATGAAACTATAAGAAAAATAATAGGAACAAAACCCTGCCAAGAATATATAGAACAACAACAACTTAAATGGTTGGGCCACCTGGTCAGAATGAATCCTTATCAATCACCATCAAGGGTGTTCTTCTCGAAAAGGCATGGGAAATGACCAAGAGGAAGACCCAGAAGAAGATGGATAGATGCAGTGACAGAGACATGTAACAACAAAGGAAAATCACTAGTTCAGACAGTTCGAGCAGCTCAAGAACGACAAATGATATAAACCACGACACCTTTTAGGTATCAGTGAAAAGAGAAAAGAAGAAGAATTCTCAAAGTTGTACCATCCAGTGTTTAGTTATTGTCTTATTTTCAAAGCTGAACCATCTGGTGTATAGTTATTGTCTTTGTCTCAAAATTGAACAATCCAGTGATTAGTTACCCACTTATTCTCAAAGTTGAACAATCCAGTGATTAGTTACCCACTTATTCTCAAAGTTGAACAATCCAGTGATTAGTTACTGTCTTATTCTCAAAGTTCAACCATCCAGTGTTTAGTTACTGTCTTATTCCCAAAGTTCAACCATCCAGTTTTTAGTTACTGTCTTATTCTCAAAGTTCAACCATCCAGTGTTTAGTTACTGTCTTATTCTCAAAGTTCAACCATCCAGTGTTTAGTTACTGTCTTATTCTCAAAGTTCAACCATCCAGTGTTTAGTTACTGTCTTATTCTCAAAGTTCAACCATCCAGTGTTTAGTTACTGTCTTATTCTCAAAGTTCAACCATCCAGTGTTTAGTTACTGTCTTATTCCCAAAGTTGAACATCGTGTGTTTAGTTACTGTTATGATGATAATATGAAATATATTTTTATTCTTTTTAATGTAGTATCTTCTTAATTGAGTCGTTTTGCCTCTTACTTTTGTTGTACGTCTACAATTTAACGCTAAAACCCTCTCATTGTTTCTATATATTGAGAATGCTGTTAATGCTTTAAAAAAAAACGTTAACTTTATGGTATATCATTATGTTTTCTTTTACGATCGAAGAATATAGTCGACTTGTCCAGAGCAGTCGGATCAATGTCTTGGGGACTAAACTTTTATTTCAAATTTTACAGAATAAAAACCCTACCGGGAATCGACCCCCGGCTCTCCAGATTATAGCATGAAAATCTATCAGTTCGGCCACTCTCTAACTCTCTCTCTCTCTCTCTCTCTCTCTCTCTCTCGCTCGCTACTTTCATAATCTTTGTAAAAGTATATTATTTCTTGCAGATTACAGACATGAAATCGTTCCATTATTTACACTTGCAGTTATCTGTGTTCGTGGAAAGTTTATGTTCTTTCGAATTGATTAGTTCGTGATCGATCTAATAGGTCACGTGATGCGATGTTGAACCAATAGTTTACTATAGAACATTAGCCAACATAGACTATAATAATGCAAACTGTTTCTCATTCAAATAATGGCTAAAGTGAAAATAATTGTTTGAAATGATTATGTCTTGTCACCATTTTTGGACTTTTAAATTGAAACGGATAAAATAGTTTGTATAATCGGTTGGTTATGTGACGTCATTGAAGTGTCAACAATCGTGAGACGGTAAAGTAGACAGAGCTTGTTTAAACTATGACGCCAGTCGTTTGTTTTCTCGTTGATTATCTATGAGGTTTGCAGTATTTACATTGTGAGGGCTGAAACGTGTGGCTTACAAGATAGCACATTTTGTTTGTACAACGGAGTTCATGGCAAATTACTTTCTTTTGTTCTCTGTGAGGCTGAGATCTACAATTCATGTTACGACACTGGCGTATGTGTCTGCAACAGTGAGGACGTCGTAGATTTACGCCCAGGAGTTCATTAACACTTCGGGGTGGACGCAAGTATTTATCTCTTAAAACAATACAGCCCTGACTGCTAACATCTGCTGCCTTGCAGAAATGTCATGTGAAATTTAAGTAAGAGAATCAGTCCCGAACAAATGAGTGTTGAATACTGATGCACCGGTCTGAAAGTACCAGAAGACAGTTCGCCATTAAATGCAAGAAGAGGAAGAGAAGAAGACGACATATGAAGAAAACAAAGTTGTTATTGTTGTATGTTGATATGGCTACCTAGATTCTCATTGTTTAGTCGTGTCAGGTAAATATTACCTTTCCGAGATGGCCGTGTAGTCCTTTCTATATCAAGAAATCCAACTACAGTCGTGTCAGGTGGATATTACCTTTCCTAGATGGCCGTGTAGTCCTTTCTATATCAAGAAATCCAACTACAGTCGTGTTAGGTGAATATTACCTTTCCTAGATGGTCGTGTAGTCCTTTCTATATCAAGAAATCCAACTACAGTCGTGTCAGGTGGATATTACCTTTCCGAGATGGTCGTGTAGTCCTTTCTATATCAAGAAATCCAACTACAGTCGTGTTAGGTGAATATTACCTTTCCTAGATGGTCGTGTAGTCCTTTCTATATCAAGAAATCCAACTACAGTCGTGTCAGGTGGATATTACCTTTCCGAGATGGTCGTGTAGTCCTTTCTATATCAAGAAATCCAACTACAGTCGAGAAGTAAGATCTCACTCAGGTTTGAGTGGCCCTGCCATGGAGATCACACATTCTCTAGCTTGCGCTTTATTCCCCTTAATCGTCAATGAAATAGAAGCCGTATTAAAGTTTAAACTGCGAATAGATTTATTATGGGGGTTTTTCTCTTCATCAATAAATTGGTGTAAAATATAAATAGCTTGAGAGATAAGATCAGAAATAAGGAACTGAGAAAAAAGCTAGGAATAACCACCGCCATAGAATATATAAAGAAACAACAGATAAAACGGTTTGGGCACGTGACAAGGCAGAACTATCAAAACACAACACAACAAGCCTTCAATAAACGTTGCGAGAACACCAGACCCAAGAGCCGATCATGGAAAAGATGGATTGATGGAATATTAGAAGCATTAGAAAACGTAACAGCAGCAGAGGCGAACAGAATAACAAAAGACCACAAATTATATCTCCCCTCGACGCTGAAAGGCAAATGAGGAAGAAAAGAAGAAGTGAACATAATTAATCATAATTCGTGAACAAGATCGTTAATGTTGTTCAGATGTTGTTCACGTCTTGTGTGATAACAACGCTAACGTTATGAATATAAAAAAAATACCTTAAGCTCTAGAAAGGTGACTAACCGTCTTTACAAATACATGCATCCGGGGACTTAAACATAAAATGAGAGACTTTACACCAATTAAAATTGCTATAAAAGAAACGGATCGAGACTTTGTAGCAATCCGCATATGGGGAAAACACTAGAAGAACATTGGTTATGTGCTTAGAATGGACGGATGGAGACTCTCGCCATATCTTCATTATCATCCAAATCCGAATCGAAGGTTGCCTACCATGGAGCGCGATTCCGCTCTGTCTCTTGCTTTAAAGGTGCAGGTTGTCATAGGCTGATATGTCCATTTGTTGATGTTACTCGTCGATGTTAGTCTTGATCTGTCTCTGCCTCTTTTACCTTGTATTTTCCCTTCCAAGATTACTTTTAGTTAGACTGCTGTGTCTTTTAACATGTCGCAAAGATCTCCTTTGTCTTTTTTGAATTGTGTTTAGTAGTTCTCTTTTCATTTTTAGTTGTTTTAAAACTTCATCGTTTGTTTTCTTTCATTTCCATCAAGCTCCTCCTATTCCTCTATAAATCCACATTTCAAAGGCTTCAATTTTCTGTTTGTTTTTTGCCTAATGTCCATGTTTCTGCAACATATAGGAATATTGAGAAGATGTAACGTTTTGCTATTCTTAGTTTTAGCCCTGGTGTTATTTCTTTTGATGTCAGTATATTTTTCATGGAACTAAAATTACTTTTTGTCATTCCTATTCTTTGTTTATTTTAGTTTTACATTTTCCATCACTGGTTGTAGTATGTCCACGGTAGTTGTAGCTCTCAGTTGTCTCCAGGTCTATTCCTTCAATTGTAATATACACTTGAAGGTTTTGAGTATTTTCTTTATTTATGATCATAGTTTTAATCTTTTCTTATATCCTTTTTTTTGCCTGTCATGTTTATTTCATTAAGTAATTGTTGTAGATCTTTATGATTTTCTGCTAGTAATACAGTATCATCAGCTTATCTTAGGTGATTGATTATCTTTCCATTAATGTTTAGGCCTGGCATCTCTGTGATGTTTTTAAAGATGATAAAATCCTATACATACGGGAGAAATCAGTAACTGACTATAACAATGAACATACCAAAGGATAAAATTATAGTTTTAGAATGTCCACGGATTTCAAAATTTGATGATTCAAACAATTATTACTCAATAGAAAACCAATGCACAGATTCCGTGACTGTTATCAACATAGTCATCAGCTGTTTTCTTATCCATGTTTGCTCTATAGTAGGCTCTCTGGGAAACGTCATCACATTAATCGTGCTATCACAAAAGCGAATCAAAGACACAAGTACTATTTTGTTACTGTCCTTGGCAACATGTGACTTGGCCTACCTCGTGAGCCTGTCAGCTCGAAAACTTGACTGCATCATCGGAAGATTTGACCCTCTCCTGGCACACATTTATACACCATACGCTGTGACGTATGGGCGATTCCCTAGCCGATTGCCAATGCTGATAAGTATTAACCATATAGTTATCATCTCTTTTGAGAGATTTATCGCCGTGTTTTATCCTCTGAAATTATCTCAAATGATAACTCGAAGGAAAACAATCACCGTATTAGTCATCACATATGTTGTCTGGATCGCCTACACTATTCCTAGAGCAACATTAATTTGTCGCATGGAATGGACATACAGCAGCACATACAACAGAACGCTTCCATTACTTAAATGGACTGAATGGTACATTGAAAACAAGAACGCTATCGACATTCTGTCTAGCATTGCTGCAAACGCTGTTGTTGTCATGTTTTCAGTTACTGTTGCCGTTAATTGTTGTGCTATAGCCTACAAACTCCATCTTGTATCAAAACAGCGGAAGTTACTGAGTTGCAGTAAAACACACGGAACCGGAAATGATGTCAGAGTCTCTAAAATGCTCCTCACGGTGTGTATTGTCTATTGCCTTTGCAACTTTCCCAGTTCAGCCATTTTTGGTTACCTATACTGGGATGACACTCCATCCAAACGTTCTGATAGGGTCTCCGTGTTACTAAACGATTTAGAAGAACTATTTTTAGCTATTAATTCTGCAGGGAATTTCTTCATATATGTTCTTATGTCATCCAGGTTCTATAACTCTGTGATAAGTCTCATTGGATGCAGAAGTGGGGGGAAGAGGGGACGATAAGATAATACCGTTATAATCAAGTTGACACTTTTTTCTTTAGTTGATTATTTAGCGAAAATAGTTGAAAATACATTACATGGGAAGAAAGAAAGAGTGAAAGATTGAAAGAAAGAAAGAAAGAGTGAAAGAAAGAAAGAAAGAAAGAAAAAAAGAAAGAAAGAAAGACAGGAAGAAAGACAGGAAGAAAGAAAGAAAGAATGAATGAAAGAAAGAAAGAATCTGCCTCGAATGTTGTTTACAACGCATCTGATGCTGGTGGCCACATGTTTTGACCATCTCCAAAAATTTAGATTAATGCGGTCAGCACGATGCGGTGCCACTTAAATTTTTTTCCGATAAAAAATCTCAGCTAAGCATTGAAGGCAGTAAGCCACCGATCGGGATGGAACCCAACCTCTTGCCCTCAGAAGACCAGCTCACTAACCTCTTCACCACCCCGACTGAACACTTGAAACAAGCTCAAAAACATATATAAGTAAGTGCCAAATAAAGCACTTGATTGCGGTAGCTCGATAGCTACACATGAACTGTCTTTGGCAAAATTTGAGGAGACCCTTTTTGATATTTTGGCGATACTTTATATCGCGATACCTGATGGTTTACAACACCATTTCTTGTATCTTGTAGCACATAAATAAAGTACCCCCGTCACGCCAAGTGTGGCTGTACATAACATTTAAGAACTCTTTTTCTGATTCTTTTGACAAAAATGGATTGCATAGTATCTTCCTCATTTTTTGGAAAGCTGCTTTTGCAATAATAAAAACATCAAAATTAAAGCTTCAGTTTTTTAGCGGAAAGGATAAAAATTAAACAAACGAACGTTTCGTTCATCACATCGTGTTTATGTTTATTGTTTGTTCGTTTGTTTGTTAGACCTTACTATACTTCATCGCCCGTTCTCATTAGGACGTTTGGTGGATATAGATGCGTCATGTTGCTAGGTTACGGCAAGCAGCGATATCTTCGGCTTTCAGTGCAACACATTCGTCTTCGATATGGAATTTATGTCTTTACAAATTGTGACGTCAAATTGGTTTTAGGAAATTAGTTGTGCTTGCTGCTTGGGTTTGCCCGATGACTAAAGAAATACTCCTCTTCACCATCCGCCCTTAAAAAGACATTAAGTGGGCGTGTCCGCGGTATGTTGTAGTTTGCAGTAAAACTGTGAATCTGCGCCTTTCGGCCCGACACTTCCGACTTCAGCGCGGAAATATGTTGTATATCAAAGGTTCTCGTTATCTAGATGTATATGTGGAATGTTTATCTAACTGACTACAGTATCAGGGTACGATTGCCAGGTTTATCCGAAACAGGCGTCAAACTGTCATTGTTCACTAGTGCCACATGACATAGTTGTCTGGATAAACACGAATCTCCGCGTGCAAAAGATAACAGCACGAGGAAATGTAAAGGGCGAATGGCGATGCTTGTAACACAGCTGCTAGTCACGTGACTCAAGTGCTTCATTTCGCCTCTAAAGCACAATCCAGTAAAAACATTTTGTTCATGTTTTGCACTTCTTGCGACACTTTTTTCTGTGGTATATAACAGGTTTGTGATCTTTTCCTGCAGCACCCAAGATGAAGAATTAAAGCGGATTTCATGTCTCTGAAGACCTGTCTAGTCTTGTAAGGAGACAGATAATAATAAATGAATATTATATTATAGAGGGAAACTTCTGAGGCGATAATCAGCAAACCAATTCAGATGAAGAGGTATGTTTACAGCACTCGGAAAAAATGACAAATAATCAACAACAGATAAAAATGCAAAGAACAATATATGGTCCGAAGCAGGATAGAACCCGTACTCAGTGGCACAACGCCTTGTCACAAAAGCTGAGTGGCAGTGTTCCCTAGCGTTTGGCTTTTGTTGTCACTGAGAACGTGTTCGATCCTGCTTTGGTCCATATATTGTCTTTGCTTTTTTTTCTGTTGATTATTTGTCATTTTTTCTCTGAACTGATTCGCTAATCTTGAAAGACCTGCCCTGGTTCCACTGAACTGAACGGTTTCCAAACTATTGTTCCTCGGCTTCTTGTCTTGATTACCTAACGTCGGCAACCTTAAGGCAGTGATGTAAACTATGATTCCCTGACGGGATTTATAGGATGATAAATGACGATAGATTTAACATTAGCCAGGTAGAAACTGAGGGAGCCATGATAGCTCAGTCGTTAGTGAACTGGACTACAAAGGTCAAGAGGTCGTGTTCGATTCTGATCGACGGCTTGCAGATCACCCAGTCTTAAATGGGTACCGAATTTTTTTTCTGGGAAAGGAAATCAGTAAGGGCGTAATACTGACCACATTACCCCCAAATTGTCCTGAAGGTCTGTACAAATTATGGCCACTAACACCATATTCACTATACGCTATTTGGCGTTACGGGGGTACTTTACTTTTTTTAAAAATATATATAGAAACTGGGAAGTCGCGATAGCTCTGTGGTTAGAGGACTGGACTACGAAGGACAAGAGGTAGGGTTCGATCCTGATCGAAGGCTTCCGAGTTCACCCAGCCTTAAATGGGTATTGAATTTTTTTCTGGAAAAGTTTAGCGATTTGGACGTAATACCGACCACATTACCTCAAAACTTATGTGCTGAAGGTCTGTAAAAATTATGGTCACTAACACCATATTCCCTATATATCACTTTGCGTGACAGGGCTCTTAACATTTACTTATATAGAAGCTCGTTTATGCACTAAAAATATTAAATCTAGGCGTCTGTTTTCAATTTACGATTAATAATCTTTGATTTCTAACATGCGATATGATTCCCGGCAGCGTCCTTGGAAGCCGCGGCGCATACTTTGGGAAGCACTGCCTTTGTTCGAATTGCAAACGTTTGGGCGCCACAGTAAGGATCGTGATAGTTTCCCTTTTTTCGCGATTGTCTCCTCTTGTATGTACCAGCTTATGAGATTACGTGGCTGTTGTCTCCTCTTGTATGTACCAGCTTATGAGATTACGTGGCTGTTGTCTCCTCTTGTATGTACCAGCTTATGAGATTACGTGGCTGTTGTCTCTTTTTTGTATGTACCAGCTTATGAGATTATGTGGCTGTTGTCTCCTCTTGTATGTACCAGCTTATGAGATTACGTGGCTGTATTCTATGCCTCCCCCCTCTCTCTCTCTCCCCCCCCCCCCCCGCTTTTCCACATTCTCGAATATCATCGCTTATTTTCTATGTTCTGAAGAGTTTTCTTCCTCTTCTACCTTTCAGCTCCCTGTGGAGCATAGGTCTTCAACAAACACTTTCCAAGTCGTTCTGAAGAGTCTGTTCTGAATACATCTTGTGGTTGTTACAGCGAAGAATAGAGGATAGAAGGGTAACTCAAGCTGATAAATGAAGACTGTAGTTGATTGTTTGACATAACGCCAGAGGCCAACACGAGCCAGTAGCTGTTAGATTCGGGGAAAGGACATGGTGGAGAACTTGGCGGGCTGATTGGCTTTCTTGATTTCATGTGTTCTGCGGAAGAAGTTGAAGCATAGGCTGCTTAGAGGTGTGTTTACAACGCTCGGAAAAAAATTTCACAAATAATCGACAAAAGAAAAAAAAAATAAAGAACAATTCTTTCTTCTTCCTCTTTTCACTGATACCTAAAAGGTGTCGTGGTTTATATCATTTGTCGTTCCTGAGCTGCTCGAACTGTCTGAATTAGTGACTTTCCTTTGTTGTTACATGTCTCTGTCACTGCATCTATCCATCTTTTTCTGGGTTTTCCTCTTGGTCTTTTACCATGCATTCTCGAGAAGAACGCCCTTGATGGTGATTGATAAGGATTCATTCTGACCAGGTGGCCAAACCATTTAAGTTGTTGTTCTATGTATTCTTGGCAGGGTTTTGTTCCTACCATTTTTCTTATGATTTTATTGTGTATTCTCTTCTTGTGTTGTTTCTTACTTTTCTCAAGCAACGCATCTCACATGTATTGATCTTTCTTAAATGTGATTTAGAAATGGTCCATGTTTGACTTTCATAGCACAAAGTTGGTATGAAAATGCTAATTATTATTTGTTGTTTAGCTGGCATAGAAATGTTTGGATGTCTTAGCAATGGTGAAAGCTGGTATGTGACAGCATTTGCTTTTTGTATTCTAATGTCAATTTCTCTGTCTAGTTTTCCATCTTCTGTGAACATTGTGCCTAAATACTTGAATTCCTCTACTTGTTTTATTTCTTTTATCTTTTATCTTAATGTTTATGGGTGTCTTAATTTGCTTATTCTTATAGCCTTTGTTTTTGCTGTGTTAATTTTCATACTGTAGTTTGTGCAGCTTTTATCTAGAGATGTTATATGCTGTTGTAGCAGGTTTTCATCCTCATATATTAGGCATTGGTAAGAACAATAAACAGCCCGAAACAGGATCGAACCCATACTCCTCGACACAGAGCCTTGTCATGATGACCTAGGTACTTCGCTACACTCCCAACCAAGCAACATAAATATCTAGCCATCATAGGTGATATATTTCACGCATGTGTACTCATACCTATAGCATATAGTGGGGAAACCACCCAACTAGGCTACAGACGTTCGGACAACCCTTGTTCGATTTCCACTGGAAGCAGTGTGAGTTGTTCTCGTGGTTGGAAAAACAAACACATGGTCAACCCAGCTGCTGGCAGAAATGGGTGCCAGGGAATTGTACTCTGGGAAAGTGAGGAATGCCGCCTCGCATCGTGAGTTTCGATGCGTGAAGCGACACTATTCAGAAATCTCCGAACACTTCTGGATAGACAGCAGAGCACATATGGATGAAAACCTGCGTGCTAAGATGCCGATTCAAGTCTCGTACTTGACTTTACATTATCTTCTCCTTGCTCTCTTTTACATGGCAGCTAACACTCTACATCGCCCTAACTTAAATGAAAATTAAGAGGGCCTAGATGCAATGTGTTGCGGTTGATATAGCTTGGTTAGTTTTGGGTCACCGATTGTAGTCGCACACTCCTCAGTGGTTTTATCAAAGTCGCACACTCCTCAGTGGTTTTATCAAAGTCGCACACTCCTCAGTGGTTTTATCAAAGTCGCACACTCCTCAGTGGTTTTATTGTAGTCGCACACTCCTCAGTGGTTTTATTGTAGTCGCACACTCCTCAGTGGTTTTATTGTAGTCGCACACTCCTCAGTGGTTTTATTGTAGTCGCACACTCCTCAGTGGTTTTATTGTAGTCGCACACTCCTCAGTGGTTTTATTGTAGTCGCACACTCCTCAGTGGTTTTATTGTAGTCGCACACTCCTCAGTGGTTTTATTGTAGTCGCACACTCCTCAGTGGTTTTATCAAAGTCGCACACTCTTCAGTGGTTTTATTGTAGTCGCACACTCCTCAGTGGTTTTATTGTAGTCGCACACTCCTCAGTGGTTTTATTGTAGTCGCACACTCCTCAGTGGTTTTATTGTAGTCGCACACTCCTCAGTGGTTTTATCAAAGTCGCACACTCCTCAGTGGTTTTATTGTAGTCGCACACTCCTCAGTGGTTTTATCAAAGTCGCACACTCCTCAGTGGTTTTATCAAAGTCGCACACTCCTCAGTGGTTTTATCAAAGTCGCACACTCCTCAGTGGTTTTATTGTAGTCGCACACTCCTCAGTGGTTTTATTGTAGTCGCACACTCCTCAGTGGTTTTATCAAAGTCGCACACTCCTCAGTGGTTTTATCAAAGTCGCACACTCCTCAGTGGTTTTATCAAAGTCGCACACTCCTCAGTGGTTTTATTGTAGTCGCACACTCCTCAGTGGTTTTATCAAAGTCGCACACTCCTCAGTGGTTTTATCAAAGTCGCACACTCCTCAGTGGTTTTATTGTAGTCGCACACTCCTCAGTGGTTTTATTGTAGTCGCACACTCCTCAGTGGTTTTATTGTAGTCGCACACTCCTCAGTGGTTTTATCAAAGTCGCACACTCCTCAGTGGTTTTATTGTAGTCGCACACTCCTCAGTGGTTTTATCAAAGTCGCACACTCCTCAGTGGTTTATCAAAGTCGCACACTCCTCAGTGGTTTTATCAAAGTCGCACACTCCTCAGTGGTTTTATTGTAGTCGCACACTCCTCAGTGGTTTTATTGTAGTCGCACACTCCTCAGTGGTTTTATTGTAGTCGCACACTCCTCAGTGGTTTATCAAAGTCGCACACTCTTCAGTGGTTTTATTGTAGTCGCACACTCCTCAGTGGTTTTATTGTAGTCGCACACTCCTCAGTGGTTTTATTGTAGTCGCACACTCCTCAGTGGTTTTATCAAAGTCGCACACTCTTCAGTGGTTTTATTGTAGTCGCACACTCCTCAGTGGTTTTATTGTAGTCGCACACTCCTCAGTGGTTTTATTGTAGTCGCACACTCCTCAGTGGTTTTATTGTAGTCGCACACTCCTCAGTGGTTTTATCAAAGTCGCACACTCTTCAGTGGTTTTATCAAAGTCGCACACTCTTCAGTGGTTTTATCAAAGTCGCACACTCTTCAGTGGTTTTATCAAAGTCGCACACTCTTCAGTGGTTTTATCAAAGTCGCACACTCCTCAGTGGTTTTATCAAAGTCGCACACTCCTCAGTGGTTTTATCAAAGTCGCACACTCTTCAGTGGTTTTATCAAAGTCGCACACTCTTCACTGGTTCTTGTGTAATCCCATATTCCCCACTGGTCCTATTGTAGTCAACAATCATATCAGCATTTAGTACTCACATACTATATGAGAATGGGAGCCGCGACAGCTCAGTGGTTAGTGAACTGAACTACAAAGGACAAGGGGTAGGGTTCGATCCCAACCAACGGCTTCCGGGTTCACCCAGCCTTAAATGGGTACCGGATTTTTTGTCTGGGAAAGTAAAGCGACACGGGCGTAACACCGACCACATTACCCCAAAAATCATGTGCTGAAGGTCTGTAAAATTTATGGTCACTAACACTATATTCCCTATACGTCACTTGGCGTGATGGGGTACTTTACTTTACTTTTTTACTATATGAGAATATATTTTTAAGGAAGAGTGCCTAAATGAACTACAGCGGTCATTTTTTTGGAAATTTTTTGGAACGCTGATATTTCACCTCGCCTTTGTCCTATATTTATTCTTATTTAACAAAGTGAGTAGCCTCTCTTATTCGGTTCTCTACATGTCTAGCTCGCCAACAGTCACGATCTAGTGCAGCAATTTACCATGACTGCATACACGTGACATCGTCGCATGCCAGGAATATCGTTTCATGCAAATTGTGGATAGAACAAAATTAAAGAACTGAGACTAATCCTTGCTTCACTAATAGCAAAATAAAACTAAAAACACCTGACTCCTTCACGACAACCCATCAATGGCAGAATACATAAAGGTCGATCAAAATAAACGACTTTTTGTTAATAAAATTCCTAGATAACACAAAAAAGCAGGATTTTTTCATACATAAACAAAAACCAGAATTTTTAATTTAATAAAAAAAAAAACAAGGTTTCAAACAAAAAACAGGACTCAATAAAGCGGCGCTTATTTTCAATATTTTACATGGGGTAAATAGTACAAAGCCTGTCCTCATAAAAACGTAAAACGGCGGGACATGTCCAGCAACATCCAAACGCCTTGAGGATCTATTTGTTACTACATAAAGAAATTCAAACTGGCAGGACCCAACAGATGTGACAATAAAGTGAAACTTACTTAAAGGCAAACTAATGGTAGTACACATAAGACAAATTATTGTAACACTTCAGATTATCGCTACAAACACTCAATTATGCACTCACACACACACAAATAGGTAAGAAAAGGAAGTTATATGGCATTTAATTTGTGTGGATATGACGTTTCAGATGCGTTGAGTGAGGAGTGTGTGGCCACGATAAAACAAATGAGGAGTGTGAGGCTATGATAAAACAAATGAGGAGTGTGAGGCCACGATAAAACAAATGAGGAGTGTGAGGCTATAATAAAACAAATGAGGAGTGTGAGGCCACGATAAAACAAATGAGGAGTGTGAGGCTATGATAAAACAAATGAGGAGTGTGAGGCTACGATAAAACAAATGAGGAGTGTGAGGCTACGATAAAACAAATGAGGAGTGTGAGGCTACGATAAAACAAATGAGGAGTGTGAGGCTACGATAAAACAAATGAGGAGTGTGAGGCTACGATAAAACAAATGAGGAGTGTGAGGCTACGATAAAACAAATGAGGAGTGTGAGGCCACATAAAACAAATGAGGAGTGTGAGGCTACGATAAAACAAATGAGTTGTGTGAGGCCACGATAAACAAATGAGGAGTGTGAGGCCACGATAAAACAAATGAGGAGTGTGAGGCCACGATAAAACAAATGAGGAGTGTGAGGCTATGATAAAACAAATGAGTAGTGTGAGGCCACGATAAAACAAATGAGGAGTGTGAGGCCACGATAAAACAAATGAGGAGTTTGAGGCTACGATAAAACAAATGAGGAGTGTGAGGCTACGAAAAAACAAATGAGGAGTGTGAGGCTACGATAAAACAAATGAGGAGTGTGAGGCTACGATAAAACAAATGAGGAATGTGAGGCGACGATAAAACAAATAAGGAGTGTGAGGCTACGATAAAACAAATGAGGAGTGTGAGGCTACGATAAAACACATGAGGAGTGTGAGGCCACTATAAAACAAATGAGGAGTGTGAGGCTACGATAAAACAAATGAGGAGTGTGAGGCGACGATAAAACAAATAAGGAGTGTGAGGCTACGATAAAACAAATGAGGAGTGTGAGGCTACGATAAAACAAATGAGGAATGTGAGGCTACGATAAAACCACTGAGTAGTGTGCGACTACGATAAAACAAATGAGGAATGTGAGGTTACGATAAAACAAATGAGGAATGTGAGGTTACGATAAAACAAATGAGGAATGTGAGGTTACGATAAAACAAATGAGGAATGTGAGGTTACGATAAAACAAATGAGGAATGTGAGGCGACGATAAAACAAATAAGGAGTGTGAGGCTACGATAAAACACATGAGGAGTGTGAGGCCACGATAAAACAAATGAGGAGTGTGAGGCTACGATAAAACAAATGAGGAGTGTGAGGCTACGATAAAACAAATGAGGAGTGTGAGGCTACGATAAAACACATGAGGAGTGTGAGGCTACGATAAAACAAATGAGGAGTGTGAGGCTACGATAAAACACATGAGGAGTGTGAGGCCACGATAAAACAAATGAGGAGTGTGAGGCTACGATAAAACACATGAGGAGTGTGAGGCCACGATAAAACAAATGAGGAGTGTGAGGCTACGATAAAACACATGAGGAGTGTGAGGCCACATAAAACAAATGAGGAGTGTGAGGCTACGATAAAACACATGAGGAGTGTGAGGCCACGATAAAACAAATGAGGAGTGTGAGGCTACGATAAAACAAATGAGGAGTGTGAGGCCACATAAAACAAATGAGGAGTGTGAGGCTACGATAAAACAAATGAGGAGTGTGAGGCCACGATAAAACAAATGAGGAGTGTGAGGCCACGATAAAACAAATAAGGAGTGTGAGGCCACGATAAAACAAATGAGGAGTGTGAGGCCACGATAAAACAAATGAGGAGTGTGAGGCTACGATAAAACAAATGAGGAGTGTGAGGCCACGATAAAACAAATGAGGAGTGTGAGGCTACGATAAAACACATGAGGAGTGTGAGGCCACGATAAAACCACTGAGTAGTGTGAGGCCACGATAAAACAAATGAGGAGTGTGAGGCCACGATAAAACAAATGAGGAGTGTGAGGCTACGATAAAACACATGAGGAGTGTGAGGCCACGATAAAACACATGAGGAGTGTGAGGCCACGATAAAACACATGAGGAGTGTGAGGCTACGATAAAACACATGAGGAGTGTGAGGCTACGATAAAACAAATGAGGAGTGTGCGACTACGAGAAAACCACAATCTCTGCATCTCAAAGTCATAGCGCTAATTTTGTTCGTGTATATCTTACGTCACATCCTCCCGATGATGTCTGACGTCACACAGGGAAAGTACTCTACCTAATCTTCAGTCCCTACTCTGGGTGAAGTTATCTGAGCAGAAGAGTCGTTACTTGGTATCTTTGCCTCTCTTGACACTGTTATTCTCTATTTCTCAATAGGCTGGCCTCTTTTTTTTCTGTTTCCGGTCGTTTCACATTTCAGTACTTGTAAGTGAACATGGTACTTTCATAGATGTACTGCAACATCTTAAAAGCACTTTGATCTCATACCTGATTACAACAGGATGATCACAGCAGAGTGCCCGAACTCTGTTACTTAACACTACGCTAAATAATAATTGCTTTACAGTTACGCACTAATAAACATGAACAAGTTAAAAGACGAGTAAAAGATTAGTATCTGATTAGGGTGAGTACGTGGCATCCTGATTGCTGTGGTGCGCCTTTTGGCTGGTTACCTCCGACTTCTGCACTTATGCTTGCTAGACAAGACAGTGGTCTTGCTCGGGTGTAGGAAGGCCTGGCCAGTCTTGGTTTTCAGTCCCTGGTGACTGTTAAGCCCCATCCCCACGTCAAGAAGCTGGCCTCAATAACTATAAACTACCGAAACCACACAGTGAATTATAATACTTTGATGACATGAAAATGTAAATGTAAAAAAGTTGACTGCACAGTTAATAGCGACTAGTAAGTCTTCTATGTCATATAACAATACATATAGTTTTATATTTGTCATAATAGATGGATCGACATAGAAATAAGCAAAGATTGCAGAACGAGGACAATTACAACAACAATACAAGACGCAGACAACCAGCAACATCCTGGGGACTTTGACATCACTTCCGTTCCTGTCTGATTTACCGGATGTGAGTGACTTCCGCTGTTTAGATAGAAGTTGTAGCTTGTAGGCGATAGCGCAACAGTTGACAGCAACCAGAACTGGGAACAAACTAACAAGACAGTTTATATCAACTCCAATAACGAGTTTGTAAAGTTGCATGTTCTCAATAAACCATTCCGTTTCCAATAACAACTCCAATAACGAGCTTGTAAAGTTGCATGTTCTCAATAAACCATTCCGTTTCCAATAAAAACTCCAATAACGAGCTTGTAAAGTTGCATGTTCTCAATAAACCAATCCGTCTCCAATAACAACTCCAATAACGAGCTTGTAAAGTTGCATGTTCTCAATAAACCATTCCGTCTCCAATAACAACTCCAATAACGAGCTTGTAAAGTTGCATGTTCTCAATAAACCAATCCGTCTCCAATAACAACTCCAATAACGAGCTTGTAAAGTTGCATGTTCTCAATAAACCATTCCGTTTCCAATAAAAACTCCAATAACGAGCTTGTAAAGTTGCATGTTCTCAATAAACCAATCCGTCTCCAATAACAACTCCAATAACGAGCTTGTAAAGTTGCATGTTCTCAATAAACCATTCCGTCTCCAATAACAACTCCAATAACGAGCTTGTAAAGTTGCATGTTCTCAATAAACCAATCCGTCTCCAATAACAACTCCAATAACGAGCTTGTAAAGTTGCATGTTCTCAATAAACCATTCCGTCTCCAACAACAACGGGAACGTTCTGTTATCATCGCTGACCCACTCGATTCGATAATTCAAAAACATCCACGGAAGAATGTAAGTGATCCAAGTATGTAAACACGAGCACTGTGATTATTTTCTTTGGAGTGATTATCGAAGAGACTTTAAGCGGATAAAATACGACAAGAAATCTCTCACAAGATATGATAACTATATGGGTAACGCTGATTACCATGCACATATAGCCAGGTCGACGTAGAATCTTTTCTTTGTAAGGGAAGTAGATTCGTGCAAGGACTGGATCCAGACTCTCCATGAAACATTCCAGCTTCCGGGCTGAGAGATTCACCAAATAAAAAAGATCACACGCGGCCATTGATAACAAGAGAAGGCTAATCGTGTCTTTGATACCGTTCCGGGATAACACGATTAAAGTGACGATATTTCCGAATGAGCCTACAACAACACAGACGTGAATGAGGCAGCAGCTGATGCCGGTGTTCAAAACAGTAACAAAATTTAAGGTGCCGGAAGATGGGATTAACAATTGTGTTGGGCCGAACGAAGAAGAACATGAACATTCTAAAGAACTGACTGTTTCTACTGCCGTGTTCATTTCCGTTGTTATATTATTAAACTATTTTAAATTATAAGGCTCTGCTATCGTAATTAAGTTATCTTGTTTGCTGTTAGTTTCAACTCCTGGCAGCTGTTGGTGTTTTTTTTTTTCCCTGAGAGACACTTTATAGAAACAAAAACAGATCGAGAAAACAACGACAGCGAGCTGTGACGTTTATCCGGTGGGGTTGTGGTTAGTGCAGTCGCCTGTTGATCCACAGACTCGTAGTTCAAACACTAAATGACGCAAAGTTTGTTTTTCGACCTAAATGGTTATTGTAGTCTTTCCAGACTCTTCAAATGATTGCCAGTGATATTCCCCCTTACCGGGGCTGAGGACGTTGGCACAGACACATGGTGAGATACAAAGCGAGTCAGCTGTAAGGTATGACGCTTAATAGCACAGATGGCAAGACATGGAGATTCTTAGTCTAGTATTCCTACCCTATATGCCGTCGTCGGCTCGAAATAAAACGAGGTAATAGATGGAGAGGTAATCTCTGAGAAAGAAAGGCAGCGAGGTAGAGAACTGGTCACCCTACCCCATGAAGTCGAGACTTAGTACGATGACGTCACTAACCCTTCATTATGCAACAGTAATTACTGTTGGACTACCTTTAACTTCAATACTTATTCTCTGAACTTTAGTCAAAGAAACGACTTTAAACTCTCAATTTTTGTCAAAATAGTTTGTAACACGCCTAACCTGACAGCTGAGTTCATGTGAGGAGCTGGAATCCTACTCTGATTGGGTCCTGATCGCAGAGAGAGAGAGAGAGAAACTCTCAATTATAAATTGTTTCTTCCACTATTTTATACCAGAAAAACACTTATTTCCTTACACATCAAAAGCCCACACTTAAACTCTTTATCGCCATTATCGTTAATGTATTGTATCTCTCTCTCGCTCTGTCTGCGATCAGGACTCAATCAGAGTAGGATCCCAGACTCTCACATGAAGTCAGCTGTCTGGCTAAGTGTGTTGATCGCCCCCACAGGCAGAACATCACAATTAGAGTCTGCCAGATCCACTCTGATTGAACACCCGTTAAAACGTTGCACTGTGTTCTACGCCAGTGGCCCAGTGCATCCGATTTCAGCCAGCATTTTATTCAGGTTTGCATTCCTTAGCCTTTGATTGTCCCCAGTCTTCCTGCAAGGCAGCAGATGATCTTTTCTGTAGGGGGATTCTGCCCTTAGATGGTCGGCCCTCCCAGGTTTACGAGCACCATCTGCCCGAGTCACTAGAGGTGACTAACACAGACATGCACACACAAAGATAGGAGATATGACTAACATAAACATGCACACAAAGATATGAGATATCTAACCCAAACATGCACATACAAAGATATGACACATGACTAACACAGATACAAAGATATGAGATATGACTAAACACATACCCACATGAAGATATGAGACATGATTAACACGGACAAACCAAGATATGAGATATGACTAACATGACACACACCAAGATATGAGCCATGGCCAGCACACACACACACACACACACACACACACACACAAACACACACACACACACACACACACAAGCTAAGATATGAGCCATGGCTTCACGGAAAAACACCAAGAAATGAACCATGTCCAGCACAGAAACACATTAAGGTATCCATATGCTTGGGTTTGTTGTAGTACTCTTCTTAACGTGGGAATCATCGACATATGAGACGAAGGCCCCGATTAACTGTTCACAGGTTTCGTTCAAACAGTTGTCCGGAAATTTGAGAGTGCAGTCTGACCCATAGAACGTTCCCTTGCATGTACAGTTCCCAGTTGACTGTTCACAGATGTCGTTGAAACAGTTGTCCGGACATTTGAGAGTGCAGTCTGATCTGTAGTACGTTTCCCTGCACGTACAGTCTGTACTTTCCGGGTCACATATGATGTCACAGCTATCAGAACACGTCTGTTTGCACTGTAGCCCAAAATTACCATCGGGACAAGTGTCATTACAGGTATAGCCAGGATGTTTACATTGTAGGCATTTTCCAGATTTTTCCTCAAATAAAGGACAGACACTGAGACAAGACCCGGAACAGTCGTGTCCATAGATCCCATGTGAACAGTTGCCGTGACACGTACCGATGATGACGTTGTAGCCTTTGAAGCACCCACTACACACTGCAAAAAACGACCAAGAATGCCCGTCCAGACAATAGGTGTCTGTAAATGTTTGCACCTCACTCACCGTCAGTGCACTGCCGGCCTGCGTAATGGTCGGTGAGAACTCAAACTTAATGTGTGCCATTGTCGCGTGTGTGGTGACAACAATAGTGTTTACAAGAATGTTTGAGTATGATATATCATTATACTGGAACACTACACCGCCACTGTCAGAGAAAGCCATTAGAGTGGCATTCTTTACCCGAATCATAGTGCAAGCTCGATGATAAATTCGAATGGTGTGAGTCTTCTGGGGCGTGGCAAAGTTCAGATACCAGTATACAGAATTGGTTCCACTTCTCAATTGTGTGTGTTTCCAGTTATTGTCATAGAGATTAGTCTTTGTTTTGCCATTAACTGCGGCCTCTGGTCCACATCCGTCTCCTGTATAACAAGCATTAAATGTGTCGGTCTGGTTTGTGTTCTGTTTGAGAGCCACATTCCGACCCCCGCCTATGTAGATGGAGCAGATATTTGCAACTATCGCCCCTTCAATCCGTAACTTGTTGATCAGACCAGCCCCAGAGCAAAAGACATCAATCTCGTGCGAACTACAAACCTTGATTCATTGTTACATGAGGCAGAACCATTTAGTTTTACCGTGAAACTGTCCGGATATGGTAAGTCATTCACAAATGATGTAGAATCTGTGTCCGGATTACATGTGGTATCGTTGTTATCAAACAGGAAAGTAGGTTCAGATTTTTGGGCGCATTTGTAAACGAGATCCAAGTACTGACACTGGGGTCCGAAATATTCGTGCTGACCACTGTCATTGCTTGGGCATGTAGTTTTGTCACAAACTGAGTCATTATAGCAGTGACATTGTAACGTACAATTCGCCCCAAACTCACCGGCTGCACAAATCAGGTCATTAACTTCCAAGGTCGCGAACGAAGCCAGCAGAATAAAGACTTGATCTACAGCGGTGGTTAACGAACTGTGTACAAACATTTATTATCAAACCCGTGGTTACATTTCTAAATATCCGCCAACTCGCTGTGATAACAGATGGCGTGATGTTCAAAGTCAACATTGTTTAAACCATGGCTCGGACGCGGACAAGCTTCCATCTTGGTGCCATGTATTGTATTAAAAGCCATTAACTTTTCATCAATATCTATCAAGAACAAAAAATACGATCTTTGCAACAATAATTTTGATGTTCTACTTATCTAATTTCTTAGTGATCATTCTACTATAATCAAGTAATCTTTTTTTTTCAAACCGAAATGACAATAAACCTCATAATCTAATCAATAAAACTTGATAATATGCCAGATTGTGTAAAATTGGATCACTTTTCTGGTTTCTAACAGGTTTTCAAAGTAAAATATCCGTGAAGTCAAAACAGTAAATTGTTATCGATTATCTCTAAAAGAGCAAGGTTCTGATGAGTCGTCACTTATTGGTTTATGAAAGAAACTTTTCTCTTTGATACTCTCAGCATTATCACTTAATAGATGCCATTGCCTGATAGTTATTGAATTAAAGAGATACAATAATTATATCTATAGAAAGATATTAGGCAATTTCCAGATAACACAATTAATTTATTACAAAAAATGCAAGTTCTTCATAAAAATCGTTATAGTGAACAATATAATCATAAAACAAAATGGGTAATTTCTTGTCTTCTTATTCTGCATGCATCAAGATGTAGTTAGGTCTGTGCTGGTATAGAACAGAAACACGCCACAAATAAAACAAGTCCCAGAAATAAATATATCTAAGACACTAGTCATCATCATCATCGAGTGCCGTCTCAACATCGAAGGTTGGCTACCATGGAGAGCCATTCCACTCTGTCTCTTGCTTTGATGGTACAAATTGTCACAGGTTGACTTGTCCATCTTTTGATGTTACTCGTCCATGTTAGTCTTTCTCTGCCTCTGCCTCTTTTACTTTGTACTTTCCCTTTCAAGATTACTTTTAGTAGGCTGTTGTGTCTTTTAACATGCCCCCAACATATCATTTGTCTTGTTCTAATTGTGTTTAGTAGTTCTCTTTTCATTTTTAGTTGTTTTAAAACTTCCTCGTTTGTTTTCTTTTCTTTCCATCCAATTCTACCTATTCTTCTATAAATCCACATTTCAAATGCTTCAATTTTCTTTTCTTTTTTCTTGTATAATGTCCATGTTTCTGCACCATACAAGAATGTTGAGAAGATGTAACATCTTGCTATTCTTAGTTTTAGCCCTGGTGTTATTTGTTTTGATGTTAGTATATTTTTCATGGCTTTAAAGTTACTAAAGACACTAGTATATTTGAAATTTAATCGGTTTCCATTGTTTCCACATACAATTTTCGATTCTAGTCGCTACTGAAATAAATATCTCCTCAATAATGGAATTGTCCAGGCAGTTACAAGGAAGCTAACTCGAGTAATTACCCAAAAAATCATATGCTGAAGGTCTGTAAAATGTATGGTCTCTAACACTATATTCCCTATACGCCACTTGGCGTGACACTTTACTTTTTTATTTTTTATTTTTTACCTGTTTTAATATTGTTCTACATGTCTTTACTGTGCATCGCAGTGATATCTTTTTCTTTGTTGCTACCATTACTACTATCTGTTTGCTATTGAAACTGAGTCCTTTATTGTTGCTTTCCTTAACTATACTGTCAATATTTATTGTAACAGGATTGTAAAGGGAGCTCTTAAAAAACATCAGAAAGAAGCAATCAACATTTTTCGGGTACATCATGAGAAGAGGAAAGTTAGAATACTTGGTTACAACTGGCAAAATAAAAGGAACAAGAGATCGCGGGCGACAAAGAGAGAAAATACTGGATAGCTTGGTGTCATGGCATGGAAAACAATCAACAACAGAACTGATACGATGCATTGTAAATATAAGATTGTGGAGGGACATGATCACCTATGCCAACCAGCATGGCACATGATGATGATGAATATTTATCCACTTGTCTTTATTTTGTACTGATGTGATGTCTTGTTCTTTGCTGTTACCATTACATCTGTCTTTTTTGCTATTAAGACTTAGACCTTTATTTTGCTTTCTTTCACTATAATGTCTAACATTACTTATAACTCATTTTCACTCTTACTGTATCATCAGCATACCTTAATTAAGTAGAACAGACAAAGAAATGAAATGCTGCGGTAAAGCTGGCAGCAGGAACTGGAGTTGAAGATAGTGTATGGTATGGTGACAGCTTTACATAAAAAGACACAACAGACTATCTACTGACGTTTCGGCCAACTTGAGATCTTCCACAGCCTCAGAAAACGGTGGCAATAAAAAAAAAAAGAATATACACGCAAGTGAAATACTTACTATATAATTTACTGCTTGGAAAGTAACTAAAATTAATCAGCCTGAGGCAGAGAAAATAAACTGAAAAACATATTTAGCTTTTTTAAAGCTTCAAAATCCTCACTGAAGGGATGGCCAAAGCAAGGTATGATTAATTATAGTCGGATACATCGGTTCTAAATACAGCCAGAAACTGGCATATGTCTCTTTAAAATGTTGGACAGGAGGTATAGATATGATCTGGGACATAGGGTCAAGTTATAGCCAGGAAAAGAAAAAGTAGATATAGTCTGGGACAGAAGAACTAATTATAGGCTGGGACAGAAGAACTAATTATATGCTGGGACAGAAGAACTAGTTATAGTTAGGGACAGAAGAACTAATTATAGGCTTGGACAGAAGAACTAGTTATAGTCTGAGACAGAACTAGTTATAGTCTGCGACAGAAGAACTAATTATAGGCTGGGACAGAAGAACTAGTTATAGTCAGGGACAGAAGAACTAATTATAGGCTGGGACAGAAGAACTAGTTATAGTCTGGAACAGCGGTTCTAAACACAGCCAGAGACTGGCATAAGCGTCTTTAAATTGTTGGACAGAAGGTATAGATATAATCTGGGACATAGGGTCAAGTTATGGTCAAGAACAGAACTAGTTATAGTCTGAGACATAAGAACTAGTCATAGTCTAGAATTGACGCTCTAGTTTTGGAGATCATATATACATATATATCTATTGGGATTTCCAGAGAATATACATACATACATATATACATACATACATACATACATACATACATACATACATACATATATGCATGCATACATGCATACATGCATACATACATACATACATACATGCATACATACATACATACATACATACATACATACATACATACATACATACATACATACATACATACATACATACATACATACATACACACACACACACACATACATACATACATACATACATACATACATACATACATACATACATACATACATACATACATACATACATACATACATACATACATACATACATACATACATACATACATACATACATACATACATACATACATACATACATGCATATATACATACATACCTACATACATACATACTTCTGCGGGAATTGCTGAGGAGGGGATCTGAGCACCTATGGACATGTTCGGAGTGCACTGATGATGACCCGCAAATAACTCAATAACTCAATACATACATACACACATACACACGTACGCACGTACACACAAAGGTTTAGACAGAGAACTAGACATAAACTCTTGACAAAATAAATAAAACAACGCGTATAAAGGGCGCATACACCATATGACAGGCACAAATAGATAGCGGAACTATGGTGTTCCGTTGACCTTCAATGAACGGCGCCTCCTGTTTTCTCTGAGCATTGCTAAACCTTGAGAAATAGACGTCCGACTGAGCTGCACAATGTCCGTGTTGGAATAATCTCAGAGAAACGCAGGCATAGGTCAATGTAAGAGAAATGATCAAAAAAAATTATCATCATCAACACCACTGAGTGCCGTCTCCGCATCGAAGGTTGGCTACCATGGAGCACCATTCCACTCTGCCTCTTGCTTTGATGGTGCAGATTGTCATAGGTTGACTTGTCCATCATTTGATGTTACTCGTCCATATTAGTCTTGGTCTGCCTCTGCTTCTTTTACCTTGTATTTTCCCTTCAAAATATTACTTTTATTAGGCTGTTGTGTCTTTTAACATGCCCCCAAAAAATTTCATTTGTCTTGTTCTAACTGTGTTTAAGTTGTTCTCTTTTCAATTTTAGATGTTAAAAAAAATAGAGATAAAAATAGAGAAAAAAATAGAAAAAAAACGGCATGGTTTCTTTTTTTTTCTTCTTATTTTTGCGTTCGCCTGCTATGACCTCTGACGAAGTCCCTATAGACTAGGAACTGAATTTTGCGTGTTAACCCGTTTTTCCCTGGTAGCTGTGTGCACAAGAGTCCCTCGCCGCACAGGCAGATAACTTCGTCTTCGGAGGAACTCATATTTTTTTTCTGTGAATGAGTAGTTGACGTTTTTAAGCCGGGCCTCGCTGCTGAGACCAGGGGTGGTTGCCGCAGAGAGAAATCATAAAAAATCCCAACTGGTGCAGCCGGGATTTGAACCCACAAACAGTATAGTTCAAGCTTCACGTAACAAGAGGATACCACAAACCAGAACGACGTTTCGGATCAATAGGCCTTCAGCAAAAACAAACACACAATACATACAATACATACACAAATATGTATTTAAAATGAAAATAATAATTTAAAAAAAAATGTCAAACGAAGAGACGAAATAAAAGAAAAATAAAAAATTAAAAAGTCTTCCTTGTATACTCAGATGTGTAAGAATGTTAGTGCGCACGAGATATGTGTGCGTGCTCAAAAGAGTCAATGTGCGCTCACAGCACGCAGTAACAGAAGTTTCCGAAAACAAGGTTAATGTGCATACACCAAGCGCATAAAACTAACTAGAAGAATATAGAGTACCCGAGAATAGATAGGAGGTATCGTGATATAGGGTACAGACGAAATGATGCAGTGTGGACTAGTAGTAGGTAAGTGTAAGAGTCGTCTAGAATTATTGATACAAAAAAAGTATGTTCCCTTATCAAAATATATCAAAATTGAAGTAATAGGCATGGAGACAGTTCAGAACTACAACTACCTTGGACATACTGTAACCAGTGATGGAAAATGTACAACTGAAATAAACAAAAGAATTGAAATGGCAAAAAGTAATTTTAGTGTCCCTAAGAACATACTAACATAAAAACAAATAACACCAGGGCTAAAACTAAGAATAGCAAAATGTTTTGTCTTCTCAACATTCCTATATGGTGCAGAAACATGGACAATTAGACAAGAAAACAGACCAGTGGATAAAGAGATACAGCGAAGACGATGGCGCTGGATAGGAAACACACTACGGAAGCCAACTGAGAGTATTACACAACAGGCCCTTTTTTTGGAATCCCTAGGGAAAAAAGACAAAGAGGAAGACCAATGAATTCTTGGAGAAGACAGATAGAAGCAGAGATAAAGATGATGATGAAGACATGGATTTGATCTTAAAAGAATAGCAAGTAACAGAAGGGCTTGGAAAGTGTTTGTTGAAGACATGCTCCACAGGGAGCTGAAAGATAGAAGATGATCGCCTACGCCAACCGGCATGGCACATGATGATAATTCAATAATTAAGATATGATTAATAGGAAAATGATACCCCTGTAAAATACGAAGAATTTATAGAAACGTATGATATTTGAGTGTGCGCCATCTGGCAAGATAAGATGACCTTTGCCCTTTACTAACGGTTTGCTCGCAGGAACTTTGAACGGTAGGAGTTGTGACGTAAGGTAGATAACTGGAGATAAAGAATAACAAAGGTTAGAATAATGTTGTGTCGAGATCTGCAAGCCGGAAACCAAGGAAAGTTGGCGTGTTGTTTTAACTGCTGCCATTATCAAATACGTAGATTTGTGATTGTTTTGTTGCAACAAGATTCTGAATGTATTCTGGTATACGTGTTATTTGTTGTTCTGCTTGCCTCCTTGGTTCTTACATCCTTTGTGAGTCTTTTGGTACGGGGATAGCTTCACTTGTTCACGATCATTCGCCCCCTCAGTATTTCGGTCTTTAAACTGTATCTTTTATTTGATTCACCTGATGAAGGCTTTTGTCGAAATGTAGTTTGTCTTGTCCTGCTATTGGTTTAGCTGCTCCATATCATATTATGTTTATTTTACATACATGTTCTCTGCAGCTATACTCGTAAAAAAAGTAAAGTACCCCTGTCACGCCAAATGGCGTATAGGGAATATGGTGTTAGTGACCATAAATTTTACATACCTTCAGCACATGATTTTTGGGGTAATGTGGTCGATATTACGCCCGTGCCGCTTTACTTTCCCATTACAAAATCCTGTACCCATTAAAGGCTGGGTGAACAGGAAACCTCGGTTGGGATTGAACCCTACCCCTTGTCCTTTGTAGTCCAGTTCACTAACCAATGAGCTATCGCGGCTCCCAGCTATACTCATGGTTCTTCATAATATTTAATACGTGGTATATATATGCTTATGTCCCCCCCCCACCCTTTTCCGGGTTGTGCGTGAGAGTCAGTGTTTTCCATGTCAGTTCCTTGGCTTTATAAATCCCTTTTCTCGTTTGTCTATACGTTTTTACCTTTTTCCTCCTCACTGGAAGGTTGTATTGGATACGCCGTTAGATCTTATGACGTGCTATATTAACATAATTTATGCTTTTTCTTCCATTTAAAAGGCTTTCATGTGGGATTGGATATATTTTTACAACGAATTTTCTCGATTGTAACGTCTGCATACGAGATGTCGTACACCTTACATGCATTTTTTAACTTTTTTTAAAATGTTTGCATTTTTCGTTCTTTGATTAAAAATACATATGTAATAGTAATATAAGTATGTTATTACATCGCCTTTGTCGTCATGACAGCCGGTTGGTACAAAGGAATCATGATAAGTCAGTAGTTTGGTAAAAATATTAGTGTCTTATGCTGGATGCTGTTTTACTAAACATCTCTCGTGGCTAAATCTGTCTATATGGGATAGACAGATCCGGCCACAGAACGAACAATATGTATTCGTGGTGCCTGTACTCGTCTCCTTTCTCCTGGCCAATGTAACAATTTTATTAGTGATATGGTCAGTACCAAGACAGATCGCCCCACTTTCGGGAACAAAAATCATATGCTCTGTTAAAGTTCGCTGAACCTAGAAAACGGTAGATTGGGTTCGAACCCCACCATTTGTCCTCGGTAGTCCGCATCACTAACCAATGCTCTACCGCACTGGAATATAAGGAATAGAAATAAGTGAAGGTTCGTTTGTAGATGAAAGTCTTGACATGATATTCGCGTTTGTTTGAGAAGTGAAAGAAAGAAGTGGTCGACGCAGTTGCGTGGTCACAACCATCTATAGTAGTAAAGCCACCGAGCGGAAAGGGGTATCCAAGAAACTCTCACAATCGTGACTTCATCGACTTTTGTAACTAAAAACAACATGTAGTACTACCCAGAACCGCCCCTGCTCACAAAGACATCACAAAAGTAGGGTAATTCATGTCAACCCTCTTACTACTATAGACAGCCGTGTTGCATGACTGCTAGAATCTTCCGCTGACGATGTGGTTGGAGGCTTAACCTCCAGCTGCCGTGAATTTGATTTCAGATTGCAACAGCTTCCGGTTTCATTAAGTCACCGAAATAAGAAACCTTATTCTTCTTAAGGTCAAATGTGCGTTCTGACGTGGTACTGAACACCCCACTTACAAATACCCCTCTATGGGAAGACAGCATCAAGGAATAGATAGGCATCGTCTTTGCAATGTTCTCAAGATTGACTGAAGAGACTGAAACGGAGAAGGTTCAGATCTGTCACTGTTGCCTCAACGACTTCCGGGTTATGAGATGATGTTGATATCTGGCCATTTTTTTGTCAACCACGATTAATACTATAATGTAAATGCTTGCGTTCGCCCGATGACTAAAGTATTCTAGAGTATTCGTAGACTGTAGAATTCCTCTTCGTCATCCGTCCTTAAAAGGACGTTAAGTGGACGTGTCTGCGTTGTGTTGTGGTTTGCAGTATAACTGTTATATTTGCGCCTTTCGGCCCAACACATCCGACTTCAGCACGCCATTTTTTGAGTACCGGGTTGTCTTCCCTCTTCGATCCCTGCTCGCTTGACCAGACTAGACAGGTTAGTCTGTTATTGGAGGCACCACAGAGAGGTGGAACCGGGTCTGGATGGTTCTGGTTCACCGATCCTGGCGCAAGCCATCAGCTGTGGGTCGCTGACAACTTCCAGCTCTGGTGCTGGGAGGCGCGCCTTCGCCTCCATAATGTAAATATATACACTCTTCTAAAAAGATGGAATGTAATTTGCCTTTGTTGTACTTTGTCTTGTAATTTGATGTTCATAATCTTTCTAAGACAACGCACATGAAAGCTGTTCAACTTTTACTCCTGCCCTGCATAGGTAGTCCAAGTTTCTGATCCCTATAGAAATGTACTAAGCACACACCTTTGGTAAATTTGAATCTTAGTTCTGAGTGTTAATTTGGTGTTGGTCCATGGTCTATCTTTAAGTTTACCAAATATGGAAGATGTCTTTCCGATTCGAGAATTTATTGATTCCTCAAGTGTCTGCAGCTCCTTGTCGATGAGGGCTGTTTTCATTGTTTTCTACATAACTGAGGTTGCTGTTACTTAAACCAGGACACAAGGTATTAAAGTTCCATGTGCCGAGTATGAGAGATGGTGTTTTCCTTCTGCTGCGTCCTAACGTTCCATGTGCCGAGTATGAGAGATGGTGTTTTCCTTCTGCTGCGTCCTAACGTTCCATGTGCTGAGTATGAGAGATGGTGTTTTCCTTCTGCTGCGTCCTAACGTTCCATGTGCCGAGTATGAGAGATGGTGTTTTCCTTCTGCTGCGTCCTAACGTTCCATGTGCCGAGTATGAGAGATGGTGTTTTCCTTCTGCTGCGTCCTAACGTTCCATGTGCTAAGTGATGGTGTTTTCCTTCTGCTGTGTCCTAACGTTCCATGTGCTAAGTGATGGTGTTTTCCTTCTGCTGTGTCCTAACGTTCCATGTGCCGAGTATGAGAGATGCTGTTTTCCTTCTGCTGCGTCCTAACGTTCCATGTGCTGAGAGATGGTGTTTTCCTTCTGCTGTGTCCTAACGTTCCATGTGCCGAGTATGAGAGATGCTGTTTTCCTTCTGCTGCGTCCTAACATTCCATGTGCTGAGAGATGGTGTTTTCCTTCTGCTGTGTCCTAACGTTCCATGTGCCGAGTATGAGAGATGGTGTTTTCCTTCTGCTGTGTCCTAACGTTCCATGTGCTGAGAGATGGTGTTTTCCTTCTGCTGTGTCCTAACGTTCCATGTGCCGAGTATGAGAGATGGTGTTTTCCTTCTGCTGTGTCCTAACGTTCCATGTGCTGAGAGATGGTGTTTTCCTCCTGCTGCGTCCTAACGTTTCATGTGCCGAGTATGAGAGATGGTGTTTTCCTCCTGCTGCGTCCTAACGTTCCATATGCTGAGAGATGGTGTTTTCCTTCTGCTGCGTCCTAACGTTCTATGTGCCGAGTATGAGAGATGGTGTTTTACTTCTGCTATGTCCTAATGTTCCATGTGCCGAGTATGAGAGATGGTGTTTTACTTCTGCTGCGTCCTAACGTTCTATGTGCCGAGTATGAGAGATGGTGTTTTCCTTCTTCTTTGTCATAACGTTCTATGTGCCGAGTTTGAGAGATGGTGTTTTCCTTCTGCTCCGTCCTAACGTTCCATGTGCCGAGTATGAGAGATGGTGTTTTCCTTCTGCTGCGTCCTAACGTTCCATGTGCTGAGTATGAGAGATGGTGTTTTCCTTCTGCTGCGTCCTAACGTTCCATGTGCCGAGTATGAGAGATGGTGTTTTCCTTCTGCTGTGTCCTAACGTTCCATGTGCCGAGTATGAGAGATGCTGTTTTCCTTCTGCTGCGTTCTAACGTTCCATGTGCTGAGAGATGGTGTTTTCCTTCTGCTGTGTCCTAACGTTCCATGTGCCGAGTATGAGAGATGCTGTTTTCCTTCTGCTGCGTCCTAACATTCCATGTGCTGAGAGATGGTGTTTTCCTTCTGCTGTGTCCTAACGTTCCATGTGCCGAGTATGAGAGATGGTGTTTTCCTTCTGCTGTGTCCTAACGTTCCATGTGCTGAGAGATGGTGTTTTCCTTCTGCTGTGTCCTAACGTTCCATGTGCCGAGTATGAGAGATGGTGTTTTCCTTCTGCTGTGTCCTAACGTTCCATGTGCTGAGAGATGGTGTTTTCCTCCTGCTGCGTCCTAACGTTTCATGTGCCGAGTATGAGAGATGGTGTTTTCCTCCTGCTGCGTCCTAACGTTCCATATGCTGAGAGATGGTGTTTTCCTTCTGCTGCGTCCTAACGTTCTATGTGCCGAGTATGAGAGATGGTATTTTACTTCTGCTATGTCCTAACGTTCCATGTGCCGAGTATGAGAGATGGTGTTTTACTTCTGCTGCGTCCTAACGTTCTATGTGCCGAGTATGAGAGATGGTGTTTTCCTTCTTCTTTGTCATAACGTTCTGTGTGCCGAGTTTGAGAGATGGTGTTTTCCTTCTGCTCCGTCCTAACGTTCTATGTGCCGAGTATGAGAGATGGTGTTTTCCTTCTTCTTTGTCCTAACGTTCTATGTGCCGAGTATGAGAGATGGTGTTTTCCTTCTTCTTTGTCCTAACGTTCTATGTGCCGAGTATGAGAGATGGTGTTTTACTTCTGCTGCGTCGGCGATGGCTTGAGACGGAGATTCTTTCAGATGAGATGTGATGAATGCAACGTTCTGTGGGAGATGGTTTGAGACGGAGATTCTTTCAGATGAGATGTGATGAATGCAACGTTCTGTGGGAGATGGCTTGAGACGGAGAATCTTTCAGACGAGATTTGATGAATGCAACGTTCTGTGGGAGATGGTTTGAGACGGAGATTCTTTCAGACGAGATGTGATGAATGCAACGTTCTGTGGGAGATGGTTTGAGACGGAGATTCTTTCAAATGAGATGTAATGAATGCAACGTTCTGTGGGAGATGGTTTGAGACGGACATTCTTACAGATGAGATGTGATGAATGCAACGTTCTGTGGGAGATGGCTTAAGACGGAGATTCTTTCAGACGAGATGTGATGAATGCAACGTTCTGTGGGAGATGGTTTGAGACGGAGATTCTTTCAGACGAGATGTGATGAATGCAACGTTCTGTAGGAGATGGCTTGAGACGGAGATTCTTTCAGATGAGATGTGATGAATGCAACGTTCTGTGGGAGATGGCTTGAGACGTAGATTCTTTCTGATGAGATGTGATGAATGCAACGTTCTGTAGGAGATGGCTTGAGACGGAGATTCTTTCAGATGAGATGTGATGAATGCAACGTTCTGTGGGAGATGGTTTGAGATAGAGATTCTTTCAGATGAGATGTGATGAATGCAACGTTCTGTGGGAGATGGTTTGAGTCGGAGATTCTTTCAGATGAGATGTGATGAATGCAACGTTCTGTGGGAGATGGCTTGAGACGGAGATTCTTTCAGATGAGATGTGATGAATGCAACGTTCTGTGGGAGATTGCTTGAGACGGAGATTATTTTAGATGAGATGTGATGAATGCAACGTTCTGTGGGAGATGGCTTGAGACGGAGATTCTTTCAGATGAGATGTGATGAATGCAACGTTCTGTGGGAGATGGCTTGAGACGGAGATTCTTTCAGATGAGATGTGATGAATGCAAAGTTCTGTGGGAGATGGCTTGAGACGGAGATTCTTTCAGATGAGATGTGATGAATGCAACGTTCTGTGGGAGATGGCTTGAGACGGAGATTCTTTCAGATGAGATGTGAAGAATGCAACGTTCTGTGGGAGATGGCTTGAGACGGAGATTCTTTCAGATGAAATGTGATGAATGCAACGTTCTGTGGGAGATGGCTTGAGACGGAGATTCTTTCAGATGAGATGTGATGAATGCAACGTTCTGTGGGAGGTGGTTTGAGACGGAGATTCTTTCAGACGAGATGTGATGAATGCAACGTTCTGTGGGAGATGGTTTCAGACGGAGATTCTTTCAGATGAGATGTGATGAATGCAACGTTCTGAGGGAGATGGCTTGAGACGGAGATTCTTTCAGATGAGATGTGATGAATGCAACGTTCTGTGGGAGATGGCTTGAGACGGAGATTCTTTCAGATGAGATGTGATGAATGCAACGTTCTGTGGGAGATGGTTTGAGACGGAGATTCTTTCAGACGAGATGTGATGAATGCAACGTTCTGTGGGAGATGGTTTCAGACGGAGATTCTTTCAGATGAGATGTGATGAATGCAACGTTCTGTGGGAGATGGCTTGAGACGGAGATTCTTTCAGATGAGATGTGATGAATGCAACGTTCTGTGGGAGATGGTTTGAGACGGAGATTCTTTCAGACGAGATGTGATGAATGCAACGTTCTGTGGGAGATGGTTTGAGACGGAGATTCTTTCAGATGAGATGTGATGAATGCAACGTTCTGTGGAGATGGTTTGAGACGGAGATTCTTTCAGATGAGATGTGATGAATGCAACGTTCTGTGGGAGATGGCTTGAGACGGAGATTCTTTCAGACGAGATATGATGAATGCAACGTTCTGTGGGAGATGGTTTGAGACGGAGATTCTTTCAGATGAGATGTGATGAATGCAACGTTCTGTGGGAGATGGCTTGAGACGGAGATTCTTTCAGACGAGTAGTGATGAATGCAACGTTCAGCAAAGAACATGCGACCTGATAATGATGGATTATATATTTTGCTAGTTTCTCTTTCTATATATAAAGATGTCTGTCCCGACAGACTGATTTAGGTACTCCACATCTCCTGACCTGAACGGTTCAATATAGAACCATTAAGTTTGAAGACAATGTAAACTTTTAAGTACCAATGAAGATAAACGAATCGGGCCGCGCTAAAAAGAAGGCACAAGTAGCAAGGCCAACCAACCATACTTTTTATTTGTAAACAGTTTTAATCCCGTAGCGAGCACGAATATAACGCTAACGTTAACAAATGTTGCTATGTGAAAGTCGTAAATGAAGTGTAAATCAAGAACTTTAAATAGCGGCCGAACTCAGACCCGGGTATTTTTTCCAGTTACGTCCCTTACCGCTAAGCTCTCGACAACAGTCTACAAGAGTTTCTTCATTTGTTCCGGTTAACTGCTTGGCTCCCTCTCGTGCGGTAAATGTACTCCCGCTCCGTCGTTCTCCGCAGGAGGGCAACAGAAAGAAATGCCTAATGCTGTTTACCATCTCCTTGGGGCGCGATTGATCAATTCTCTGGCAGCATTTGGAGTTCTCTCCCTTTCTAGGGAAGCCAACGGTTAAGTTCAAAAGGAAAAATCTTCATGTCTCTTTGAAGTTTGAATCATAAATGTGAGACTATTGCTAGATTAACGGACTAAACGTGTCCGAGGTCAGACCCTAGAGGACCCTAGCTGAATTTAAGCAGAGTAGGATCCAGCCCCAGGTGTTTTCTTTCTGTCTCACGTAGTTTAGTTTCATCATCATCAAGTACCAGGCCAGCTGGCGTAGGTGATGATGTCTCTCCTTAACTTTCGATCTCGACTTTTGGTCTCATTTCTATTGTTTACCTTCTGCCGAGCCATTCCCTTAAACTGTCTGGTATGCTTCCCTCTATCTCTTCGTCCCTCAATTTTCCCAGTTGTTACAATATATTCCAGCTGTTCTCTTCTCATTACGTGGCCAAAAAAAGATAATTGTTTAGTTTAGTTTAGGTTAGGTTAGTTTAATTTTGTTTTGCTTGATCAGAAGCGGCTTATGTAAAGACAGCCCTGTGGAACTGCAGCACCCCATATTTTCACTAAAAACGTATTAATACCACACAATGTAAATGTTGTTGTCTCTCTTTCTTTCTGTAATACCTGAAAATAATATTGTAATATCTCATAAATAATTCACGACAGTGGTCATCGTCATTCATCTCGTTTGTGGAAAACCTACAAAAATGCTTGCATGGAACTGTATACTTGATAGTTCCAGTGACGCGTTGTTTGGTTGTTCCACGCATCAGCACATGTCAGAGGGAATGAGCGGGCCAAAGTGGAGAGAGGGGATGTCGCTCGTGCAGTGCCACTGTTTACGTTCTTCATCAGTGTGTGGCGTATCATACTTTTAGTATATGAATGTGATTTATATATACACAATCATCATTGTTTGGCCATGTAGTGAGAAGAGAACAACTGGAATATATTGTAACAACTGGGAAAAGTGAGGGACGAAGAGATAGAGGGAAACAAAGAGGAAAAAAATACTAGACAGATTAAGATAATAGCTTTGCAGAAGGTCAACGACAGAAATGATAAATAACTGTCGAGATCGAAAGTTGTGGAGAGACATGATCACCTACGCCAGCAGGTCCGGTACTTGATGATGATGATGATGATGATGATGATGATATATATATATATATATATATATACATACACACATCTCTCGCTAAATATATATATAAATTTTTTTCAGAAACTTTATTGTGAAGTAAAATGTCCTTAAATGAACCATAACCTACTTGCTTTCTCAAGAAACAAGTTCTATGAACTTGAGTAAACTTCAAGAGCTTCATTTGTCACAGTTGTCTCTCTCTGTGAGACAGTTGCTGCTAAGACAAGAGGCTGCCACTTGCCCGATATTCAAATACCTCAAACAGGAATAGGTTACAGCAAGAAACATATTCCTAGCTTTAATTCTGAATGGTACCAACGAAAAGTTGGCTCTTTGTTTGTGAAGTGCTTGCTTGCTTGCGTTCGCCCGATGACTAAAGTATTCTAGAGTATTCGTAGACTGTAGAATTCCTCTTCCTCATCCGTCCTTAAAAAGACGTTAAGTGGGCGTGTCTGCGTTGTGTTGTGGTTTGCAGTATAACTGTGATACTTGCGCCTTTCGGCCCAACATGTCCGACTTCAGCACATTTTTGAGTACCGGGCTATCTTCCCTCTTCGATCCCTGCTCGCTTGGCCAGACTAGACAGGTTAGTCTGTTACTGGAGGCACCACGGAGAGGTGCAGCAGGGTCTGGATGGTTTTGGTTCACTGATCCTGGCACAAGCCATCAGCTGTGGGTCGCTGACAACTTCCAGCTCTGGTGCTGGGAGGCACGTTTGTGAAATGAGAAATGCATTGTATTGCTTCCCATGTTTGATGTTCTGGGATGATGTAATGCGGGCGAAAGACGGCTTTAGAAATATAAACAAAATGAAAGAAAAAAAAAACTGAAAAACATGAGAAGTCAAAGAAGCATATTGATAATGCAGTTTCACTCTCACTTTTAGGAAATATAAATATTAAAGAGAAACTTCGTGAAACCTACAGGCTTTCAATCATTGAACATAACAGGAAGGTTTCCAAAAACCGCCCCAGTATCCTTCTATCTTTCCTAGAGCCCCAGTATCCTTCTATCTTATTAGAGCCCCAGTATCCTTCTATCTTATTAAAGCCCCAGTATCCTTCTATCTTACTAGAGCCCCAGTATCCTTCTATCTTACTAGAGCCCCAGTATCCTTCTATCTTATTAGAGCCCCAGTATCCTTCTATCTTATTAGAGCCCTAGTATCCTTCTATCTTATTAGAGCCCCAGTATCCTTCTATCTTATTAGAGCCCCAGTATCCTTCTATCTTATTAGAGCCCCAGTATCCTTCTATCTTACTAGAGCTCCAGTATCCTTCTATCTTATTAGAGCCCCAGTATCCTTCTATCTTATTAGTGCCCCAGTATCCTTCTATCTTATTAGAGCCCCAGTATCCTTCTATCTTACTAGAGCCCCAGTATCCTTCTATCTTACTAGAGACCCAGTATCCTTCTATCTTACTAGAGCCCCAGTATCCTTCTATCTTACTAGAGACCCAGTATCCTTCTATCATACTAGAGACCCAGTATCCATTTATCTTACTATTTGTCAGCTCAACTGAAGTAATGATGTACATCTTCAACTTTCTCCTTTCCGGATACCTAAACAACAAATCAGTAAAGGTTCATTCTGTGAGTGACCGTCCTTGGTGTGGAGCTACAAGTATGACGCTGTCTAATTGCGCCTGTTTTTACTCATCATCATCATCATTGAGTGCCGTCTCCGCATCGACGGTTGGCTACCATGGACCGCCATTCCACTCTGCCTCTTGCTTTGATGGTGCGGACTGTCATAGGCTGACTTGTCCCTCTTTTGATGTTACTCGTCTATGTTAGTCTTGGTCTATCTCTACCTCTTTTACCTTGTATTTTCCCTTTCAATATTACTTTTATTAGACTGTTGTGTCTTTTAACAGGCCCCAAAAAATTTCATTAGTCTTGTTCTAATTGTGTTTAGTAGTTCTCTTTTCATGTTTAGTTGTTTTAAAACTTCATCGTTTGTTTTCTTTTCTTTCCATCCAACTCTACCTATTCTTCTATAAATCCACATTTCAAAGGCTTCAATGTTCTGTAACATTTTGCTATTCTTAGTTTTAGCCCTGGTGTTATTTGTTTTGATGTTAATATATTTTAATGGCATTAAAAATACTTCTTGCCGTACCTATTCTTTTGTTTATTTCAGATGTACATTTTCCATCACTAGTTATAGTATGTCCCAGGCAGTTGTGAACTCTCTCCAGTTGTACTCCTTTAACTTTGATATTTAATTGTAGGTCTTGAGAATTGTCTTTGTTTATGATCACAGTTTTAGTCTCTTTGATATTCATATCTAGTCTATTGTTTTTACTATCCCCACTTTATTACCATTTGTACACGTTTGACAAAACGACTGTTCCACTTCAGTGAGCTTATTTAAAAGAGCGTTAGAATGTTGTATACGTGTTGTGTCGTGGTTTACAGCAAGCCCTGATATCTCTGCCTTTCAACCAAACATATCCGACTTTAACATACCAGTTTTAGGTACAGAATTACTTTCCCTCTCCATCGATACTCGCATCGCCTGGTCTGTACCAGGCTCACTAGTGCAAAGTGAACTAGAACATGCATCAGTTCTGTTTGACTAGACATAACGCAAACAGTCAGCTTTGAGTCGCAAAACCACTTTCAGCAAGCTCCTCCATCTCACACAGCTCGTGTCCATGCTACACAGCGTGATCCATGTTTAGAGAGTATAGCTCAGAGTACTTTAGACTACACGTTTTATGTTAAAATTTTATTTCAAATTACTATACGATTATAAATTACTATACGATTATAAATTACTATATGATTATAAATTACTGTATGATTTTTAATTACTGTACGATTACAAATTACTATATGATTTATAAATTACTATACGATTATAAACTACTATACGATGATAAGTGTATAGCTTGGTGTCAAGGCATGGAAAACATTCAACAACATGCACTGTAGATAGAAGATTGTGGAAGGACGTGATCGCCTACGCCAACCCGCATGGTCATGATGATGATGATGCTGTGATTTTAAATAACTATATGATTTTAAATTACTATACGATTACAAATTACTAATAAACTACACTGAAATGAGGATAGATAGAAGAAGATTAAAGTTATATGTACTTTAGGATTTTCCCTGATTACTCAATCTTTGTGGTTAACTATAGTTTTCTTATCTCTATTATCTAATAATAATAAATAATCACAAGTGATGTGAGTTTTAGCTATTTTATTTTGACGCTTTACTGAAGTGATGTGAGTTTTAGATGTTTTAGTTTGACGTTTTACTTATGTGATATGAGTTTTAGTTATTAATTCATCAAAATGTTAATTTTTGATCTTCTGATTTATTTGAAGTGTTTGTAAGAGTTTGCAAAAGCAAATTATATGGATCTGAAACCTGGACAACACACTCAATTCACGAAAAAAAAAGACTAAATGTCTTCCACATGCGATGTCTCCGTAGAATAATGCACATCAAATGACATGACAAAATAACTAACTTAACTGTCCTGCAACGTGATAGGACCCCAACAATCATGTCGATAGTAGTAGTAGACCAGGAAGGAAACGCTCCTGGTTTTTTAGTTGACCAAAGAGTAGGGTATACCCTACGAAGTCCAGTACAAGAGTTATATAGTAGGATACCACCACTTTCCCATGGTGGAAGGTGGTGGTGGTGGTGGAGCTTCTGTCATGATATATATGTATAGTCCATGTATAGGGGTTGTATAGTGCATGAAGGGGTGAGTCATGTATTGGACAGCAGTTTTTCCCGCCAAAGTGACTTCCAATAGGAGCTAGTGTGTGTATGTTGTCCGGCTATAGACCACGCCCACTCCGGAAGTGAAACTACCATATTAGGAGTAGTGATACGTTAGTTATTTCATAGTTATGGTGAGCATATATACATATAATAGTAATAAATTAATAGTTATTATATCTAGGTGGGCGTAAATGGGCCTCGTATTTAAGATATGGACCATAAGTAGGTATATATACATACATATATTGGCAAATCTTGCTGGCGGTATGAACCAACAGTCATTTTCTCCTACCGTGGCACATAATGACCCAATCAATTCTGTTCGCGCGTGAGACAATTGATTTTATTTTCCAACGCGAGCGGAACGTCAGCAGGTTGTTATGTAAAAAAAAGGCGCGTACACGATTTAATATATTCATTCGACGTGCTTCGGTCACTCAGTCAACCACAGTGTTAACACGGCTAGATAGGTTCCATATCTGTAAAGTATTAACAGATCCCATGAACACTCTCAAAGTCTCTATTTAGCGAGTTGAGCCTGGAGAATACTCGCCCACATCTAGGACAATTGCATTAATTACCAGCCAGCGTGTTCCTTTAGGCTACCTCTCCAAAAGAGAGAGAGAGAAATATATATATATATATATATATATAAACTAATTTGCTAGAATAATTCAAACCAATACGCTAATTGGGAAGAGCGCTATGGATGTTAGTGAGCAGAGTATTTTACAAAAAACCGACCGCAAGGTTAGCATGTCTTATCTTATTCACTCTTCATCGCTTATTTTTTTTACGATATTGTTAAGATACTCTAACCTTTTAATATTTCAAATTACTTTAGGTGACGTTTGCCGAAGAGTTGGTGACAATCCATCATTTGGATGATCTTACAGAGGATAGACGCTCAACGTGGATGCAGGTTGCCTGTGACAGGCACAGATTTGCGAGAAGAATAGCAACAACGGCATTAGTTATAGAGCCTATTCTTCAACCGCCAACGTCAAAAGCAGGATATATAGCGTCTCTTCCAAAAATCGAGAAGGAAACAAGCGCCATAATTAGAGATGTAATAAGTAAAACGAACAAAAACCGCAACTTCTAAAACTATCAAACGTGCGATAAACCTAATACCCAACAAGCCCATGCTGCAATTGACAAACTACCAGTCATACACAACGCGTTTTTTTTAAATAATTTTTTCACCTAGCGAAAAACCTACGATCCTCCCTTTACGATTCTGACGTGAACGCTAGACTCGCGATATAACAGTTTGCAACCGATGCCTCCAACTACACATCGTAGAAAAACTACAATATGGATATTCTCACATGGCGGATTTCTATTAAAATGTTTGCAAAACATATATATTAAAATATAAATTTAAAATGTTGGTTTTTATAAAGAAAAGAGCGTCTGTTTTTTTTTTGTGTGTTATACATTATTCTTATCAGGTTAATAAACTTTGTGGGAATCCATAGTGACTCACCAACTTCCAAACCATTCCTCTGTCTAAACTAGCAAATACCGTTTCGTAATCTTTGTTCAATTGTTATACGTAGAGTAGTTATGTGATCAACACATGAGCTGTTCTTCCTAAAAAATACGTGTGCGTCTCTCAAATGTTTCTCTGTGACCTTTTTTAGTCTCTCCAAAATAAATCTACTTAATTTTTTTTATTCATCCTGGCACTGATAGCAGCATAATTCCCATATAATATGTACACCCCTGTAAACTTCCTTTCTAATGGTAGTTGATCATATAACCTTCTTCCGTCTCCCAAATGTTATCTAATAGAGTATGTAACATCATGGTAGAGGTGTTAATACTCCGAAGGAATTTCATCTGGCCCTATGGCTTTACCATTTTTTAATAACTTCTACTGGTAGTATATCTTGAGGATTATTTGAGCCGGGTCTGTTCCAAAAGTTCTTCAAAGTGCTATTTCCATCTCTCTAGGTGTTCCCTTATAGTACTAGGCAGATTTCCTGTCTTATCTCTAATAAAGGCAGCAATCTGTTTGCATTTTCCACACAATTTTATGTGTACGGTTGTACAGTGCTTTATAATTCCTTTTATTTGCTGCTTCCTCTGCCTCTTTAGCTAGATCATCTATATATTTCCGCTGGCCACTTTTACTCTCTCCAGAACGATTCTGCGTAATATATTTCTTGACACTGATAACGGCTACCATGGAGCGTCATTCCGCTCTGTCTCTTGCTTTAATGGTGCACGTTGTCATAGGCTGACGTGTTCATCTTTTGATGTTACTCGTCCATGTTAGTCGTGGTCTGCCTCTCCCTCTTTTACTTTGTATTTTCCCCTCCAGGATTACTTTTAGTAGACTGTTGTGACTTTTAACATGGCCCAACAACCGCATTTGTCTTGTTTGAATTGTGCTTAGTAGTTCTCTTTTCGTTGTTAGTTGTTTTAAGACTTCATCGTTGTTTTCTTTTCCTTCCATCCAATTCTACCTATTCTTCTATATACCACATATCAAAGGCTTCAGTTGTCTGTTCAGTTTTCTTGTCTAACGTCCCTGTTTATGCACCATTTAGGAATGTTGAGAAGACAACATTTTGCTATTCTTAGTTTTAGCCCTGATCTTATTTGCCTTGATGTTAGTATATTTTTCATGGCATTAACGTTATTTTTCACCATTCATATTCTTTTGCTTATTTCAATTTTACATTTTCAATTACTGGTTATAGTATGTACAAGGTAGTTGTAGCTCTGAACTATCTCCAAGTCTATTCCTTCAATTTTGATATCCACTTGCTGGTTTTGAATATTTTCTTTGTTTATTGTCATAGTTTTACTTTCTTTTGATATTCATATCTAATCCATATTTATTTATTTATTTTTTATTATTTTTTTTTGGCTTGTCATGCTTAATTCATTAAGTAATGTTGTAGATCTTTATGATTTTCTGGTACTAATACAGTATCACAGTAAGTCACATTGATCGAGAAGGGGATACGAGCAAAGAAATTAGAATCAGACTGGCTAAAGCAGCAATGTCTTTCAGAAGCCTTGAAAAGTTGTGGAAATCAAAACTCATTAGCACAAACACAAAACTTAGGCTATTCAAATCAAATGTACTATCAACCCTTACGTATGCGTGTGAAAGCTGGAAAACAACAAGAGATATAGAAACAAAGTTGAACGCATTCGAAAATAAATGTCTAAGGAAAATACTTGGTATAGAATGGAACGAATTCAAAACAAACGAGGAAATTAGAGAAATCGCCAATCAAACACTAATATCTTCAGTAATAAAGAAAAGACGATGGTCATACGTTGGACATGTGATGAGAAGAGATAATAATCGAATAGCAAAGCAAGCCCTCATATGGGAAACAACAGGTAAAAGAAAAAGAGGAAGACCCAGGGAGACACTGAGAAGAACATTGATGAGAGAGGCAAGAGCAGCAGGAATCGGCTCCCTCAATGAGATAGAACTGCTTGCACAGAACAGAGACAGATGGCGAGATTTAATAAAATATCTTTAAAAGAAAACTGCTAGAACAAAAATTCATATAGGAGAAGGTGTATCTTGGTCTACGCCCTATGGGCCGGTTACGGCTCGAAAGGTCAATAGATAGATAGATAGATAGAATACAGTATCATCAGCATATTTTAGGTTAATGATCATCTCCCCATATTAATGTTTAGGTATGGCATTTATGTGATGTTTTAAAGATTTTCTCGATGTATATACTGCACAAGCATGTTTTACTCCTCTTTTTATAAAATAGGTATCGAGTTCTCTTTGTTATATTTTATTATCGCTGTTTGCCCGCAGTATAAATTATTTATCTCAGTCATCCTTCAAAACTGGGAACTATTGATATGGTGATACGAGGGATCAACAACAATATATTTTTCTGACACCGTAATCTCTGATAAACTCACAGACAGCGTTACGAGTGACGTCGATAATTTTTTTTGTTTGGAAAAGTTGAGATAGTTTAACATCTGTTGAACGGGTTCTTTTCAATATTGGATATTCAGATGAGACCAAAATCAAAGCAGAATCCATAATTACCGAGCTAGGCGAAACACTGAGATGTGCTGTTGGTGACGCATGCGAAAAAGATGATGGTGTTATTGTCGAAACACCATGATGGTTGAGTGAACACGTTGTTGACATGACAGATACGGTTGTCGTTATTGTTGCTGACAACAACAATTTTTTTATTTGGTGATGAGTATGTGAAAGATCGTGATATCATTTGTATCCTAGATGTGTTGAAGCGAAGAGATTTCTATCTTGCAGATACACCTGCAAATGTTCGCCTTTTCCAGCAAAGATCCTACACAAGGGAGAAGGCTAATGGGTCTGTAATTCTTGGAGATCAATTTTATTTGTGACTTTTCCGAGTCAAGGAATGGTATGTTGAGATCTACTCCCACACAGATGATGCTTGTCCTAAGTGTCAAATATTGTTAACGAGCCTGAAAAACCAGTCATCGAGGTGGCATTGTCGGCAGGTTTGAAGAAATCAATGTCGAACTCTGATATTGACAAATACATATCTCTCCCCAATTATCATTATAGATCTGTCTGACATCATATG
This sequence comes from Megaustenia siamemsis, assembly GCA_032433765.1. NCBI lineage: Eukaryota > Metazoa > Mollusca > Gastropoda > Stylommatophora > Ariophantidae > Megaustenia > Megaustenia siamemsis. The sequence goes on from JAVIAB010000107.1 coordinate 25,199,393, forward strand.
GAAGAATATCTAAAGCGTCATCGTCAACTGTTAGTTTTCTTCTTTTCGCAGAACATCCAGTTTCCACTCGATGTGATAGCTCGTTTGTGTGACGCCGATGAAGAAGTAGAAGGAGTCTGTATGGGGAACGATGAATACTGCTGTAGTTCGTATGTCAATTGTCGCTACTATTAAACGACGAACTGTAAAGAGGCCGTATGGGTGAGTGGTAGCGATACAGGTAGTGATATTGCATTTTTGGTTTTCTAGATGTTTTTTCTTTAGATTGTTGAGGTGCATTTGCACACGAAATATCACCAATAGTTTTGTTTTCACTAGCAGAAAATCACCATAAACTTTTTTTTTTCTCCCACAGATCCTCATTTCTTATCTTATATCCGAACTTATCTTGGAACTAGTTTCCTGACGTATGTGTGACACAGGTGACTTCCTACCGCTGAGAGTTATTTTCACGATGCATCGTTTAAGAGCTGTTGAACTGGGCTCTTTTCAATATTGGATATTCAGATGAGTCCAGAATCAGGATGAATCCATAATGACTGAGCTACTCGAAACACTGAGATGTGCTGTTGGTGACACATGTGAAAAAAGATGATGGCGTTGTTGTCGAAACATCATGATGGTTGAGTGAACATGTTGTTGACATGACAGATACTGTTGTCGTTATTGATGCTGACAACACAGTTTTTTTTTCGGTGATGGGCATGTGAAGGGTTGTATCTCCCTATTAACCGACAACATGCTAAAAACTTGTAGTCGGTGGGTCTGGTGTACGAGTCGTTATGACAGAGGCTGACACACTCACAGAGTTTGTAGTGTCAACATAAGAACATACCCAGATTTGTCGACGCATCAGAGATTGTAGGATCACCACAGTTGACATGCTCATGTGCCTCAACACACACTCGATTGTAATGTCTCTGCTCTACATGTATTATCGGTGTTCTTGTAGTCGATACTGTCGCGGTGTGATCGTTCAAGATGTCATAGATGTCGACACACTAGGCTGTAATGTCGGTGATATATGTGATGGTATTGGTGTCGGGAGAATACAATTTGTAATGTCAACACCCCACATTCTCTCTTATTAACAACTAGTCGAGTCACCTTTCATGATAAGCGTGGTCGGTGACGCGCACATTTTATGTTGTTTTAATGGTGTCGAGCAAAATTTAATATCAAAATATATCAAAAAGGTTCAATTTTTTTTAATGTTGATGTAGTTGTAGTCTTGCGCGCATCAGAATAACGAGATCCCCATCACTGAGACCGGTGTCGACACGCTCTCTGTTTTGTGTGAGATATATCAACTGAACGTATGTTTTGTTTCTACCCTAGCTGTGTTCTAGTAAGTTGGTTTTTGTGTACCAGATCAACCTTTTATTCATCATCTTCCACAGCAACATTCCTACATAAGGGAGCAGGCAGATGGGTCTGTAATTCTTGGAGATCATTTGTGTGTGTGTGTGTGACTTTTCTGAGTCAAGGTATGGTATGTAGAGATCTCCTCCCAAGCAGATGATACGTGTCCTAAGTGTCAAATATTGTTAACGATCATGAAAAACCAGTCATCGAGGTGGCATTGTCGACAGGCTTGAAGAAATCAATGTCGAACTTTGACATTGACAAATACCTGAACACTGTCCTTCACCCTCATTGTAATGTTTAAGTAAGATTTCCTGGAATGAAATTCGACATCTAGGTGAGCATCGCGTCAAACATATTCTAGGCTGTGATTGAGCTCGATGTTTTACATCCCCTTTGACTGGAGGATGATGAGCCTGTAAATCACGGAAGCCGTGTTGTCATCGAACGGTCAAGGTATGGTATGTAGAGATCTCCTTCCAGGTAGATAATTCATGTCTTGAGTGTCAAATTCGGTTAACGATCATGAAAAAGACATGATGACGGAATCCTCGAGGTGTGAGGAATATTGTTATAAGACCATGATTAGCATGTACCATACCAACGGACGTAGACAATCATCATACCCGACCACATTTGTCTGTCCACACTGCAACTTATCAGTTCAGTTGTTGAGTGTTTTCCATCTTCTCTCTTTATCGAACACGATCTTTCATTCTTTTTTATTTTGCCACTTGTAACCAAGTATTCGAACTTTCCTTTTTTTCATGATGTGCCTGTAAAACATCGATTGTTACTTTCTACTGTTGATTAAGAGCTCTCTTTTTGTGTTGGACTGTTTTCAAACATTCAGGGAACGCTCAAATCCTTCTGAGAAAGGCCACATATGCGGCCTCTAAGCGGCTTTTCATTTGGTTGTCTGCTGACCAGCGATGTCACCACCACCTCATGTATACTTGACTCTGACAGGCGATTTTGTGAAAAATAAGAGGGAAGCAAGTAGGTATGAACGCCGTATACAAACAAGACATGAGAATCTGTGGCAAAATCAATCTAGCCAGGGGTCTGATGGTGACATATATCGAATGATTTGACATGAACCCTCTACTTTTCAACATCTTCACTTTTAAAAGTAACAGGTGAATCGACTAAGGTATAGATAGCATACTACCCAAAACCGGCGCTTTTTTATTCTGCTGCGAAGATAGAGATAGTGGACACGATGTACGTACACGATCAGTAGACTGAACTTACCCAATTGTTCAAAAGACTTGAGCAATTGAGTGAGAATCGAACACTGGTGAACCAGACAAAGACGACTTCAAATTTGTGTCTCTCCGATCAAAGAGATTGTGAACACACTTTCAAAACTTCCACAAGTTGATTCAGAAACTATCGCGATGACCCGCGAAACACGGGTGAGTCGAAAAAAAAAAAAAAAAAACACGAGCCATATTACGACCACCAATCAATTCAACCATTCCAACAAAACTAGCATCTGGCATTTTCCCGTTACAACCGAATGTCTGGTGACGAATCGCAAACATATATTTACAACACCGCTAGTCCAGCGTCATTACCGAACAACAAGTGTCCTTCAACCAAGAAACAATGTTGATCATGTTGATGTCACAGTCGTCGTGTATATGTGACATCAACATGATCAACATTGTTTCTTGGTTGAAGGACACTTGTTGTTCGGTAATGACGCTGGACTAGCGGTGTTGTAAATATATGTTTGCGATTCGTCACCAGACATTCGGTTGTAACGGGAAAATGCCAGATGCTAGTTTTGTTGGAATGGTTGAATTGATTGGTGGTCGTAATATGGCTCCTGTTTTTTTTTTTTTTTTTTCGACTCACCCGTGTTTCGCGGGTCATCGCGATAGTTTCTGAATCAACTTGTGGAAGTTTTGAAAGTGTGTTCACAATCTCTTTGATCGGAGAGACACAAATTTGAAGTCGTCTTTGTCTGGTTCACCAGTGTTCGATTCTCACTCAATTGCTCAAGTCTTTTGAACAATTGGGTAAGTTCAGTCTACTGATCGTGTACGTACATCGTGTCCACTATCTCTATCTTCGCAGCAGAATAAAAAAGCGCCGGTTTTGGGTAGTATGCTATCTATACCTTAGTCGATTCACCTGTTACTTTTAAAAGTGAAGATGTTGAAAAGTAGAGGGTTCATGTCAAATCATTCGATATATGTCACCATCAGACCCCTGGCTAGATTGATTTTGCCACAGATTCTCATGTCTTGTTTGTATACGGCGTTCATACCTACTTGCTTCCCTCTTATTTTTCACAAAATCGCCTGTCAGAGTCAAGTATACATGAGGTGGTGGTGACATCGCTGGTCAGCAGACAACCAAATGAAAAATCGCTTAGAGGCCGCATATGTGGCCTTTCTCAGAAGGATTTGAGCGTTCCCTGAATGTTTGAAAACAGTCCAACACAAAAAGAGAGCTCTTAATCAACAGTCGAAAGTAACAATCGATGTTTTACAGGCACATCATGAAAAAAAGGAAAGTTCGAATACTTGGTTACAAGTGGCAAAATAAAAAAGAATGAAAGATCGTGTTCGATAAAGAGAGAAGATGGAAAACACTCAACAACTGAACTGATAAGTTGCAGTGTGGACAGACAAATGTGGTCGGGTATGATGATTGTCTACGTCCGTTGGTATGGTACATGCTAATCATGGTCTTATAACAATATTCCTCACACCTCGAGGATTCCGTCATCATGTCTTTTTCAGGATCGTTAACCGAATTTGACACTCAAGACATGAATTATCTACCTGGAAGGAGATCTCTACATACCATACCTTGACCGTTCGATGACAACACGGCTTCCGTGATTTACAGGCTCATCATCCTCCAGTCAAAGGGGATGTAAAACATCGAGCTCAATCACAGCCTAGGATATGTTTGACGCGATGCTCACCTAGATGTCGAATTTCATTCCAGGAAATCTTACTTAAACATTACAATGAGGGTGAAGGACAGTGTTCAGGTATTTGTCAATGTCAAAGTTCGACATTGATTTCTTCAAGCCTGTCGACAATGCCACCTCGATGACTGGTTTTTCATGATCGTTAACAATATTTGACACTTAGGACACGTATCATCTGCTTGGGAGGAGATCTCTACATACCATACCTTGACTCAGAAAAGTCAAACACACACACACAAATGATCTCCAAGAATTACAAACCCATCTGCCTGCTCCCTTATGTAGGAATGTTGCTGTGGAAGATGATGAATAAAAGGTTGATCTGGTACACAAAAACCAACTTACTAGAACACAGCTAGGGTAGAAACAAAACATACGTTCAGTTGATATATCTCACACAAAACAGAGAGCGTGTCGACACCGGTCTCAGTGATGGGGATCTCGTTATTCTGATGCGCGCAAGACTACAACTACATCAACATTAAAAAAAATTGAACCTTTTTGATATATTTTGATATTAAATTTTGCTCGACACCATTAAAACAACATAAAATGTGCGCGTCACCGACCACGCTTATCATGAAAGGTGACTCGACTAGTTGTTAATAAGAGAGAATGTGGGGTGTTGACATTACAAATTGTATTCTCCCGACACCAATACCATCACATATATCACCGACATTACAGCCTAGTGTGTCGACATCTATGACATCTTGAACGATCACACCGCGACAGTATCGACTACAAGAACACCGATAATACATGTAGAGCAGAGACATTACAATCGAGTGTGTGTTGAGGCACATGAGCATGTCAACTGTGGTGATCCTACAATCTCTGATGCGTCGACAAATCTGGGTATGTTCTTATGTTGACACTACAAACTCTGTGAGTGTGTCAGCCTCTGTCATAACGACTCGTACACCAGACCCACCGACTACAAGTTTTTAGCATGTTGTCGGTTAATAGGGAGATACAACCCTTCACATGCCCATCACCGAAAAAAAAACTGTGTTGTCAGCATCAATAACGACAACAGTATCTGTCATGTCAACAACATGTTCACTCAACCATCATGATGTTTCGACAACAACGCCATCATCTTTTTTCACATGTGTCACCAACAGCACATCTCAGTGTTTCGAGTAGCTCAGTCATTATGGATTCATCCTGATTCTGGACTCATCTGAATATCCAATATTGAAAAGAGCCCAGTTCAACAGCTCTTAAACGATGCATCGTGAAAATAACTCTCAGCGGTAGGAAGTCACCTGTGTCACACATACGTCAGGAAACTAGTTCCAAGATAAGTTCGGATATAAGATAAGAAATGAGGATCTGTGGGAGAAAAAAAAAAGTTTATGGTGATTTTCTGCTAGTGAAAACAAAACTATTGGTGATATTTCGTGTGCAAATGCACCTCAACAATCTAAAGAAAAAACATCTAGAAAACCAAAAATGCAATATCACTACCTGTATCGCTACCACTCACCCATACGGCCTCTTTACAGTTCGTCGTTTAATAGTAGCGACAATTGACATACGAACTACAGCAGTATTCATCGTTCCCCATACAGACTCCTTCTACTTCTTCATCGGCGTCACACAAACGAGCTATCACATCGAGTGGAAACTGGATGTTCTGCGAAAAGAAGAAAACTAACAGTTGACGATGACGCTTTAGATATTCTTCCATATGATGTCAGACAGATCTATAATGATAATTGGGGAGAGATATGTATTTGTCAATATCAGAGTTCGACATTGATTTCTTCAAACCTGCCGACAATGCCACCTCGATGACTGGTTTTTCAGGCTCGTTAACAATATTTGACACTTAGGACAAGCATCATCTGTGTGGGAGTAGATCTCAACATACCATTCCTTGACTCGGAAAAGTCACAAATAAAATTGATCTCCAAGAATTACAGACCCATTAGCCTTCTCCCTTGTGTAGGATCTTTGCTGGAAAAGGCGAACATTTGCAGGTGTATCTGCAAGATAGAAATCTCTTCGCTTCAACACATCTAGGATACAAATGATATCACGATCTTTCACATACTCATCACCAAATAAAAAAATTGTTGTTGTCAGCAACAATAACGACAACCGTATCTGTCATGTCAACAACGTGTTCACTCAACCATCATGGTGTTTCGACAATAACACCATCATCTTTTTCGCATGCGTCACCAACAGCACATCTCAGTGTTTCGCCTAGCTCGGTAATTATGGATTCTGCTTTGATTTTGGTCTCATCTGAATATCCAATATTGAAAAGAACCCGTTCAACAGATGTTAAACTATCTCAACTTTTCCAAACAAAAAAAATTATCGACGTCACTCGTAACGCTGTCTGTGAGTTTATCAGAGATTACGGTGTCAGAAAAATATATTGTTGTTGATCCCTCGTATCACCATATCAATAGTTCCCAGTTTTGAAGGATGACTGAGATAAATAATTTATACTGCGGGCAAACAGCGATAATAAAATATAACAAAGAGAACTCGATACCTATTTTATAAAAAGAGGAGTAAAACATGCTTGTGCAGTATATACATCGAGAAAATCTTTAAAACATCACATAAATGCCATACCTAAACATTAATATGGGGAGATGATCATTAACCTAAAATATGCTGATGATACTGTATTAGTACCAGAAAATCATAAAGATCTACAACATTACTTAATGAATTAAGCATGACAAGCCAAAAAAAAATAATAAAAAATAAATAAATAAATATGGATTAGATATGAATATCAAAAGAAAGTAAAACTATGACAATAAACAAAGAAAATATTCAAAACCAGCAAGTGGATATCAAAATTGAAGGAATAGACTTGGAGATAGTTCAGAGCTACAACTACCTTGTACATACTATAACCAGTAATTGAAAATGTAAAATTGAAATAAGCAAAAGAATATGAATGGTGAAAAATAACGTTAATGCCATGAAAAATATACTAACATCAAGGCAAATAAGATCAGGGCTAAAACTAAGAATAGCAAAATGTTGTCTTCTCAACATTCCTAAATGGTGCATAAACAGGGACGTTAGACAAGAAAACTGAACAGACAACTGAAGCCTTTGATATGTGGTATATAGAAGAATAGGTAGAATTGGATGGAAGGAAAAGAAAACAACGATGAAGTCTTAAAACAACTAACAACGAAAAGAGAACTACTAAGCACAATTCAAACAAGACAAATGCGGTTGTTGGGCCATGTTAAAAGTCACAACAGTCTACTAAAAGTAATCCTGGAGGGGAAAATACAAAGTAAAAGAGGGAGAGGCAGACCACGACTAACATGGACGAGTAACATCAAAAGATGAACACGTCAGCCTATGACAACGTGCACCATTAAAGCAAGAGACAGAGCGGAATGACGCTCCATGGTAGCCGTTATCAGTGTCAAGAAATATATTACGCAGAATCGTTCTGGAGAGAGTAAAAGTGGCCAGCGGAAATATATAGATGATCTAGCTAAAGAGGCAGAGGAAGCAGCAAATAAAAGGAATTATAAAGCACTGTACAACCGTACACATAAAATTGTGTGGAAAATGCAAACAGATTGCTGCCTTTATTAGAGATAAGACAGGAAATCTGCCTAGTACTATAAGGGAACACCTAGAGAGATGGAAATAGCACTTTGAAGAACTTTTGGAACAGACCCGGCTCAAATAATCCTCAAGATATACTACCAGTAGAAGTTATTAAAAAATGGTAAAGCCATAGGGCCAGATGAAATTCCTTCGGAGTATTAACACCTCTACCATGATGTTACATACTCTATTAGATAACATTTGGGAGACGGAAGAAGGTTATATGATCAACTACCATTAGAAAGGAAGTTTACAGGGGTGTACATATTATATGGGAATTATGCTGCTATCAGTGCCAGGATGAATAAAAAAAATTAAGTAGATTTATTTTGGAGAGACTAAAAAAGGTCACAGAGAAACATTTGAGAGACGCACACGTATTTTTTAGGAAGAACAGCTCATGTGTTGATCACATAACTACTCTACGTATAACAATTGAACAAAGATTACGAAACGGTATTTGCTAGTTTAGACAGAGGAATGGTTTGGAAGTTGGTGAGTCACTATGGATTCCCACAAAGTTTATTAACCTGATAAGAATAATGTATAACACACAAAAAAAAAAACAGACGCTCTTTTCTTTATAAAAACCAACATTTTAAATTTATATTTTAATATATATGTTTTGCAAACATTTTAATAGAAATCCGCCATGTGAGAATATCCATATTGTAGTTTTTCTACGATGTGTAGTTGGAGGCATCGGTTGCAAACTGTTATATCGCGAGTCTAGCGTTCACGTCAGAATCGTAAAGGGAGGATCGTAGGTTTTTCGCTAGGTGAAAAAATTATTTTAAAAAAACGCGTTGTGTATGACTGGTAGTTTGTCAATTGCAGCATGGGCTTGTTGGGTATTAGGTTTATCGCACGTTTGATAGTTTTAGAAGTTGCGGTTTTTGTTCGTTTTACTTATTACATCTCTAATTATGGCGCTTGTTTCCTTCTCGATTTTTGGAAGAGACGCTATATATCCTGCTTTTGACGTTGGCGGTTGAAGAATAGGCTCTATAACTAATGCCGTTGTTGCTATTCTTCTCGCAAATCTGTGCCTGTCACAGGCAACCTGCATCCACGTTGAGCGTCTATCCTCTGTAAGATCATCCAAATGATGGATTGTCACCAACTCTTCGGCAAACGTCACCTAAAGTAATTTGAAATATTAAAAGGTTAGAGTATCTTAACAATATCGTAAAAAAAATAAGCGATGAAGAGTGAATAAGATAAGACATGCTAACCTTGCGGTCGGTTTTTTGTAAAATACTCTGCTCACTAACATCCATAGCGCTCTTCCCAATTAGCGTATTGGTTTGAATTATTCTAGCAAATTAGTTTATATATATATATATATATATATATATTCTCTCTCTCTCTTTTGGAGAGGTAGCCTAAAGGAACACGCTGGCTGGTAATTAATGCAATTGTCCTAGATGTGGGCGAGTATTCTCCAGGCTCAACTCGCTAAATAGAGACTTTGAGAGTGTTCATGGGATCTGTTAATACTTTACAGATATGGAACCTATCTAGCCGTGTTAACACTGTGGTTGACTGAGTGACCGAAGCACGTCGAATGAATATATTAAATCGTGTACGCGCCTTTTTTTTACATAACAACCTGCTGACGTTCCGCTCGCGTTGGAAAATAAAATCAATTGTCTCACGCGCGAACAGAATTGATTGGGTCATTATGTGCCACGGTAGGAGAAAATGACTGTTGGTTCATACCGCCAGCAAGATTTGCCAATATATGTATGTATATATACCTACTTATGGTCCATATCTTAAATACGAGGCCCATTTACGCCCACCTAGATATAATAACTATTAATTTATTACTATTATATGTATATATGCTCACCATAACTATGAAATAACTAACGTATCACTACTCCTAATATGGTAGTTTCACTTCCGGAGTGGGCGTGGTCTATAGCCGGACAACATACACACACTAGCTCCTATTGGAAGTCACTTTGGCGGGAAAAACTGCTGTCCAATACATGACTCACCCCTTCATGCACTATACAACCCCTATACATGGACTATACATATATATCATGACAGAAGCTCCACCACCACCACCACCTTCCACCATGGGAAAGTGGTGGTATCCTACTATATAACTCTTGTACTGGACTTCGTAGGGTATACCCTACTCTTTGGTCAACTAAAAAACCAGGAGCGTTTCCTTCCTGGTCTACTACTGTCGATGCTCAGATGTCGAAGACTAAGATGGCTGGGGCACGTCCAGCGAATGGAAGAAAAATGCATCCCCAGACAAATACTATTTGGTGAACTAAACACGGAAAAAGACAAATCGGCAGACCTAAACTACGATATAGAGATATCTGTAAAACATCTCTGAATGACTTCTCAATATGTGAAAATGACTGGGAACATCTGGCAAGTGATCGCACATCATGGAGAGCATGTACAAGGAATAGTATAACATCATTTGAGACTGTGCTAAGGCAAAACTTAAAAGGAGAAAAAGACTCATGAAAAAGGATGGAAAACCCTGTGGATCAGTGGGCCTGACTTGTTCAATCTGTGGCCGTGCGTGTTTGTTAAACATTGGTAGAGTTAGCCACGAAATAAGCTGCTCGACTAAAACAAAACCTCAAAAAATTAAAATACACAATAGCCTCCACCAGACCGTCTGACAAGATGAAAAGGGCCATTAAAAAAATTGCAGGAGTGCCGGCATGTGATTCTTCACTATTACATTATTAGATCTATCATTCTATTATAAATTATGACTTAAATATAATAGAAAAAAGTCAGTAGACTTTGATATTTATTGATGACGTTTCATCTGGGCTGCGACATAAAGAGCTTTCTCTTTACTTTTACAAAAATCATACCAACAGTAAAATTATCTGTTGTGTTTCCAACTTTAACTCCACCCAAAATGTTGTTGTCATTTATATAACTGCCCGGGGCCTGAAAGGGAAGTAAAGAACTGTGGTGCTGTTCCACCAGGCATGTTCGTAAGAGGCAACTAAGGAGGGTTGGACTATACTGTACTGTAAAAATAAATAAGCCAAAAAAACTTCACAAACATGGAGAAGTCAAAGAAAATAAGTAAATGCGCAATCCAGGAGAGATAAAGACTCTATGTCTGGGAGATGTATGACATAATACGGAGAAAGCCGTAAGGAGTCCGGGTTGCCGAATCTCCTTTTGTCAATCAGGAAATCCTGCAGAATTGGCTAAAGTAAGAGCCCCCGTTCTGCCAAGTGGCGGCGTATAGGGAATATGGTGTTAGTGACCATACATTTTACAGACCTTCGGCACATGGATTTTGGGGTAATGTGGTCGGTATTACGCCCGTGCTGCTTTACTTTCCCAGAAAAAAATGCGGTACCCATTAAAGGATTTGTGAAGCCGGAAGCCGTCGATTGGGATCGAACTCTACCCCTTGTCCTATGTAGTCCAATTCATTAACCACTGAGCTATCGCGGCTCCACCTGGAATGTATGTACCCTAAATGAACAAGGAAAAGCTGCGCAAGTAGCAGCAGAAATGCCAAACTACAAAATAGATACTCTGGGAATGTGCGAAACAAGATGGTTAGGAACTGAATTAAAGGATGGAAATGGCAGGACAAAATCACTAACATATAATTATGGAAATCTACCAGTCAAATACCCGGGGATAAAGAGATACAGCGAACACTATGGCGCTGGATAGGGCACATACTACGGAAGCCAACTGAGATTATTACACAACATGCCATTTTTTACAATCCTCAAGGAAAAAGACAAAGAGGAAGACCGAAATATTCTTGGAGAATAAAGATGGAAGCAGAGATTATGATAGACCGGAAGTCATGGAGTGAAGTTAAAAGAAGGGAAGAAACAAAACGGCTTGGAAAGTGATTGTGGAAGACCTATGCTCCACAGGGAGCTGAAAGGTAGAAGAAGAATTATATGAAAGAAAGATTTAACGCTCGATCTCGTATACTTTCTGTCACGGATCATCTGACAAAATAAACTAATTATTTCCATGTAAAAACCTATCTGCTCTTCACAGAACAACAAAATCTGTTTTATTAAAATGTGTTTCAGTAATTTTCGTTACGCATCCAAACACATAATTAGTATATGATAGTTTCATTATGTTATATTAAGATCCGTATCACTGCACTTCAGACACACCCATAGGTGCTTCTATCTTCTCTTCAAAACACTGAGAACTTTCGTGGAGAACCCTTATTCTGTTCCATGACCAAGTGATTCGTAACGTTAACTCTGAATTATGTTTTGGTCAGCTTGAAACTTGTGACAAACTCCTTTATCACCAATGATGCAGAGATCCAGTTCGCAGAGGCGGTGGATATTCAGAGGCGGCAACGGAGGCTACGGCTCCTCTAATATTTTATCAGAATACATAACAAAACTACATTCCAGATCAATGAGTTGAATGTCAGCGTACCGCATTCTCCAATATAGTCGTGACACAGTTCTAATAACTTAAACTGTTACTTAGTCACCTCTAGTGACTCGGGCAGATGGTGCTCGTAAACCTGGGAGGGCCGACCATCTAAGGGCACAATGACCCTACAGAAAAGATCATCTGTTGCCTTGCAGGAAGATTGGGGACAATCAAAGGCTAAGGAATGCAAACCTGAATAAAATGCTGGCTGAAATCGGATGCACTGGGCCACTGGCGCAGAACACAGTGCAACGTTTTAACGGGTGTTCAGAGTGGATCTGGCAGACTCTAATTGTGATGTTCTGCCTGTGGGGGCGATCAACACACTTAACCTGACAGCTGACTTCATGTGAGAGTCTGGAATCCTACTCTGATTGAGCACTGATCGCAGAGAGAGAGAGAAACTGTTACTAATAAATAGGCTTCAATTTTTATGGAGTTCAAACCTACTACAACCGTACAAAGGCACTTATCACCCTTGCAATGTGTATGAGAACTATGTAGGCCATATCAGCAATTAGCTCACCGTTGCGATGACAATAAAAGAACTGCTAATCAGGTGGCGCTCTATCTCTGCATTGAAACATATAGAAATAGAGCCAATGGGGAGAAGAATTTTAGAAACGCTATGAAACATTACATCAGGAGTAGCTAAAAGTATAAGAAAAGACCGAAAACTATATCTCCCCTCGACGCTGAAGTGCAAATGAGAAAGGAAAGTAAAATAAGAAGAAGATACTCTATATTTTACATAGTTAAAAAATCGGTGAATTCGGAATGCTAGTTCTTATGTACGCCTGGCTTCACTGATAATTTTGAGGCATGGTCGCCTTCGTGCTGCAGAGATAGAAGTTGTAAGCGACCCACAGCTGATGGCTTGCGACAGGATCGGTGAAATAAAACCGTCCAGACCTTACTCCATCTCTCCAGGGTGGCTCCAATAACAGACTAATCTGTCTAGTCTGGCCAAGGTAGTAGGGATCGAAGAGGAAAGACAACCCGGTACTCAAAAATAACATGCTGAAGTCGGATGTGTTGGGCCGAAAGACGCAAATATCACAGTTGTATCGCAAACAACAACACAACGCAGATACGACCACTGAACGTCCTCTTAAGGACGGATGATGAGAAATTGTATTCCTTTAGTCATCATTATCATCATCAAGTGCTTTCTCCGCAACGAAGGTTGGCTACCATGGATCGTCATTCTACTCTGTTTCTTGCTTTGATAGTGCAGGCTGTCATAAATTGACTTGTCCATCTTTTGATGTTACTCGTCCATGTTAGTCTTGGTCTGCCTCTGCCTCTTTTACCTTGTATTTTCCCTTCCAATATTACTTTTAGCAGGCTGTTGTGTCTTTTAACATGCCCCAAAAATTTCATTTGTCTTGTCTTAATTGTATTTAGTAGTTTTCCTTTTATTTTCAGTTGTTTTAAAACTTTATCGTTTGCTTTCTTTTCTTTCCATCCAATTCTGCCTATTCTTCTATAAATCCACATTTCAAAGGCTTCAATTTTCTGTTCTGTTTTCTTGTCTAATTGTCCATGTTTCTGCACCATACATGAATACTGAGAAGATGTAACATTTTGCCATTCTTAGTTTCAGTCCTGCTGATATTTGTTTTGTTGTTAGTATATTTTTCATGGCATTAAAATTACTTTTTGCCATACCTATTGTTTATTTCAATTTTACATTTTCCATAATTGATTATAGTATGCCCAAGGTACTTGGAGCTCTGGACTGTCTCCAGATGTATTCCCTCAACTGTGATATTTAATTGTATTCCTTTACTCATCGGTGGTAATCATCGGTGGTAATCATCGGTGGTAATCATCGGTGGTAATCATCGGTGGTAATCATCGGTGGTAATCATCGGGCATCGTCATCGAGCGAACGCAAGCAAGCAAGTACTGACAATTTCCTGGACAGGTGGAGAGAGGAAACAGCAATCTCCCGGTCATTTTAAAAAATTCATTACAAATTGGGAGCTTAAGCTTTACAAATTACACCTGATATTAAAGTTGCTCTTTTTTCTTTTATTTTACATGTAACATGTTACAGGCCTGGCTTTTTCATTTTACAAATTACAGTTGATATTAATTTATTTTAAAATAAATGGAAGATCTGGCTTTTCCACATGTGTGTTAGGAATATGAACACATTTTAAGAAGTTCGAGCAGCTGTTAATGTGATATATGTTCCAGGTATATGTTTAACTAATATATCCCGGGTCGCTTCCCCTTATTCTATGGCTCTGGTTTCCGCATCAAAATATTAGAAGCGACGTTTTGAAAAGGAGTGCTCACTTTAGGCGTGGTTTGAAACTCTTAAGGAAAAGTGATGCTTTTTTTCCTCCCCATTTCTCATTTCACTCGTTTAGTTAGTTACAGGGCGTGTGTTGCTCTGAGTTTTAAAGCTCAGAGAAAAGTTAACAAAAGACAGGAAGAGAATGATAGATTTGACGAATATTTAATTTAAGAGAATAAATTTGTGAAGCAAACATGTGAAGGTGTATTTAGTTATCTGGCAATTATGTTGTCCTAGAAATTGTTGTCCCAGAAATTGTTGTCCCAGAAATTGTTGACCCAGAAATTGTTGTCCTAGAAATTGTTGACCCAGAAATTGTTGTCCTAGAAATTGTTGTCCCAGAAATTGTTGTCTTGTCCTAGAAATTGTTGTCCTAGAAATTGTTGCCCCAGAAATTGTTGTCACAGAAATTGTTGTCCTAGAAATTGTTGCCCTAGAAATTGTTGTCCTAGAAATTGTTGCCTTAGAAAATGTTGTCCCAGAAATTGTTGTCCCAGAAATTGTTGTCCCAGAATTTGTTGCCCTAGAAAATGTTGTCCCAGAAAATGTTGTCCCAGAAATTGTTGTCTCAGAAATTGTTGTCCCAGAAATTGTTGTCCAATTCTGCTTCAGATAAATCTTGCCTTATATATAACGTCTTATTTCATGTTGGTCTTTTTTTTCGCATTTGCCAGCTTGTAACCTCTGGTGAAGTTCCTAGAGACTGGGAACTGAATTTTGCGTGTTAATCCGTTTTTCCCTGGCAGGTGTGTTCACATAGTTCCCTCGCCGCACAGGCAAATAACACAGTCCTTGGAGGATTATTATTTTTTTTTCCGTCGATGAGTTCATGACGTTTCAAGGCGGGCCTCACTGCTGAGACCAGGGATGGTTCCTTCAGAGAGAAATCACAAATAAAAATACCAACTGTTTAACCCGGGATTTTAACTCTTAACCTCTCTGTCTTAAGACCAGCGTCTTGCCTCGAGACCAACCAATCCCCGTTTTGATAATAAATCCAACGGACTTGCAACTCAGCATGAGGCGTCACCTAAACTCAAAGTCTTCCTGATATTAAAAAGCTCATGCATTATTGATGTGGGAGCCTTGGTGATGGGGGTCTTGATGATACCTGACTTGATGTGGGAGCCTTGGTGATGGGGGTCTTGATGATACCTGCCTTGATGTGGGTGCCTTGGTGATGGGGGTCTTGATGATACCTGCCTTGATGTGGAAGCCTTGGTGATGGGGGTCTTGATGATACCTGCCTTGATGTGGGTGCCTTGGTGATGGGGGTCTTGATGATACCTGACTTGATGTGGAAGCCTTGGTGATGGGGGTCTTGATGATACCTGCCTTGGTGAAGGGGGTCTTGGTGAGTGTAGCTTGAAGGGGATCAACTATTGTGTATGCGTTGGCGTAGTATATGTGAAAGAGTAGAGGTTACCCTGCGTGCAAAATTCAAAAGGGAGCAAACTTTCAAAGGAAACAAGAAAGTAGTTATAATCATCATAATCATCATCGAGTGCCTTCTCCGCAACGAAGGTTAGCTACCATGGAGAGCCATTCTGCTCTGGCTCTTGCTTTGATGGTGCAGGTTGTCATAGGCTGATTTGTCCATTTTTTGATGTTACTCACCCATGTTAATCTTCGTCTGCCTCTGCCTCTTTTACTTTGTATTTTCCCCTCCAGGATTACTTTTAGAAGGCTCTTGTGTCTTTAAACACGGCCAAAATATCGCATTTGCCTTGTTTGAATTGTGCTTAGTAGTTCTCTTTTCATTTTTTGTTGTTTTAAGACTTCATCGTTTGTTTTCTTTTCCTTCCATCCAATTCTACCTATTCTTCTATATATATCCACATTTCAAAGATTTCAATTCTCTGTTCTGTTTTCTTGTCTAATGTCCGTGTTTCTGCACCATATTGGAATATTGAGTTTATGTAATATTTTGCTATTCTTAGTTTTAGCCCTGGTGTTATTTGTTTTGATGTTAAAATGTTCTTCATGTCATTAAAATTACTTTTTGTCATTCCTATTCTTTTGTTTATTTCAGTTGTACATTTTCCATCACTGGTTATAGTATGTCCAAGCTAGTTGTAGTTCTGAAATGTCTCCAGTTCTATTTCTTCAATTTTGATATCCATTTGTGGGTTTTGAGTATCTTCTTTGTTTATGATCATAGTTTTAGTCTTTTTGATATTCATGTCTAGTCCATATTTTTTGCTTGTCTATGTATATGTTTATTTCATTAAGTAATTGTTGTAGATCTTTAGGATTTTCTGCTAGCAGTACAGTATCGTCAGCATATCTTAGGTTATTGATTATCTTTCCATTAATTTGTAGGCCTGGCATCTCTATGATGTTTTTAAAAATTTGCTCAGTGTATAGATAGAATTGCAGAGAAGCAAAGGAAGGATGGTTAAAACAGAAATGTGAAGAAATGGAAAAACAACAAAAGAAAGACCCAAAATTTATGCACAATCAGTTAAATTAATTAACAGAAAGAAAAGAAGTCAAAGTGACAGGATGTGTGAAATCAAAGGAAGGAAATATAATAATGGGACAGGAGAAGACAATGGAAAGATGGACAGAATATATCAGTCAACTCTATGATGATGAAAGACTAGAATTAAACAATTCAATTCAAATGAAGACACAGGACCACCAATAATGCAGAGTGAAGTGGAGGACGCAATTCAACACATGAAAAGAGGCAAAGCTCCAGGTCCTGACAATATAACAATCGAAGAGATAAATGCATTAGGAGAGCTGGGAGTACAAGTCATAACAAAATTACTCAATGACATATATAACCCTGGATATATACTCGAAGACCTACTAAAATCTATCTTTGTAGCCATACCGAAGAAGTCAGGCGCTACTTATTGTGAAGACCATCGCGCTATTAGTCTCATGAGCCATATGACTAAAATATTACTAAGAATAATCATGAGACGTGTAAGGAGCAAAATAAAACCAGAAATAAGTGAGGAACAATGTGGATTAGTGGAAGGAAAGGGCACCAATAACGCAATATACATCTTAAGAACATTGATAGAAAGATCTATAGAGGTAAAGAAAGATCTATATATGTGCTTTATAGACTACACGAAAGCATTTGACAAAGTAAAGCATGTGGAAATAATATGCTGGAGAAATTAAACATTGATGGGAAGGATCTGCGAATCATAAAAAAACATGTACTGGCAACAAACAGCAGCTATACGAATTAACAACCAAACAGGACAATTCCAATATATAAAACAAGGAGTCAGACAAGGCTGTGTTCTGTCACCGGATTTGTTTTCACTTTACAGCGAATATATTATGAGATCAATAGTAGACAAAAAAGGAATTGAAGTTAACGGTCACAACATAAATAATTTGCGATATGCGGATGACACAGTCTTAATAGCACAGACAGAGAACGAACTACAAGAAATGATAGACATAATAGTAGAAGAAAGCAACAAGAAAGGTCTCAGTCTGAATAGTAAGAAAACAGAAGTAATGGTTATATCGAAGAAACAATCATCACCATCATGCAGCATAAAAATAAGCGAGACAAATCTGAAACAAGTACAAAGTTTCAAATACTTGGGCCATTAATTACATCTGATGGGAGATGCACCACAGAAATAAAAAGCAAAATAGCTCAGGCCAAAATAGCATTTCAGAAAATGAAAAATATCTTATGCAACAAATCTATGTCAATAAAAATGAAAAGAGAGTTCATCGGTGCTATATAGAACCAATTCTGACCTATGGAAGCGAATCATGGACAGTAGACAAACAAATGAAAAGACGATTAGAGGCCACAGAGATGGGATTTCTCAGAAGAATGTTGAAAGTTCCCTGGACAGATAAAAAGACCAATGATGAAGTTCTCAAAGAGGCCAACACAAAAAGGGAGCTCTTAAAAAACATCAGAAAGAAGCAATCAACATTTTTCGGGCACATCATGAGAAGAGGAAAGTTGGAATATTTGGTTACAACTGGCAAAATAAAAGGAAAGAGAGATCGTGGACGACAAAGAGAGAAAATACTGGATAGCTTGGTATCATGGCATGGAAAACAGTCAACAGAACTGAAACGATGCACTGTAGATAGAAGATTGTGGAGGGACATGATCGCCTACGCCAGCCGGCATGGTACATGATGATGATGATAGATTGAACAAGCTGGTATAGGATGCATACCCTGTCTTACTCCTCTTTTTATATCAATGGGTGTAGAGTTCTCTTTGTTATATTTTATAATTGCTGTTTGCTCCCAGTATAGATTACATATTAGTCATATGTCCGTGTCATCTAGACGTATCTCTTTTAGGCATTCTATAAGTTGTTTGTGGTGTACTCTATCAAAAGCTTTGGTGTAGTCTATGAAACAGGCATATATTGGTTTGTTTACTTCTGTGTAGTTATAATATATATATATATATATATATATATATATATATATATCTATATATCTATATATATATATATATATATATATATATGTGTGTGTGTGTGTGTATATATATATATACATATATGGTAGGTTAGGTGAGCATTATCCATCACTGCCGTCTACAGTAGTAAGAGGGTTGAAATAAATCACCCTACTTTTGTGACGTATTTCCGAGCAGGGGCAGTTCTGAGCAGCATAACGTCTGTTGTTTTATGTACAACAGCTTATGACGTCACGATTGTGAGAGTTTCTTGGATCTCCCTTTCCGCCCGATGCCCTTACTACTACAATTGAGTGTGGTCACGTAACTACGTCGACCACTTCTTTCTTTCACTTCTCAAAGAAACGCGAATGTCGAGACTTTCATCTACAAACGAACCTTCACTTATTTCTATTTATCGCATCCAAGCAGCGGTAGAGCATTGGTTAGTGATCTGGGCCACTGAGAACAAGTGGTCGGGTTTGAACACGATCGACGGTTTTTAGGCTCACCAAGCCCTACTTCAGTATAGGATTGTTTTCAGGAAAGTTGGGAGACCTGACTTGATACTGACTATATCACTAACAAAAATGTTACATTGGCCGTTGAAAATTGTATAACAGCATGTACTTTGGTTGGGGAGCCGCGATAGCTCAGTGGTTGGTGAACCTGACTACAAAGGACAAGAGGTAGGGTTCGATCCCAATCGACGACTTCTGGTTCACCCAGCCTTTAATGGATACCGGATTTTTTTCTTGGAAAGTAAAGTGGCGCGGGCGTAATACCGACCACATTACCCCAAAAATCATGTGTCTGTAAAATGTATGGTCACTAACATCATATTCCCTATACGCCACTTGGCGTGACAGGGGTACTTTACTTTTTTTTTTTTTTTAATGTGGTTTTGTTATGGTTTGTCGAACACCATGAGATCCGATGTCTGGCCATCAAGGGGCAATGAGATCCGATGTCTGGCTATCTCGCGGCGGTGATATCCGATGTCTAGCCATCTCTCGGCAGTGATATCCGATGTCTAGCCATCTCTGGGCAGAGAGATTCGATGCCTAGCCATCTCTCGGCAGTGATATCCGATAACTGGCCATCTCTGGGCAGTGAGATCTGATGTCTAGCCATCTATGGGCAGTGAGATCCCATGTCTGGCTATCTCGCGGCGGTGATATCCGATGTCTAGCCATCTCTCGGCAGTGATATCCGATGTCTAGCCATCTCTGGGCAGAGAGATTCGATGTCTAGCCATCTCTCGGCAGTGATATCCGATGGCTGGCCATCTCTGGGCAGTGAGATCCGATGTCTAGCCATCTATGGGCAGTGAGATCCCATGTCTGGCTATCTCGCGGCGGTGATATCCGATGTCTAGCCATCTCTCGGCAGTGATATCCGATGTCTAGCCATCTATGGGCAGTGAGATCCCATGTCTGGCTATCTCGCGGCGGTGATATCCGATGTCTAGCCATCTCTCGGCAGTGATATCCGATGTCTAGCCATCTCTGGGCAGAGAGATTCGATGTCTAGCCATCTCTCGGCAGTGATATCCGATGGCTGGCCATCTCTGGGCAGTGAGATCCGATGTCTACTCATCTCTGGGCAGTGAGATCCGATGTCTGGCCATGCATGTGCAGGAAATTAGAAAAAAAAATAGAAAAATTGGTATGTTAGAAGCTTTACGTGATTAGTCGACGACACAGATTTGAACAACGTTTCGGCCCAATAGGCCTTCAGCAGGAACAAACAAAAACACACACACACACGGATATGTAAGTGAAACTAATCCTACATAGCTAATCAGTAACGAAACATCCAAAACAAAAATAATCGAAATATGTTAAAGAAAATAAAAATGTCTTCCCTGTGTGTTCTGAGTTACTCGGACCGTGGATCAGAGTCAAAAGGGAATGGTAACCCGAGTGTGCCTGTAATTATACCAAACTCAAGTCAGGTGAAGGGTTCTAAAAATACACGAGTAAGGGGAACGCTGTCTAGGTGAACTCGATCGCAAAGACACTGATAATGTCTGAAAGTATAAAGGGCCCAAAAACACATGTATATATACACACTCAGGGTCGTGCATACATATATACACGTA
Source organism: Megaustenia siamemsis (assembly GCA_032433765.1). Classification (NCBI taxonomy): domain Eukaryota; kingdom Metazoa; phylum Mollusca; class Gastropoda; order Stylommatophora; family Ariophantidae; genus Megaustenia; species Megaustenia siamemsis. Next base: position 25,220,577 of record JAVIAB010000107.1, read on the forward strand.
CAGACGGACAAGCATATACCTATACATATCAATCCACGCATGCTTACATACACATATATGCATACCAACTAGCACACCCATACATGCATATATATACATACACCGATGTCTAGTCATCTATGGGCAGTGAGATTCGATGTCTGGCCATCTATGGGCAGTGAGATCCGATGTCTAGCCATCTATGGGCAGTGAGATTCGATGTCTAGCCATCTATGGGCAGTGATATCCGGTGTCTAGCCATCTCTGGGCAGTGAGATCCTATGTCTAGCCATCTATGGGCAGTGAGATTCGATGTCTAGCCATCTATGGGCAGTGAGATCCGATGCCTGGCCATCTCTGGGCAGTGAGATCCGATGTCTGGCCATCTCTGGGCAGTGAGATCCGATGTCTGGCCATCTCTGGGCAGTGAGATCCGATGTCTGGCCATGTCTGGGCAGTGAGATCTGATGTCTGGCCATCTCTCGGCAGTGATATCCGGTGTCTAGCCATCTCTCGGCAGCGAGATCCGATGTCTAGCCATCTCTGGGCAGTGAGATCCGATGTCTAGCCATCTATGGGCAGTGAATTCCGATGTCTAGCCATCTCTGGGCAATGAAATCCGATGTCTAGCCATCTCTGGGCAGTGAGGTGCGATGTCTAGCCATCTTTGGGCGAAGGTATCCTATGTCTAGCCATCTCGAATAACGAAGCAAGAAACGCAAAAAACAGGACGTCATGTGAGCAGTCGCGCATGTTGAAGAACCCTCGGCAGTTACAAATCAAATAGAGTAGACCATATTGGCCACTGCCCAGGCAAAGATTGTTAAACAAATCTACCCATGCCGAGATCGGATGTATCGGGTCGAAAGTCGCAGATACCGCTGCTTTGATGACGCATCGCATTCACGCCCACTTAAAGTGTAAAGTCAAGGAAAAAAAGATTCTACCTTGTCTTAAGTAGACAATCGATCTAAAACTACTCAAATATTCAGATTCAAACACCCTAATTTATCACTCTTTCCATCCATTATAATTTAATCCTCTCATTTTAAGACGTTTTAAAACCAGAAAAGCAAGCAGTTCACGACTTCCATATCATGGAATAAATTTTGCAGGATTATTTGGAAAGACCAAGAATAGTCTGGTATTTGAGCGTGTAAATCTGGACTACAGAAAGATGTTTACATCGATTAGTCATAATGATTGTCATGAGACGAAGTTGTGTTTGCATGTGAAAGTGTTTTTCCTATTTGAAAATAAACCTAGGAGTTGTTGTTTTTTTTTTTTATACGGCTTGGGTTACTAGTTACGAAGTAGCAAACGATATGAACGAGTCAATTAGTGCTTTAACAATGGAGGGATTTGGAAAGTGATGGCTGGCAGATAGTTTTGAAAGAGCTGGCTTTTGTACAGGTTTGGGAGCAGGGTTTTGGATTAGGGTTGTTGACAGCGAGGATTTGAGAGATTATCGTCATCACTGAGTGCCGTCTCCACATCGAAGGTTGGCTACCATGGAGCACTATTCCGTTCTGTCTCTTGCTTTGATAGTGCTGGTTGTCATAGGCTGTCTTTTCCGTATTTTGATGTTACTCGTCCATGTTATTCTTGGTCTGCCTCTGCCTCTTTTACCTTGTATTTTCTCTTCCAAGATTACTTTTAGCAGGCTGCTGTGTCTTTTAACATCCCTCAAAAATCTAATGTGTCTCGTTTGAATTGTATTTAGTAGTTCTCTTTTCATCTTTAGTTGTTTTAAGATTATATACTATGACGATCATCCTTTTCAGGAGGACGTGAACTTCCGGGCAATATTGTGGATAGGCGGCAGGAACCATTGAAGGCTATGTCTGAAAAGTGTTCCTTGTTGCAGTTTCCTCATATTCCAAGTCCGGCTTGTTGCAGGAGCTAGTGAGTTAAGTGCTCTGTGCACACTGTGAGCTGTGCGTTTCATCCGTTTTGATCATGTTCCGATATTCCAATTGTTTACGATGAATGCTGATATCGTATGACAGGGAACAGTTGGCCGTGTTCACTTTCTGTGCAGTTTCGCCTTATGTCTTTTGGCGTATGCT